>BRKX01000001.1:13612500-13928816 GCA_026008535.1 Perilla frutescens
TTTAGTCATACAGTCTACAAAACTCAGAAAAAATAACAGAAAATTACAATACATCAAATAAATAATTACAAAAAGAATAAAACCTTAGATGGAGTCAATTGGGGTGGCTTGATCTTCTTCATCTTTCTCACCTTTTCTCTATCAACACGACAACACCAAAAAATATTAACATCAACAACAACACAACAACCAAAATGATATTAAAAAAATTTCAAAAAAGATTTCTCTTCATTTCCAGAAACAATAATTCAAGACAATTTCCTCAAAAAAAATAACAAATAATAACAAAAATAATCAGACGGTGCTAATATATATATATATATATATATATATATGGTGTAAAAAAATCATCTTTGTTCCAAAATTGAACATATAATTTCATACATCTTTTTGGCGTGAAAAACATATCTGTGACTGAATAAATTCCAAAATATAATAAGATGGCACAAGTTGATATTTTTCCATCTAGTGAACAAAGAAATGTAATAGTGATATTTGAAATATATATATATATATATATATATATATTAAACATAATGGAGAAAAAGAAAATAAAGTAGTAGTACATAAAAAATTTAAAACCAATATTGTTTTCATTACCGAACAGTGGATCAAAGTCATTGTTATCGAGCATGACAAATTTTTTGTAGATCATTATCCTTTATATAAAGATAGATTGTGTTCTTAATTTACAATAGTGATGGTTAATAGTGCTTGCTAGATTTACGCTCATAATTAATTACATGTCTTGAAACAAATTACATATATACATATAAATTATAGATTGATGGCTTGAATCAAGTTTTTCCAAATATACACTATTAATATAATGACAAAATTATCCTTATAAAATGAGTGGGAAAAAGTTTTGTTTTAGAGTGTGTTATAATATATATATAGATTTGTAGCTATAATATAAATTAATTATTAATTCATAACTATAACAGAATTAAATAACATTTCATCACACACTGTAGATAAATGCCCGTAACAAATAATAATGATAATTTGTAACAACAAATTAAATTGTTATTAGTAGCTATATTATAAAATAAAATAAAAATCTTGCTAATAGACAATTAAAAAATCGTAGCTATAGTATAAGTTCATATTGTATTATAATGTATATGTCCAATTTGAAATTATATCTTGAGAAAAAAAAACATGGATTATAAGTTCATTCTATACTATAATTTATTGTTATTTGGAATGGAATAACTAATATAAGGACAATTTAAATAATACAATAATTTCAATTTGAATGGTATAATAAGTCAATTTGTATACAATGCGTTAACTGACCTTATACTATATAATAATTACAAATTAAATAATAAAATGTCCCATATATTTGTTTGTCCTATATACAATTAACTTTTTATTATACTTAAATATGTATTTTATTTTCACAATTGAAGAAAAAACCCCAACAAATTCGTGTAAATAATCGAACATTATATGCTTAGCTCCAATAGTGTAATTATTAAATTTAACTATGTACTACTCTTTTTTTATTCAATTGACCTTGTAGTATATTAAATTTGCTTATATAATCTTTTACTATATTACTGGGAAAAAAAATAATTATAGAATTCATTTTCTCATCTAATCATATATCTTCCCCATCTTTCCATATCTCGTCTTTTCCAAATCTCTGAACGAGAAATCAAGGAAATTCTAAATTCAATCCATCTATAATGAGCGCACTCTAGCCAAGGGGGCGTACGACAACCGGTCGTGGCGGCGAACAACATAGGACGAGCGATTTTGGGAGTTTATCTGACCCACCACAGACGATGCCTGTAACACCCCAATTCCAGAAATCTGAGGCGCTACACCAGACTAAATAAAATTCCTAATTTTCATGACCATTTTATCTTTAAAAAATATATATATAAATTTTTATGGTAATTTCTTTAGAAATAAAATCCACCAAACATCGTTTTAGAAGACTTTTTAAACAACCAATCATAAACATTTTTGATAAACGACCAGTCAATGTTGATAGTCAAATATTTGAACAAATCCGCAATAACGGCGGGTCATGAAAGATTTTAATATTCTTAAATATTCAAAACATTCAGCGGAAGCATATATGATAAAATATTGACCAAATTCAATATTCATCATTCAAAATATAATTTTGAACTTAGTCAAAAATTTAAATAACCCATATGTCCACGTCAGCTGTCTGCATCACCTTGTACCTGAAAACATTTTAGAAAATGTGGGCTGAGTGCCTGAAAACACTCAGCGGGCTTATCATGTTCGTCCAAACACATATAAAGATTTTTCATATAAAAAACCAACAATCCAATATTTAAAAATCATGTTCCTGCGCTTAAGAATATTTATTCAAAAGCCGATAATCAATATTCATTCAGATGCCCATGCGCTTAAGAATAGTTATTCAGAAGCGAACAATTCAATATCATTCTCATAACAATGCGCTTAAGAATATTTATTTAAAAGCGAACAATTTAATATTTATTTATATATCGATGCGTGGATATAGACCCTATGTGATCACATAACTATACGTCAATACAATTGACCATACCAGAATTCATCATGCAGGTCAATTTATACCCACGATGAGCGAAAACAGTCATAAATCATATATGGATGAAAGCATTTCAAAAACATAAGTTTTTAGTTTAGCAAAACCCACCTTATAGCTATAATAGCTGAAGCCTTTACCACGATCCTTGTAATTTCTAAGTCGGAATTTCTCGTACATTGCCTACAAGGAGGGCTACCTCTTAGTATTGTCATAACAACCCAAAACTTATTCTATAACGTAGATACAAGCTTAAAATGTACTTCACATACAACTTGGGCTCACACAGACGTCATTGATGCTTAATGGCCTAATTAAATTGACGTTTTGAGCTCGACGCACGGCCCATTGGCCTAGGATCCACATAAATAACGAGCATTTATGGGAAAATCGTATACTTATAGGTCACAAATATATTCTTATACGCTCCCTAAATTTTGGAGTTATTCGGGAGTAAAATAGATTTGATTGAACGAAAACCGGGAAAAATACTAATTCACATTATAACTGAACTTTTAGATTACTTTTGAAATGTTTTCACACCTTAAAAGAAGGATTATTTAATAAAATGAATTTGATATAACATGTTGGACTAAGTATTAAATTTTCGAAAGATTTGGAGGAAAATCATAATTTTAATATTTGTAGTTTAGATCAAACTTTTGTCTAATTCTCAATAGTGCACCCTTATATTTTCTCAATTCACAAACTGACCCCTTAACTTTGAAAGTAAATAAAACAGCCTCGAAACAAAACTAATTCCTAGTTTAGCTCAAGTTTAAAGAATTGAATATCATATTCACGTTCAAGGCTTCGGCAAAACAAAGTACACTTTAAATCCATCCAAACCTTAAGTTTTACCTCTCAAACTCATCAATTATCATTAATATAACACTAGTGAACATAAAACAGCTGAAAACAGGAAGAGATTCAAGCTCAAATAGGTTCAATTTTCCAGATTTTTGAAATAAAGAAGTCCTATCTTTGTTTCATTAATTGTGGGATGAAACGACTCCAAAACGTGAATTAAAATACATGAACACGAAGAACATGCAGAGAAGTTCTAATCGTGTACAATATAAAGAAATTCATTAAATGGAAAGCTTAAAAATGTGCCATCGAAGCAACGACTGCAGCAGACATCGACATTCAATGATGGTTTTCAGTCAACTTTCAGCGTAAAAACGATAGATCAAATAATGTCTAAATCACGAACTGAAACCATGAGTGAATAGTTCATAAGGAGAGGTTTCTTACCCTCTATGACATGATAACCTTTGCTAATCGAAAATGCTAGATACGTGTAGTTGAAGTAGCAAGAGCTGCACACTTTGCGTTTAACAGCAGTTTTGTACCACATTTCGGCATGATTTTGGCCAAGCGAATGAATTCTGATTTATGATCGGGGCCTAGATATGTGTAGCCCGTAAGGAGAGCTTCGAAACGGTATAAAGTTGGGGCGAATCCGACGGTCGGATTGGCGGGAAAAGGCCTCGCAAGAGGCTGCGGCGCAAATCGACGAAGCAGCAGCCCTCAACTGCTGCAGCCTTTGTTATTATCTTTTCAGGAACCAAATTGATGAATTTCCTGCACAATTACTACCTTCTCAACCCAAGGACTGCCATGGTAGAAATTTATGGATTTTCGTTTAAAGTTTGGAAGTGAAAAATGGAGAGAAAATGGAGGAGTTTGTGGTGGAAAACCAAAATATGATGAAGAAGGTTTTGTTGATTTTCCTAATTCTTCACCCCTTCTAATAACACACCACCTGTTTTTTTTAAGTATAGATACGTGTAGCCTCTCAAATTAGCTAGGTGTAACTAATAAATGAGCTTGTATTTTTGGACCCAAAATGGATTGAATGGGAGCAGTCGGTGGTGGTTTTTGGAAATGGGAATTGAAGTTTTATTTATTTCTTTTGAAGAGTGAGACCTCTATTGAGTGTTTCTTCTCATGCCAGCATCTGCACTTATATCACTACACCTATATGGACACATGTTGTCATTGTGGGGGTGGTTTGAAGGAGGTTCAATGAATCATACGAAATTTGACTAAAAATGAGCTAATTGAGCTTTAATTAAGATGTTGGGCATTGAAGAATGAAATTGTTTCCAAAATATTAATCGAATAATTTTCCAGAGTGCTAAGATGTCTACTTTAATTATATAAGCCTAAATTTCCATTTGAATACTCGAATAAAATCGAGCCCTTTTATTTCTCATGCTTCTCATGACTTATCATTTAGCCCATATATCTTGACCTGATGACATGTAAACCCTTATTTCTTTATTTTCTTTTGTTTATCAAATATAAAATATTTAATATATAGATATATTTATCGGGTGTTACAATGCCTCTTCCGCTATTGCTACAATCGAGCTCGTCGGACGTGGTGACACTTTGCTCTCTCCCCCTCTCTCTCTCACCGGATATGGATTTGATCGCGGGTGAGAGCACAACGACGCTATGGATCTTATTTTATGTTGGTTAATATTTAACTAATCTTCCCAAAAAGGAACAAAATTACCGACTGCTTATGTCGGTGGTTTATATTTTTGTTAATCTTCGCCAGATACGAATGGAATCACCATATGGGTTCAATGGGTGGTCTAAATTTTTGTTAATCTCTCTCTTTGTTTTTTTTTTAATATAAACTGGAGTTATAATATCTTGAGTTTCTAGTTAAAGATGGAGGAGTTGGGATTTGCTAGAGCCTGGGTTGTATATGATTTTTTATGTTTGTTTGTTTTTAATAATTTTTGCCTATTGATAAAATCAGTTCAAGAAAGAGGAGGGAATGTATTGATTGCTTCTGAAAATTAGAGTTTGGAGCGGGAGAAAGAGCTGAAAAGATTAGAGTTTGGAGCCAAAACTATCTGAGAGCATTTGAGTAATTACAGATTATTAATCATCTTTAAACTTTAAATTAATTCATTCTGGATATCCAGATTCAAGATGTGTAGCATTACCCATAATTTAATACCTCACTTAAAATGGTTTATTAAAAGGAAAAACACATAAAAGTACTCATTTCTTATTTAAAAAAACCTCTTTTACCCACCTTATGAAAAACATTCAATAAATACCCAATTTGTCTAAAATACCCTCAAAAAGTGATCTCTTACACATCTCTTACACCACCCTTACACAAATGTACTTATTTTACACAAACAAACATGTGATTGTACTAACAATGTGACATTTTTTGTCCCTTACAATAAAGTCTGTGTGTACGATTGACAAATCACGAGTAACTGAAAAAAATTCAAATTCCGATCGGGATTTCACTGAATACGACCGTTATCTAAATTTTTCACATTATATATATATATATATATATATATATATATATATCGGATTTCACTGAATACGATCGTGATGTTATCGGGATAAATTCCATAGTCATGTTTAGACCGATCAGAATCAGCATCGGGCTTCGATCGTTATGCCGATCAATCTAGTATTATTGGGATTGATCGTGAATTGATCGTGATATCATCGGGATATATAATTTCGATTGTGAAACGATCGGTCGGCACATCGGGATCCCAATTGAAAAGATCAAAAAAATTGCACAAAATTAAGAATATATTAGTTTTCCAACCTTTAATTAGTAACTTGCTCAACTTACACATCTCATTAACACTGGAAAAAATATAAATAATCATCCAAGTGCCCAATTTAAATCAATACAAACGAAAATATCTCCAAACTAGAATGAATATCCGCTCTTGAACAATATATGAAGGTATTATGAATAGGGATGGTGCAATAGGTCCAACATCAATCTAATTACTTAATCATCAAATCAAATCCAACTTTTGCGCTAAGTAAATAGATTTAAGCATTTGTTTGTGAGAAGTACATATAAAACATTGAATATTAGAATGTAAAAATATAAAAAACAAAAAATATGGGGATAAAGAGAAAACTTGATCGGGATCCCGATCGTGTAACCGATCAATTTTCCGATCGGAGTTCCGATCGTAAAACGATCGGTCGGCACATCGGGATCCCAATTGGAAAGATAAAAAAAATTGCACAAATTAAGAATATATTAGTTTTCCAACATTTAATTAGTAACTTGCTCAACTTGCACATCTCATTAACACTGGAAAAAATATAAATAACCATCCAAGTGCCCAATTTAAATCAATACAAACGAAAATATCTCCAAACTAGAATGAATATCCGCTCTTGAACAATATATGAAGGTATTATGAGTAGGGATGGTGCAATAGGTCCAACATCAATCTAATTACTTAATCATCAAATCAAATCCATCTTGCGCAAGTAAATAGATTTAAACATTTGTTTGTGAGAAATACATATAAAACATTGAATATTAGAACGTAAAAATATAAAAAACAAAAAATATGGGGATAAAAAGCAAACTTGATCGGGATCCCGATCGTGTAACTGATCGAATTTTTGATCGGAATTCCGATCGTGAAATGATCGGTCGTCACATCGGGATCCCAATTGGAAAGATCAAAAAAATTGCACAAATTGAGAATATATTAGTTTTCCAACCTTTAATTAGTAACTTGCTCAACTTGCACATTTCATTAACACTGGAAAAAAATAAATAACCATCCAAGTGCCCAATTTAAACCAATACAAACGAAAATATCTCTAAACTAGAATGAATATCCGCTCTTGAACAATATATGAAGGTATTATGAGTAGGGATGGTGCAATAGATCCAACATCAATCTAATTACTTAATCATCAAATCAAATCCAACTCTTGCGCTAAGTAAATAGATTTAAACATTTGTTTGTAAGACATACATATAAAACATTAAATATTAAAATGTAAAAATATAAAAAATAAAAAATGTGGGGATAAAAAGCAAACTTGATCGGGATCCCGATCGTGTAACCGATCAAATTTTCGATCGGAATTTCGATCGTGAAATGATCGGTCGGCACATCGGGAACCCAATTGGAAAGATAAAAAAAATTGCACAAATTAAAAATATATTAGTTTTCCAACCTTTAATTAGTAATTTGCTCAACTTGCACATCTCATTAACACTGGAAAAAATATAAATAACCATCCAAGTGCCCAATTTAAATCAATACAAATGAAAATATCTCCAAACTAGAATGAATGCTCTTGAACAATATATGAAGGTATTATGAATAGGGATGGTGCAATAGGTCCAACATCAATCTAATTACTTAATCATCAAATCAAATCCAACTCTTGCGCTAAGTAAATAGATTTAAACATTTGTTTGTGAGAAATACATATAAAACATTGAATATTAGAATGTAAAAATATAAAAAACAAAAAATATGGGAATAAAAAGCAAACTTGATTGGGATCCCGATCGTGTAACCGATCGAATTTCCGATCGGAATTCGATCGTAAAACGATCGGTCATCACATCGGGATCCTGATCGGGATTACCCCCATTGGGTTTCTGATCCCATAGATCCAATCGGGATTATGACCGGGATATCCCATCGGGTTTGATCCCATCAGAATTACCCCATCGAGATTATGATCGAGATTACCCCATCGGGTTCTGATCCCATAGACCCAATCGGGATTATGATCGGGATACCCCATCGGGTTTGATCCCATCAGAATTACCCAATCGAGATTATGATCGGGATTGTCCTATCGGGTTTCTGATCCCATAGACCCAATCGGGATTATGATCAGGATACCCCCATCGGATTTGATCCCATCAGAATTATCCAATCGGGATTATGATCGGGATTACCCCATCGGGTTTCTGATCCCATAGACCCAATCGGGATTATGATCGAGATATCCCATCGGGTTTGATCCCATCAGAATTACCCCATCGGATTTTGATCCCATCAGAATTACCCCCATCGGGATTATCCCATCAGGATTTACCCCATCGGATTTTGAGTACGATTAACAAATCACGATCGAATCACGATCGGAATATAGAAAACCCGATATTCTTTAGCATAAAAATCACGATTGCCTGTTAAATAAAAAATCACGAACGTAAAATTTCGATCATATAAATCACGATCGGATCACAATCAAAATGATAATATGCTTCCTAAAAACCCGATATTCATATCCCGACGTTGTTACGACGATCGTGATAATTTATTGCACGTGTTGGGAGTTGGTGGAGATATTACTTTTGAAATTAAATGCTTCTAAGTCTTTTCAAAACCTGCAAAAAGCCTTCTAAAATTCTTACACATATGGGGTTCATGTCCTTTCACATTGGAAAATGAAAAAATAAGATTATAAGAGTAAAATTGGGTATTTATTGAATGTTTTCCTTATAGTGGGTAAAAGAGATTTTTTCATGATAAGAATGGGTATTTTAATTTCCGCCTCTTATTAAAAATTCCTTCAAATTATTTTCGATGAACATATGCAACTGAAACACATATACAGTATATCTCTTCAAACAGTAAAAACAACAGTATATTTGACTTGATTTAACTCATATGCAGCTTTAATTGTGAGTAACCAATCCCCACACATCACAAAATCAATGCACTGCCCAACATAGATCCCTGTGATTCATGGACAAAATTACGAAAACATGTTGGTGAGTTAATAGGCAAACACGAAATGTTGCATGTATATTTTTCTGCATATCGACCTAAGCCAAAAAAAAATGTGATTTTATTCTAAAAGCCATTCAAGAACGCGTGCCCCTCGTAAATTTGATCCACCTATCTAAAATAAGGTTTATATGCACTTTATGCATAAGTATTTGTCTTATTTTTATTTGAAATGAAGTTTATCTATTACATATTATGTATGACTACATGATATACATTGTTACGCTATCTAAATTAACTCCACCTTATAAACTCAAAAAATTGATTACATATTTTCAAATCAGTAAACTATAGTTTCATTTTTAGCTGCATTCTAAGTTAAATTTGTACACAATTTTCACATAAAAGAAAATTATTATCGTTTCTTATGAAATGAACTAACCGCCTATGATGTCCATATGCTCCAATTGTGTACGTGTAAATGATGTAACCAGATGTCAAACATTATGCAATTGAAGATTTAATTTCATCCACTTTTATCCGGCTTGTGTAAATTATAATAATGTTGATCGAGATATATAGTGCCCGACGATTCTATATTCTCATAAGTAAAGAAATTTCATCATTTTGGAATTGAAGCAGTTCTTCAAATGTCCCAGAACAGAAACAAATACAACGAACGTACGATGATAATGGAGACACATAGACTCATCAGCATACATCAATGATCAATCTCCACTCTACACACCCACAGAGAGAGAGAGAGAGAGAGAGAGAGAGAGAGAGAGGGGCAGCATGATGAGAGATAGTTGCGACATATTTGGATCGGAGTTAGCTAGGAAGGTGAAGAGGTAGAAGGTAGTGTGAGGCCGGTGATCTCATTGCGATGATAGGCTCTGTCGCAGCCGCAGATGCAGACGACGGCGGAGTCTTCTTTGGGGATGAACTCTTGGCATCCGTCAACAGAAAGATGAGACCCAAAAACATGAAGCCTTTTGCAGGTTGTATAGACCACCTCCACCTTCCGATGGAAACACTGGTGGCAACCGCAACCATCGCAGAACTTGCCGGACTCATTCGACATAAACCCCTGGCACCCGTCTCTCTTTCCATTAAGATAGTTATGAATTTTGCAACATTCTATGTATTTTTCTTCCATGTCTCAATCACTTAGCTTGCACAAATTACAATTACAAACAATCAAATAAAACTAACTTATAAAACAGAATCCAGAAAATAGATGGCGGTGCCACTTGGAAGTCCTCTACCCCATATATATATATAGCTAGACTACACTGTGGTTGGTTACCTTGATTAGGAGTGACTAGGCTCATTGATTAAATAATTACTGCCCAACTCCTCCTTACCAAGAATATATTTTCATATTCTCCTCTTTTCCCAATAATTTTAAATGCGTTTTCGAAGGTAATTTGCTAATTAACTTTCATATTTATACATATATTAAAGCAAAATCGTGAAGGGTAAAATTGTAATTAAAAAATAAACTGGATAAAATAGTATAAATTAATTAGTTTTGAAAGCTATGAAAGTTATCTTAAATAGCATAGTTGGTAGAAGTCTCCCTCACATTCCATAGGTTTCGTGTTCGAAATTGAAGGATGGCAATTGTTTTTATGTTGCTTTATTTTTTGCCTTTTTTTTTGTTCTTTTTTGCAAATTGTTTGATGAGTTACTAATTAACATGATTAATCTCATATGTTTATATTCGCTGTCTAACTTAATTACAATAAATTGCTGCCTAAATTAATTATAACTGTTTTTATGTTGCCTCAATTAGTTGCAAGCTAGAACTTCTTCGGTTACAAGTTTACTACACTGTTTAATTAGCCGAATGATATTAAATAATCTATTTCAATTGAGTGTAATGTACTCCCTCCGTCCCAATAGCAAGGTCCACAATGCCTTATTTGGCTGTCCCAATAGCAAAGTCCACTTCCATATATGGAAATAATTAATGTCAATATTAAAGTAGACCCCACTTATTTTATATTATTTTTTTTATTACAACACTCCTTAAAAAAATGGACCACACCTACTTTACCCACTACTTTAATAACTAATCTACTTTCCTTAATCTAATTTACTTTTCCTTAATCTCCGTGCCCAATAGCAAGTGGAGACGGAGGGAGTATTAAATAATCTGGCATGGGTAATTGGACGATTAATAATTGATTATATAAAAAAACTCTTCAATCTCTCATCTAAATTAAATTTTCTATTTTTTTAGATTTATTAAGAAGAATGAGATGCAAATAAGTCATCCATGTATCTTTGTTGTGAAACCATTCAAATTCTAAATTCAAGCCCTTGATATGCTTAATTAAGTACCTAAAAAAATAAAAATAAAAATAAAAAATCTTGAATTTTTTAAAAAAAGCTAGCAGCATGCTATATAAATAAGTCATTATATCACCTCCCAATCTTCCATCACACGGCTTCTTCCGAAAAATAATAGTTTACATAGGTGCTCATTTGTATTGTCTATTTTAGTGTTTGTGTTAATTTCTTTGTTTATCATTAATGAAAATGTTTTTGTAAATGTTTTCAGGAAATACTTCAAAGTTAAATACAAAGTTATGACTCCATTTTTTAGCTTGGTGAGACATGAGACCTACCTTCTACGGTTTACTTGCATACAGAAATTGAAGCAAATTCACCAATTCAGTTTTGATGAGTTCATTTTTTTCGATTTGTATAGTTACAACACAACTCTACATGTTCTTAATGGGTAAACCGAATTGGATGAATATGAGCTAATTGGTGGGTTTTACATTTCAGTTTGTGATTTGTTATAATATGTATTTTTCTATAAAATTTAAATAACTTCTTTGAATTATCTAATTATTAACATTTTATTTTTTTTATTGTTGGAATATAGACAAAACCTGTCAATTTTCTATGACTGAATATGAGTTGGTGGATGAAAACTTGGTATTCTATTGTTGGCTTGAGGAAATGAAAATTATTCTCATATGGAAACTCTAATTCATTTTTGTTTGAATATTTTTCTAATGGTATTGTTACTTTCACCTATTATAATGCATCATAATTCTTATGATATTGTCTGATGAAGCGCAAGAAAATCAAAGTATCCGAGGAACATTTGATCAAGTGGAGTATATTAAGTAGAGTTAGTATGTCTTATGTTATGCAAGTTGATCAAGATTGAAATAGTCCAATTCTTTATAGTGTGTTTTATTATTATTTTTTTAATTCTTATCTACGAAAATATTATCTCTTTATATTATCTAAAAAAATTGTATATAATTCATAAATAAAAAAATGATGACAACATACAAATATAACTCAAACAAATTAAGTTCTTCAGAAATTTTTTTATAGTATGTTTGAATTATTATTTACTCTAAGATGATATGAAATTATTTGTTTGTTTAAATATATATGATAATTATTTATTATATTTATGAAAATACAATTAGTTTAGTTTGTAAGTCTCTTTAAATATTGTTATATATTAATTTCACACTTGCACACGTGTGTGTATTGCATTTTGCTCTTATTTATTATTATTATTATTATTATTATTATAAAATAAAATAAAATAAAATAGTACCGAGCATCGCGCGGGAGACATACTAGTAAAATATTAAATGATCGACGTTAATAGTATTATTTTTTCGAAGAAAATTATTTTGACTTGTGCTAACTGCTAAGTGCTAAGTTGCTAACCATCAATTTCGAAAATTGTATTTTTGTCCTGGTGGGATGGCCTAATGGTGGAGTGAGGTTGTTTGAAGATCAAAAGTGACAGGTTCAAATCTTCTCAATACCACAGATTGGATGTGCGAGTCATTGTTCAATTTATACACACAAACATGCAAAGTCAAACACTACATTGTTCACTCCTATTCATATATTTTCTTTCATACCCTATATATATTAATTTTAGTTCTTCGCCATTTATATATAGTCAAGTTCAAGTTTGTAACAGTAAATTTAAATAAATAAATCATCATCATTATTATTATTATTATTATTATTATTATTATTATTATTATTATTATTATTTCAATATTCCACATGTTTCCAAACATTATAATTTTTTCGGAATTTCTATGACTCTACATTTTCTCAACCATAAATAAATATTGTACATTAATTACATTAATACACACACAATTTAAACTACTGTTTAATATTTACTAGATTATAATCTCTCGTGACATGAATCGACACCATTTTATATTTTATAATGTTAAATAATTTTAATATGTACATGTACAAAAAATATATATTAACTATTTAATTTATTATTTAATTTTAAGTTATAATTTAATATGAGAACAATAAAAAGAGGGAAAAAAAGATATGAAGATAATATAATATATTGTGCGTTATTTAAGAGAGCTGCAAAGAGAATCCAATGAAAATAATGATTAAAAGTCCATCAATCTATAATTGGATTGGGTACAACACGGACTCGTACGTCCAAGGATTTATTGAGGGGTGATTATATTCACAATCCTAATTTTTTTTTTTACTTACACACCCGACCTGTGGTATCGAGGAGGATCGAATCCGTGACCTTTGGCCTCCGAGCAACCTCACTCCGCCACTAGACCATCTCCACCGGGACATTCACAATCCCAATTTTCTTTTCATAACTTCCTAAATTAATTAAAATATAAATAATTTTTTTAGACTTTTTTGTCCCCATAATCCCCACTATCTTAATTAAAATCCTAACAAACTAAAATACAACCCCTAAATATATATAACCCCCACCTTAAATAATACAAAGAAAAAAACTCTAAAACAATCCACAAGAAAAACAAAGCATAAAACAAAACAAAAAAACAAAACTCAAACAATTTTGCGAAAAAATAAAAACAAAACCATCAAGCACAAACATCATTCTCTCCACTTCTGTTCTTGCTTCCTCAGGCAATTTCTCAACCGCATTTATCTTTTCCCTTTCCAGGGAAAGCTCCTTCTCAAACCCTGCATCCAAATCATTCTCAACTTGAGCAACTAGAGCAGTACTGTGCACAGAAACATCATACCCTGCCATAGATTCAGCTTCAATTTGTGCATGTGTCTCACTAACGATAACAGAAGCATCTCCAATTGAAAGTGCAATGGCAGCCTATGCTTTTGTCATAGGTTTTTTGGCTAGAAAAGTCGTGCAATGTAAATTATAACGAGAGAAGCTCGTGCCTAAGGAACATAATTTGTTCACGTATGGAAACTCACCAAATGCAAGGATTATAATACCCTGCTCTCCACCAGCTGCCCGCAACCAAGTTCAACAACAGTTTCTGATCTGTGCGATTTAAAATAAGTTATATTCTAACATTATCTTGTAACCTTTTTGCCATCTGTTGTAGCTGCCTTTTTTCTAGGGTCATCTTCCAACTCACAAGGTCTTGACGAGATTAATTAAGGGCTGTTAAAAGATAACAAAAAAAGGGATCAACATTTCAACTAGATGTTTGAGCCAAATAATCATATCAAATCCATTGGTAAAGCAAAACAACTTCACATCAAGGAATAATCAAGAACAATCAACGAAAAAAGACTGAGAACAAAATGAAGGGACACAATTGGGGGGGGGGGGGTTACCCTTTGAAAATTGTATTTTATTTTGTTATACTTTAAATTAATTGAGGGTTGTATTCTATTTTGTTGTATTTTAAAATTAGTTAGGGCTATATTCTATTTTAATTTGTTATATTTGTAAATTAGTTGGGGTCTTAGGGACAAAAAAGTCTAAAAATATATATATTTATATTTTAATTAATTTTAAGGATTGTAAAAAGTAAAATGATGGTTGTGAATAGAATTACCCTTTACTGAGCAATCATTTATATTAACAAACATGTAGTTTGAACTATATTATTCAATATGATATCAATTAGGACAATTTTTAATAATCGACGGAGTTATGTAGCCCAAAAAAATTAGAAAAGAGGTAAAATGAACTTCTAACACTAATTAAGGGGGCTTAGTAGCCAAATGGTTAGAAATGGGCGATGTGAGCTCTGAATTCGAACTTTTTTTTAGTTAGTTTTGCATTCAAACTCATATAATTAAAAAGATAAAAGTTGTTTTTTTGCTTTATTGCTGGAACCAAGAATGATCAAACAAACTCAAGTGCGCGTATTAAACAAATTTAAGCAACGTTATACAGTAATTGACTCGATTTGACTCATACGCACAGCTTTAATGTTGATTTGACCCATATACAGTAAAACCTCTATATAATAATACTCTATATAAGAATAACCTTCTTATAGTAATAAAAAGTTATGGTCCCAACTCGGGACCAGTTATAAATAAGAATAACCTCTACATTATAATATTCCGATGTTTTTTTAAGACCATTCTTAAGAAATTTGCCTCCATATAGTAATAAAATGACATTAAATTTCAAATATATTTAAATATTTATATAAAATATCTAGAACTATTTAACTACATATGTTACATTAAACTTAAGATTGTATGAAATACTTATCTAAAATTGTTTGTGGTAATGCTTTAATTTTTCGGGTTAATACCACATCATTTAACTTGTGCGTTAGAAGTAACTTATCAACACAACACCTTCTTATTGAATCCAAAATATTTACAGCTTGTCCAACATATATGCTTGAAGCTTCATGACATGAAACTTTTTCTATTTCTACACTATCATCATCTGGATTATCACCTTGTGTTTCTTACTTTATTCATGTAATGATATCTTCTTCGGTCAGAGCATACACTACTTGTTGCTCATTTGAATGATCGAGGAAAATATCCATATCCATTATTGTAATGAAGTTCTTTTATCCGATTTCTCAAATCTGCAACTATTCTTTGATCATCTTCATCTAATTTTTTTGTAACTTCTAAGTCATTGACACAATCAATTTTTTTTTCATTTCCTAGATACGTATATTCATTAGCACATGAATGAATCTTATATACCTTTTAAATTCATGTTTTTAAAATATGAAGGGATATTTTCAAGTGTTGTATAATCTATATTAATTTTTTTCAAAAAAATATTTTTTTATATGTAAACTCTATATAAGAATAACCTCCCTATAGTAATATTTTTCTCCGGTCCCAATAATATTACTGTATAGAGGTTTTACTGTATCATATATGTGCAGCTTTAACGCTAACAAGAGGAATGCAAAAAAAAAAATTAAAAAAATAGCCATTATTTAAGAATGCGAAACCTTGAAATTTAACCTAATTTACTGCGAATTACGCAACACTTTGGCTGGTTTATGTTTTCCAGGATCCCTTTTATCAGGCTCGGGTAAATTAATATTGTTCTAACAAAAACTATAGTTGATATGAAACTGACTCCAAAGATTATGCGTATAAAGAGCAATTTCATATGTAATTGAAGCAGTAGTTCATTGAAATCTCCCAAAAGGGCCAAAAGAGAAACAAGTACACTGTACATAACACAGAGACTTAGCAAAGCAGAAAATAATTTCCACACTTGAATCACACCTTCAGCTAATTAACAATTCCCACTTGAAAATTCTAAAGACAGAAGTAGTCCCACCCATGGCCCACCACAAACTAAACTAAACCAAGAGAGAGAGAGAGAGAGAGAGAGAGAGAGAGAGAGAGAGTTGAATTAAGGAGTGGAAGGTAGTTGGACGGTGATCTCATTGCGATGAAAGGCCTTGTCGCAGCCGCAGAGAGAGCAAATTAGGGCGTCGGGAGTGGCCTTTCTGCCTTTGGGGGCGAACTCCTGGCAACCGTCGACAGAAGCCTGGGACCCAAAGGTGTGAATCTTGTTGCACTTAGTGTAGACCACCTCCTTCCTGCATTTCACCACTTTCCGATGGAAACTGACGTGGCAACCGCACCCCATGCAGTCGAACATTCCATACGGGTTGAAGAAATGCTGGCAACCGTCGGTCTTCCCATCAAGATGCTTCTGAGGTTTGTGACATTCTGCGTAATTATCTCCCATCTCAACAACCCCCCTTTTCTTATCTCATACCTTCTCCCTAATGTTTGTGCAGATGGCCTCTTATTATTAAAGGAAACTAGTCTTTTTTTTATAGTGGCTCAATTCCTCTTTTTATAATATTAAAACGTCGCCTTACCTTCTTTTCTTTTCCTATTTAAATTAATTTAATGTGCCTTTACCTAACCAAAATGATTGCCAACTTTGATGTCCTGAATTATTAGATCTTGTTGTGTCCTCAAAAATTATACCGCACTGTATCGGACAAAATCCTCTAGTCCGCTTTTGGTGTCCCATTTTGTGTTCCATATCAAAACTACGTAGTTTTGATCATTTTCTAATCTATTGAATTTTTTACACGGCTCATTTCAGACCAAGTTGATCACAAAACTTTAATTGGTAATTGTATCTCTCTCCAAATCAGAGTCCCAAAAAATACGCTCTCTCAAACTCATACTGTAACGCCCCAGTCCCACTAGGACCAAAACGTCACCAAAACATACGTTCATGCTTACGTGATAAATATTTTTCAAAAGATAAGATTTAACTTTATAAATAATTTGTAAATAGGTAGCACCTCAACTTAAAAATGTTCAAAACACGCACTCAAGCGTGCTCAAAGTCAATTTTAAATAAGGATTTTAAAAACACTAACACACACACATAACCAAATTATGACCTGGCAATATACATAGCCAATCAGGTCATGTTGAAAAGTTCAATGGTCAACCCTTCTATATATTTAAATATTTGTATATAAAATCAAAAACTGACCACTGAGGTCAAAAACTTGCAAACTTAAAAGTTTTGTAGAGTATTGGCAGAAGCATTTAATATTTAAATACTGACAAGACTTTGAAGATGGTTTTAGCAGAAACCATGCGCACAAGGATCAACCATCAAACCCACTACAGCACCTCGTTATCAACCAGCTTGATCTCCAGAACCTGAAAATATTTAAAAATATTTGGGTTGAGTGTCAAAAAACACTCAGTGGACATTGATATTTGTCCAAGTCATTCTTTCATGCTTTAAAACTGTTATGCTACATAAATCATAGAAAATAACCATGAACATACTTTATAACAAAGTTTACTCTTCTTCATTGGATGAGAAACCCTATGTGATCACATGATACTTTACGGTTACTTATCTAGACATTTAGTCACAAAGTAAACCGTCTTGCTTGTAAGTCGGAATTCCTCTATGCATGAAGTCTCAACACATCCAATCATTGCGTAAACAATGTTATTAAAAACATTTAACATACTTTTCATGGACGAATTTAAAACATGGTTGTGAGTTATAGAAAAACCCACCTGGATGATCTCAAAGTGCAGTGAAATTTTTATACGATACTATTATGCTTCTCGTTCGTCTCGACCTATAAAAATTGAAATCCTAACTTAGAATACTCAAATAGGTCATTAAGGTAACAACATAGGACCTAAATAACTTTAATAAGAATTTCTTATGTCTTGGGATCGTTTGGCGTTTAAATGGAGTCAAACGGACGAATAATGCGCATTTGATGGAATAGATCAATTTAGTGACACTGATTGAGAAATTATCGGACTTTCTAAACCAAAATGAATGAATAAAGACTAATCGAATTGAATTCAATGGCTATGAAGTTTGATTTAACATTTAGGAGGGAATTATAATATTTAGAATTTCCTTTGGGAAAAATATAACATTTAGAAATTATAGGCTAAATAATATTTTTCTAAAAATGCTAGTTTAATTGCCAAATACTAAATTAGAACTGGAAGAATTTAAATTTGGGAGTTGGATTCATTTAATATTTTATGACCAAATTCAAAATTAAATAAATCAAATAACATTAGATTAAAAATTAAATAAAGCTTCTGAGGTAAAATCTCACCTTAATTTTCTTCCTTTTCTTCCAATTCCCTTCCTTCAATTCTTCTCTTTGTTTTTTCCTCGTTATTTTATTTTTTTTCTTTGATAAAAAAAATTCCCAACTTACATATATATATATGTTGATTCAAATTCAATCAACAATATATATAGCCGGGCCCCCCCTATATTATATACATATACATATACATACGACATATATATATGTATTACACGTGTATTTATTAATACACTCATCCATTGAAATGGATTCTCAAATAACCTACCTTGATTGGTAGTAAAAAAAATTATTATTATATTTTCTTTTATTTATCTCTTTTCTCACTTTTAATTTTGATCCCTTAAGCTAAACTCCCATCCATGTATTTATACTCACATAGCACGTGTACTACTATTCCACTAATCCTTGTAAATGGATCTCCAAATGACTCACTTGAATTGGTCCAAATTTTATTTATTTATTATTATTCTTTTTTTCTTTATTTAAGAAATCCCCAATATATATCCACACACCCTACACTACACTTACACGTGCACTAACTATATCTATCTATATTTATGACTAAGCATGAATTATCGCTTAATTAGAAAAGAATGAAGGTTAAGCGTGTATATATACTACTTATTAACACACGTGAGTGCTATTAAATTTAAACATTCCAACCCCAATTCCAAATGGACTGTAGTTGATTGGTAGATGATGATGGTGATTATCCAATTAAAAAATATTCATTATTTCATTAAGGCCGAAGGTGGATTGGATAATTGGACTTGAATTTATAAAATTGGGCTTGGCAGAATGAATTGATTTCAAAATGTTTAATGAAATAAATTCTATTGGATGGTCAAATGAAGTCCGAATTAGATGTTATTGGTACCAAAACGATCCCATTAATATCTATTTTTATAATATGATTTCTAATATTAATTAGAAACTCAATTAAGGTTGAGACTTTTTTTAGTCTTATTACGTCTCTAAGCTCATAATTAACTAGCCAAAATAAATTGGGTTCTAATTTCATGAAATTTCTAGCTATAAAATAAATTTTAAATACTATATTTTTCTGGGGTGTTACATCCTTCCCTCCTTAAAAAAATTTCGTCCTCGAAATTGAATATACCTGCTATGATGACGGTTGGATATTTGCTAAGATCTGCTCTTTAAGTTCCTATGTAGCTTTTCTTATTCATGTCTGCTCCATTGAACGTTGATAAGCTTTAGCTCTTTATTTCGTAATTTTTGGACTTTTCTGTCGAGAATAGCTATAGGAAACTTGTTGTATGTAAGATCTAGATTTACTTCTATTTCTTCCTGATTTACAACGTGACTTGGATCGAAGATATATTTTCGAAGCATTGAAACATAGAACACGTCATAAATTCCTCCTAAATTTGGCGGTAATGCCAACTTGTAGGCAACTTCTCCGATTCGTTTAAGAATTTCGTACGGTCTAATATATCTAGGCCGCAACTTTCCTTTCTTTCCGAATCGCACAATTCCTCTTGTAGGAGATATTTTTAGGAATGTTTTATCTCCTACTTGAAATTGCAAATCTTTTCTTCTTTTATCTGCATACATTTTCTGTCGATCTTGGGCCCTTTTCATTCTTTGTCTTACTTTATCAATATCCTCAACAGTTTTCTGTATAATTTCTGGGCCCAAAATCTTTCTTTCACCAACTTCATCCCAGTAAAGTGGTGATTTGCATTTTCAACCATATAGAGCCTCATGAGGCGTCATATCAATGGTTGCTTGGAAACTGTTATTGTAGGCAAATTCAACTAAAGGAAAATATTCTTCCCAACTTCCTCCGTGATCCATGACTACAGCCCTGAGCATATCCTCTAGGGTCTGAATTTTTCTTTCAGACTGTCCATCAGTCTGCAGGTCAGAAGCTATACTGAAATTCAATTTTGTGTCCATTGTGCATTATAAGATTTGCCAAAATTTAGACGTAAACCGCGTATCATAATCTGATGTCACTGACACAGGTGCACCATTAAGTTTTACAATTTCTTTTGTTAGTGACATCCACGCTAAAGTGTTAGAGATTGTCATGATTTGTGTGGCAATATCAAAGAACACAAGGGTTTTGATTGAGTTCAAGCTATGAGTTCAATCAAATAAGGAGAATCCATGATCAGACCACCATTGCTTGAAGGCAACAACTATCCTTACTGAAAAGTAAGGATGAAGGTGTTTCTGAGATCAATAGATGAGCTTGCATGGAAAGCGTCAATGAAGGATGAGAAAAGTCAACTGTTGCCAAGGAAGGAAAGCAGGTGGAGATTGAAGAAGGAGAGTGGACTGAGCCGCAAAAGAACTGGTACAATGTCAACTCTAAAACTCTCAATGCTATATTCCCTGCAGTTGATCTTGAAACATCAGTCTAATCTCAATCTGTGAGACTGCTAACGTTATATGGGATATTCTGGAAACCACCTTTGAAGGGACTAGTTCAGTAAGGTTGTCAAAGCTTCAAAACCTTACTTCTAAGTTTGAAACCCTCATAATGGAGGATACTGAGTCCATATGTAAGTTTAATGCTAGATTGAGAAGCATATCTAATGAGAGTTTTGCTCTTAGTGAGCCTATCAACAATGAGAAGCTTGTAAGAAAGACTCTTAGATCTCTTCGAAAGAAGTTTGCATACTAAGTTGCTGTAATTAAAGAAGCCAAGGATATCAAGAGTATGAGGCTTGATGAGCTGATGGGGTCGTTAAGAACATTTGAGATGAACTTAGAAGATGAAGATAGCAGCTCAAGGAAGAGAGGCATTGCTCTTAACATTGAAGTCTCAGAAGATGTACTGGAATATGTGTAGAAGCAAAAACTGTACTTGATTCAGATACAATGAATAATATGGTTCTGATCACCAAGAACTTCAGTCATATAATAAAAATAGTCAATAAACGGTCTTCTAGAAGGGCCAACAATAGAAGACAACCACATGGTAATTCTCAGCAAGATAGAAACTCAACTAGTGAGCAGAAGGAGTTTCAAACTATTTCAGAAGAGGAATTCAGTGCAGAGAATGCGATGGATTTTGGCACATTCAAGCTGAGTGTGCAAACACACTAAATAGAAACAAAAAGAATTACAATGCTTATCTTAGTGACAATGACCTTGACAAAGGCAGCAGAGATTCAGATGAAAAAAAAACTATTGCCTTTACAGTAAAAATCTCAGAAATCAAGGATCCTTTCAATAATGCAGAAGAGGATGAGTCAGACAATGAAGTCTTCAACTAAGAAGAACTTGTCAAGAAATACAAAGAGATGTATGAAAGATGGCTGGAAGTAGTGGAGATCAACAAGACTCTTCAATCTCATAACAAAGATCTTCTCAATAAAAAAAAGAAGCTGATCAAATCTAATGCTGAACAAAAGAATACTATTCATCAACAAAAGAAGGAGATTGATGAATTGTCTGCAGAGCTCAAATCCATAAAAAAAATGTCAACATCTGAACAATGGTACAAAGAATCTTGATAAGATTCTCACAACTTAAGAACATTCAGAAAAGAGTCATCCAGGTCTTGGATACAGTGGGGGACAGTCCAAGATAGTGTTTGTCAAAGAAAGTACAAGCAAACCAATATATGTACAAGAGAATGTTCGGTATATCCGGAAGAACATTACTGACAAGAAGATGAATCCTTATAATAGCAACAAACAGAGAATCATCTGCCATTATTGTGAGAAGTACCTTTATGATCTCAAAAGAATGAGAAGGAGATATGTGGCTTAGCATTCCAGCAACAAGAACAGAAAGCCAGTCATTCAACAAAAGCCTGCACAAAAGAAACAATGGGTTGTCAACCAGACCAACCACAAAATCCATAGTAATATGCTCCCCATGGTGAGACGCCGGGTTGAATGTTGCCTTTGTCTAAGAGTTCATGTAGCTGAGTTTTTTTTAACTTCTCTAACTTCTTTGGTGCCATGCGATATGGCGCTCACGATACTTGAGCATTCCTGGAAGCAAGTTTATCATGAATTCATCTTGTCTATTTAGAGGTAACCCTGGTAAGTCCTCTTGAAAACGCATCTTTAAAATCCCGCACCATATGTACATAATCAATTGCCACCTTCTCTGACTTGTTCATTATCAAACTTACTAAGAACGATTCACATCCTTCTCTTCTAAGCATCTTCATTGCTTTGATTGCGGAAATAACTCTTACTCTAGTTCCCAACTTTGATCTATGGAAAGTGAATTCTGATTTTTCCGGTCTTTGAAAGATTAGCTCCTTGTCAAGACACTGTGGCGTGGTTAGCTTCTTCCTAATCCATCTCGAAAATAATATCAAAGTCTTTCAACTCTAAAACATGAAGATCCGCACTTAGTGATCTATAGCCAAAGTTCTAATCTATATTTTTACATACTCGATCAGTAATTAAAATCCTCCGAAGACACATTCGTGCACTGGTTAAGCGTCATCGACCTTTTATGTATTTTTCACCAGTGATCAGCATCACCAGTGAGCTGGAAGATTGTACATGCGATGCGCTGTGAGTCGGTACACACCATGTACGTGAATGTATGTTCCATCATTCGTAGCCATTCTTCAGCCTCAGTCGGTTCACCCTGATCGTTAAAGGTCGGAGGTTGATATGTTCAAAACTGAGCGATAACATGTGCCGTATCTTCTTGTGGAGGATTTTGAGCCTGATTATTGTGACGTCTTTGCAGCATCCTATACACGTATTTCATACAATAAATACTTTGATCGTCAAAACTCTTAAGCGATTCGAAGGCAGTAATGCAGTGCACTTAGATTCAAATGGAGCGTAGAATTTCAGTGAGCTAAAAAAGCTCTAAAATCATACTAGGTACTTATGTTCAGTCCATCTATGTTCAAATCCAGCTAAGTTCTGGTCTAAAACTAGCTCAGATGATGTTTATGCATCAAATGGATTTGACATGAAAAACACTTGTAACCATGCTTTGTAAAACATAACTTTCACAATGCTTTAAATCATACTTTTCACCATACTTTAAATCACACATTGAGATCACTTGCATATATATATCATGCATACAATTATATACATATACTTTTCACAAGAGCACTAAAGAAATTCAAAAACATGAACTTTAGTACCTTTCCGGAGTAAGCTCGGCATAGACGATAGCTGTTGGGTTATGGGTAACCATTTTAATAACATAATAGTCAAAACATTTTAATTTTAAAAATATCACAGGCCTACAATCACATAGACCTGCTCTAATACCACCTGTAACGCCCCAGTCCCACTAGGACCAAAACGTCACCAAAACATACGTTCATGCTTACGTGATAAATATTTTTCAAAAGATAAGATTTAACTTTATAAATAATTTGTAAATAGGTAGCATCTCAACTTAAAAATGTTCAAAACACGCACTCAAGCGTGCTCAAAGTCAATTTTAAATAAGGATTTTAAAAACACTAACACACACACATAACCAAATTATGACCTGGCAATATACATAGCCAATCAGGTCATGTTGAAAAGTTCAATGGTCAACCCTTTTATATATTTAAATATTTGTATATAAAATCAAAAACTGACCACTGAGGTCAAAAACTTGCAAACTTAAAAGTTTTGTAGAGTATTGGCAGAAACATTTAATATTTAAATACTGACAAGACTTTGAAGATGGTTTTAGCAGAAACCATGCGCACAAGGATCAACCATCAAACCCACTACAGCACCTCGTTATCAACCAGCTTGATCTCCAGAACCTGAAAATATTTAAAAATATTTGGGTTGAGTGTCAGAAAACACTCAGTGGACATTGATATTTGTCCAAGTCATTCTTTCATGCTTTAAAACTGTTATGCTACATAAATCATGGAAAATAACCATGAACATACTTTATAACAAAGTTTACTCTTCTTCATTGGATGAGAAACCCTATGTGATCACATGATACTTTACGGTTACTTATCTAGACATTTAGTCACAAAGTAAACCGTCTTGCTTGTAAGTCGGAATTCCTCTATGCATGAAGTCTCAACACATCCAATCATTGCGTAAACAATGTTATTAAAAACATTTAACATACTTTTCATGGACGAATTTAAAACATGGTTGTGAGTTATAGAAAAACCCACCTGGATGATCTCAAAGTGCAGTGAAATTTTTATGCGATACTATTATGCTTCTCGTTCGTCTCGATCTATAAAAATTGAAATCCTAACTTAGAATACTCAAATAGGTCATTAAGGTAACAACATAGGACCTAAATAACTTTAATAAGAATTTCTTATGCCTTGGGATCGTTTGGCGTTTAAATGGAGTCAAACGGACGAATAATGCGCATTTGATGGAATAGATCAATTTAGTGACACTGATTGAGAAATTATCGGACTTTCTAAACCAAAATGAATGAATAAAGACTAATCGAATTGAATTCAATGGCTATGAAGTTTGATTTAACATTTAGGAGGGAATTATAATATTTAGAATTTCCTTTGGGAAAAATATAATATTTAGAAATTATAGGCTAAATAATATTTTTCTAAAAATGCTAGTTTAATTGCCAAATACTAAATTAGAACTGGAAGAATTTAAATTTGGGAGTTGGATTCATTTAATATTTTATAACCAAATTCAAAATTAAATAAATCAAATAACATTAGATTAAAAATTAAATAAAGCTTCTGAGGTAAAATCTCACCTTAATTTTCTTCCTTTTCTTCCAATTCCCTTCCTTCAATTCTTCTCTTTGTTTTTTCCTCGTTATTTTATTTTTTTTCTTTGATAAAAAAAATTCCCAACTTACATATATATATGTTGATTCAAATTCAATCAACAATATATATAGCCGACCCCCACCCCTATATTATATACATATACATATACATACGACATATATATATGTATTACACGTGTATTTATTAATACACTCATCCATTGAAATGGATTCTCAAATAACCTACCTTGATTGGTAGTAAAAAAAATTATTATTATATTTTCTTTTATTTATCTCTTTTCTCACTTTTAATTTTGATCCCTTAAGCTAAACTCCCATCCATGTATTTATACTCACATAGCACGTGTACTACTATTCCACTAATCCTTGTAAATGGATCTCCAAATGACTGACTTGAATTGGTCCAAATTTTATTTATTTATTATTATTCTTTTTTTCTTTATTTAAGAAATCCCCAATATATATCCACACACCCTACACTACACTTACACGTGCACTAACTATATCTATCTATATTTATGACTAAGCATGAATTATCACTTAATTAGAAAAGAATGAAGGTTAAGCGTGTATATATACTACTTATTAACACACGTGAGTGCTATTAAATTTAAACATTCCAACCTCAATTCCAAATGGACTGTAGTTGATTGGTAGATGATGATGGTGATTATCCAATTAAAAAATATTCATTATTTCATTAAGGCCGAAGGTGGATTGGATAATTGGACTTGAATTTATAAAATTGGGCTTGGCAGAATGAATTGATTTCAAAATGTTTAATGAAATAAATTCTATTGGATGGTCAAATGAAGTCCGAATTAGATGTTATTGGTACCAAAACAATCCCATTAATATCTATTTTTATAATATGATTTCTAATATTAATTAGAAACTCAATTAAGGTTGAGACTTTTCTTAGTCTTATTACGTCTCTAAGCTCATAATTAACTAGCCAAAATAAATTGGGTTCTAATTTCATGAAATTTCTAGCTATAAAATAAATTTTAAATACTATATTTTTCTGGGGTGTTACACATACACACAATTTTCTTCTCTCGTTTTTCTTCCACCATTTTTCTTTTCTCCATCGGTGACTCCCAACAATAGCAATGTCTTCCCCTATCGATGTCCAGAAATCCTCCCATAACAGCGTTTTCTCATATCCACCAACAACAACAACGTTTTCTCCATCTGCGGCGAGCGGGATGGGCGACGGGTGGTGGTCGCAGGGCCGGGGGACGGCGGAGGCGATTTCTGCAAATTTAGCGAAGCGGCTGTGAAATGAGAAAGGGGAGAAGAAAGGAATTGTATAATCGTGATTTAACGACGAACTAGCCACGTCTCCGTCGTTAATTTAATTATTTTAATTATTTAAAACCGGAAAATGTTAACGACGGACTAGTACGTCGTTAAATTTAATTATTTTAATTATTTAAAATCAGAAAATGTTAACGACGAACACGGTCCGTCGTTAAATAATATTATATTTTTAAAAATAAATCAAAAAATATTAACGACTGACACTGTTCGTCATTAAATAATAATATATTGGCAAACACTTGCATGCATCATGATGCAAATAACACTATATGAGACGGGTCAGTCAAACCCGCTTTTGACCCAGTCAACGCGGGTCAACCCGCGCTTTGACCCGGTCAACGCGGGTCAACCCATAAAAAAAACCTGTCCAAAGTGAGTATCAACCTTCCTATTAAAAAATATCACAAAACATTTGAAAAGTACCATCTGTATCATTAAAAAGTAAGGGGTCTGCTAGTTATTTTATATAAGTTTATTTAGTTCAAATTCTGATTTTTTTTCAGTTTTTATATTGTATGTGTTGAGATTAATCTAAAATAATCATCATTCCAAGAATTTACAAAGGAAAGCAAAACACGAGTTCGGTAAAATAAAAAGTACCATGTGGTAAGCAGAAAAGTATCAAGTACGATAAAGAAAGGTATCAATCTGAGATTAATACTATCATCATTCCAATTACAATAAAAAGTACCATGTGCCACGTGGCACGCCTGCGTGGGGCCACGTGGCCGCCTGAAATAGGCGAAAATAACCGTTGTTGCACGCAAGTCCACCTCTAATATATTTATTAAATTAAATCAGAACTAATGTTAACGACGGACACTGTCCGTCGTTAGATCTAACGACGGCTGCTACGTCGTCAGTCCATCGTTAAACGAAGGTGGGAATCATCCCCGTCATTTTTTTCCCCTTGAAACTGTAGCGACAGACAGTTCGTCACTAGTCCGTCTTTAAGGATGACCCAAAAATGTTCCGTCGGTAAGTCCTTCGCTAAAATATGAAATTCTTGCAGTGTATCCATGCTATTTCATATTACTGTACTTTTGCAAAACTCTCTTAATCGTGTTTAATTCTTAATTTTTTTTTCTTCCACCATTAAATGGAATGCTTTTTGGAACTTTATTTCGAAAAAAGAGCTCAAGAGAAGGAGATAATCTATCTTTATGAACAAATTGCTCTTGCCAGTATCAAAGTAAAACATGTTTTTAGGCTATAATAATAAACCCAGATCTTTATATTTTCCACAAGGCTTAAATAAATCGTATATGATTGTATGAATCACATATGTTGAATGAGAAATATGCTCTTGAGAAAAAATTCTCTTAGTTATGGATGGTTTATGTCTTTCCTCATCTCTAATTACTTTAATTATCTTGATGCATTTTGGTTGTTGCCTTTAAATTTTCTTAATGTTATGATGCACATATTAGAAAATAACTTATTATTTATTTTAGGCTCTAGATGAAAATAAACAGTGGTTAATGCTGAACTCTCTTCTTTTAGTCCCTTTAGTTGATGATTCTCCTTTTATTTCCATACTTCTCTTTGGATTTTTTCAAAAAAGAATTCAAATAGCTCCAGGTAGCAGAGGAAGATAAACACATCTTTAGATCATCTATGCTAATTGTTAGGAAAAACTATCAAGGTTTTTCTTATAAGGGGTTTTGATGAGATGTCAAAATATGTCAAAATATGAAAAGAGCCTTGAAAGAACTGAAAATGAATCAAGCAGTAAACTAAAGATGATCATACAGAGTCAAAGCTGTCAAAGCCAATAGATATGATCAATTCGTGTGAAAGAAGAGAGAAGAATAGAGAGAAAAAAGAAGACAGTAGCTTGCTAGAATAATTAGCAAGGCAAACTGGAAGTTGAAGGTACCTGAGAGAGAAGGTATCAACTGCCACCAGTCTACAGTGATGAACTAATGGACATACCACTTCAAGGCCGACACCAGCTGAAGAGATGTTCCAGCTGAAGTGAAGAACTGATGGACATGCCAGTTCTAGGCCGCCACCAGCTAAAGAGATGTTCCAACTAAAGAGAACTGAAGCACATACCAGTTCTAGGCTGCCACCAGCTGAAGAGATATTCCAGCTGAAGAGAACTGAAGCACATGCCAGTTCTAGGCCACCACCAGCTGAAGAAAACTGAAGCACACACCAGTTCTAGGCAGTCACCAGCTGAAGAAAAGTCCTAGCTGAAGAGAACTGAAGCACATACCAGCTCTAGTCCAATGCCGGCTGAAGAAATGTTCTAGTCAAAGGAAGATCCTAGTTGAAAAGAATACCAGCTGAAAGAGAAGAACTGAGGGACATACCAGTTCTAGATCATTCCCGACTGAAGAAATACCAGTTGAGGAGCACGTCAGTTTGAACTGATGAATATGTCAGTCCACGATGACATCAACTGATGAAAATTGCCAGCCGAAGAAAGGACAATCATGAGCTGAAGAAAGTAGCAGCTCAAGACATTCCAGCTGAAGGAAATACCAGCTGAAGAAGTGTACCAAGTCTAAAGATCCATGCTGAAGGAAATACTAGCTTAGGATATTCCAGTTGAAGGAACATGCCAATTGAAGAGAAGACTAAGGTACAAGCTGATGAAAATACCAGCTTAAGGAATACCAGCTGAAGAATGAAGTTCCAGCTGATGAAGCACCAGTTTTAAGAACCCCTGCTGAAGACGCATCAGTTCTGAAGTCTAACTGATAAAGTGCCAGCAACCGAGCTGAAGACCAGTCCGTGAAAGTTTAAGCTGAAGGGACACAAGTCCAAAATACCAGCTAAAGAACACTGGTTCAAACTGCCAGGTGAAGCATAAGCAAACTGGAGCTCAGAAGGCATCAAGCCCAAGCTCAGAAACGCCAGCTGAAGATGATATCAACTGAAGCTTTCCAAAATACCAAGGGACACGCAGAACTGATAGACAAAGGAACTAAAGATTCCAGCTGCCAGACAAAGCTCAGAACTGAAGATCAAGAAGGGAGCCGCAACTGAAATTCAGATAAGCTAAAGAAGATCTTGAAGTTAATGCAACCGAGATCTTGAAGTAAAAGCTCGTCAGAAGAGCAATGGCATCCCAACGGCCCAATTAAATGAAAATCCTTGCAACTGGCTTTATCATTTATGATCCAACAATGATCACCGGTGGTCACCAACTTACCTATCTTTAAAAGGTAAGCTACCCCAGAGAAGACCGTGGGACTTTTGAGAATTTGGAGAGTACTTTAGTTAAGTCTTTCCGCGAAGACGTTCGCCGAAGCACTAAAGCCTCACGCTCAAAGAACTCAAAAATCAAAAGTTCCAACTGATGAGAATGAGCCTTAACGCTCTTCGAGCTAGCTGTTGAAGATTTCCAGCCAGAGTTATTCTCTCAGTCACCGTGCTTAAGTGATCAACTACCCCAGCTTAGACGCAGACGCGCAAAGGAGCAACCCCGTTGATACCAGTTTCAAGACTGTACTCTTGAAGATCGAGCGAGATCTAAAATCGTGAAAAGATGGGCAATAGCACCTTATCTCTCCAGCGAGCAGTTGGGGATCGTAAGTGTGAGTTATCGACCTACCGACTGAGGAAGTTGAGAATGTAGCTTCCGGGACAGTGATGAGTGCTTGAATTGCACTCAATTGCACTTTCTTTTGAGTGCATTTGCACTAGATTTATGTATATATGTATGTTAATAATGTAAATATTGTCTTTAATATTTAATTTGGTTATAAGTGGCCAATACAGGATATTTTGGGTTACTACAGTACAAATCAAAGTTAGAATGGGATTTCAATCATCAAAGGCCGCACGAGACTTGAAAAGATGAAGAAAACCAAGTGTTGGGCTCAGACATGGCCTCAGAACTTGATCAACAGGTCGTGTTGCAGAGCCCTTCAGGTGCTAAAAAACATAAGGCCCGGGCGCGGCCTAGAGGCGCGACCAGCCCGGGGCCGCATTGCAGAGCCCTCCAAGCGTGGCCCCCAGGTGCAAGTGCAGGGTAGGTCGCGCCCCAGGGCCTCTGCAACACGGCCTCGGGGCACGACCTAACTGTCCGCTTTTCAGCCACTTTAGAGACGTGTTTTCCTTTGTTCCAAACTCGACCTCCAGGCGCGAGTCTGACGGGGTCGCGTTCGGGGCTGATGAATCTATTTTTGACTTTTGGTATCCCATTATTGGTCCTCTATATATTATATCACTTGTAAAGTTCAAACCATTCGAAACCCACTCAAAAATACACCTAGAGACACATCACATTTGGGAATTTTGGAAGAAGAAGAAGAAGATCAAGGAGAGGAGGAAGGATCATCCATCCATCTTGAGGATTCAAGCCAAGGGATTGAAGAAGAGGGTTCTACATTGGTTTTTATCTTCTCTCTCATTATCTACTCTTGTTTCTAGAATGGATTTTGGTTCTTTCCTCTTTGTTCTTGATGTTATTGTAAATATGGTAGGCTAGAGACCTTAGGGCTCTAGGATGTGGTGAAATAATGTGAATCTTGTTCTTGATAAGGGTTAAATCAACGGTTATGCTCAATGGTTATGCTTTGTCAAGGTTTTAATCCATGCTAGTTCTTGAATAATGTTGTTTGAGTGGCCTTCATTGAACATCAAATGTATGATTCACTTGCATCTTGCCCATCCCGTGAGCATAAGCATGCTTAGATTGAATCTACATATTTGTACTCTTTGTCGAATGTCGAATATGTGGAAGGAAATGTGACCCCTTTGAGCCTTTGGTAGGTGCGACCTTGGAATGTATTAGAGATAGTCATCTTTGTCGCATTCACAATTAAAGAGATATTCGAGAGATGCTCTATCTATATTCGCGGTCTTCCTATCTATGAACTTAGCATGATTGTGTGTTGGTACGTCATTTCATACCAAAAATAAATTCCCCGACAGCAGTCGGTATGCCCTTACTGCACAGTACAACGATGAGCGAGATCATCTCCCAAAGGACCGGCGAGAATTACTCTAAATTTCCAATCTGTAGAACCAAACTTTCAAGGGGGTTTTTGTGATTATAATTACAAACGAAATTACCAAATAAATATAAAATAAATGCACTAGTGAATAAAGCGAACGGATTTAAAATATGAGAAGAAGTATTTCGGATTCCAATTAACTACACCCTAGCTTACCTAACTGATCCTTGACACAAAGATAGATTCAATTAACACACACAAATCAGTTATAGCTACCGAAGACGCTTACTGACGCAGCCTAATTCCTCCGTAGTTTCTCAATAATCAGGAAGACGCTTCACTAATTATTTCCCTAATCGACTGGCAACCGTAAGAGACACTCTATAGGTTTAATGAGCCGACAGCCTTAAAATCTAGAGGAACCCGATTCATAATTAACAGACTCTGATGCAGGACCGTGAATTAAGATTGCTATTCTCCCTGATTCTGAAGAACCGTTTCGCCACTAATTAAACTTAAACCACAATTATGGATAGCCGGTTTAATTGACTACTAATTAATTCCGACTCACTAAATATTTGCAACTATCTAGCAATATCGAAACAATTACGACTCGAAATATAAAGAATAACAAATGCATGCAATTAATTGAACGAGAAAAAGCACAATAGATCTCACAGTTTAGTTATGCCAGGGCTTCGTTAGTTGTCACCGGAATAAAACGAACTTAGCTTGAAAGCATATTATAATCGAATTGCAAGAATATTAAAGAAACGAGCACCATGAACTATCGAAGAAGATGAACTAAAAATCTACTCCAGAGAAGAAAAAAGACATCTCCCTGGTTCCGTTCTTGCGTGTATATTAATCTGCGGTCAAAACTAAAGATAAATCCTAATCTATATAATATCCTTAATTAAAATTAATCCAACATGGAAATTAACATCCTAATCTAATCCAAACTAGGTAATTAGCAAAAAGAGGACCCTTGAGGCGGTGGAACTCTGAGTCCCGCGTCCAGGCCTTGGATTTTAGTAAATCCCATGCTCCAGCCCATAAACGCACGCTCAGGCCCAGTTTCGAAGTATCCGCTCATATTATCCTGCCGTGTGCCCATACGGCATGGCTTTCCAACCTTCTAATGTCAGATTCCTGTGCACAGCTTGTTTTTCTTCCAAAGGCATGTCAATTTCCCTAACTTTATGTATATCACCTGCAAAATCCTAAAGGTACCACATTCTTCCAAAATGATATCATTAAATGGCAATTAACGCAATAAAAGCACATCAAAACGGCCCAAAATATTAAGTAGAAATGGCCCGATCAAATCCCCTCATACTTAGACAATGCTCGTCCTCGAGCATATCTAAACACACAAAAAGAAACACAAACATCTAAAGGAAAACACAGAAAGCATCAGCTGCCTTGAAATAAAGGGTACACGGAGTAGGAATCATGACTCATCCAACTACAACCACTAGCCTGTTCTGTTTTAATGCATAGACCAAAGCTTCTCATTCAAGTCCAAAGAGTGCACATTGATCCAGCCTCACTATGGTTCACTCTAGATCTCTCAAAGAGTAGGGATATATTGGGATTCACACAAGTCGTGATTCGTTACTCTCAACATAGCTTTGTCTATATGTCACTGGAAACACCAACAAATAAGATCAATCATGAATCAAAAGGTCTTTCTTCCAAGGAAAATATGCAAGCATTCCAACACAAAAATCTCACACCCAGCTGCACACATTTACAATTCAAAGCTGGAATTCGTCAAATCATATAAACATAGGGATGTTTTCATTTACTTTCTTTCTTTCATCCCTCCTTGCTGTTCCACTCTTTTTTTTTCTTTTTTTCTCTTTTCTTTTGTTTTGTTTTGTTTGTTTTTTTTTATAACATGGGCATAAAATCTGCCCTCTTCACTTTCAAGCATCCTTTACCATTATCGCAGCTCAATTAGTTAGGAAAGAACTTGCATATTCTCAAGGTCAAAAGAAGGCTGAACAAGGCTTATGGCTTCATGTATAGTGGCTTTAATCAAGAAGCATGAGGATTATAAGGCTCAACAGGCTCACTAATGGGCAATTGCAAGGCAGGAAATTTTCTTTTAGGCTAAGGCTTGGTTAATTCCTAAGTGCCTTTATCATTTTCATATTTGATACTCAAAAGGAGTAAAATAGTGGCAATAAGGCAAAGCAAGTATTGAGCAAACATAATCCGACACTCTCACAACAGAAAAACAGAGCTTTCAATAGAATATTCATGCTCACAGGCCCAAAACTCACTTTGATAAGCTGAAATAACATGATCAAGAGCACAATTCATCATACAAGAATTCATCAAAGATTGATACATCATTATCACAGAACAACAACCATCACTCCATTCAAACCCAATCACAGTCCCTCCTCCTCATACGAATCAGCTCAAGGCAACCAATACTTAACCAAAAAGCAACCAAAACACTGAAAAGAGGCAGAAACACCATGTTTTGTGTTTTTTTTTATGACTCTAAAAACTAACAATCTCCCCCCACACTTAAACACCACAGTGTCCTCACTGTGTGGAGGAAGGAGAACCCAAAAATAGAAATTAACAACACATACACGAAACTAAGGAAAATGAAAGCAGGAAATAGCAAAAAGGAAAAGGGGGGAAAAGAAAGCAAACGGCTCAATCCGAGAGATGGCGCAGGACTTGCTCGAGAGCAGTGAGACGCTCATCAATCTCATCTAAGCGCTGGCCAAGGCGATCCTCCAAACCTCGTAAGGCCTCAGTGAGTAAAGCCTCAATCGCCGGAAGGAGGGAGGCTGGGGTAACAGACGCAGCAGAGGAAGAAGAGGGACCTGTACTAGGAAAATGACTCAGGCCTTGTACGCCCGGTCAGGTGAGCTGGTATTTCCCTTGGGCATCAACACAAATAAGCCTCATGGCCGCAAAATCAGCAATAGTAAAGAAAGTAGCAGGCATAGGGTCAGGAGCATCAAGGGGAATAAGTAAATGCTGTGCAAGCAGAGTCACAAAATAACCTAAGGGGGCGCGACACAGAAAATGATTGGCACTGTATTGCCACTGTCGTGCTAACCAAAATGCAAAATTCAGTTTGTCACCCGAAAGCATGCAATCAAGAATAAACAACTCCTGCAAAGTGACCACATTCATCATATCGACACGACCAAACAGGTTGGCCACTAAAAATCTATGACAAAGACGGAGAGCGTCATCATGAATATGGGCACCCCGAGAAGAGCGGGCAACAAACTCAGAATCAATTGACAGTAAAGCCTAATGCTCAGATGCACGGGAAGAATACAACTCAGGGACATCACAAAAAGCAGAATCATATAATGCATCACCAAGAGACTCATCAGTCTCAAATCCCAATACCACATTCAAAGCATTGACAGACATATGAAAATTTCTACCCCTTAAAGAAAACAAGACAGCATGTCGATCATCAAGAGCGCGAGAAGAGTCAAAAATATAAGAGGACAAAAATTCAGGATAGAGCTTTCTATAGACAGGCACTGAGACTTCTAAAAATGGAGACCAACCAACACGAGTAAAATGGGCACGAATATGGTCATTCACACCTAAAACTGCAATATTATCCTAGTAAAAAACACGAGCACCGAGCAGAGTGCAATTGGCATTCCTCTCGGCACGGGTGCATACTTGATCAGGCTGTCGGAATGGCGGTCGTGAAAGGTGATAAGTTGCATATTTGCACCTATTTTTAGGTGATTTTCCCTTGTTTTACTAAGCTTTGTTGTGCGTTTATTGGGATTTGATGATCTTTTGAGTTTTGCAAGGGAATAAAGGTGTTTTGTAGGAAAGAAGTCTAAAATGATCATTTTGGAAGCAAAAGAATTGAAGAAGTTCGAGTAGGAAGAGTCCAGGAGCTTCTAGCAGATAAGGCGTGGCCACGCCTTAGTCTGCTGGCGGGATTTAATTCATAAAATCACAAGTGGGCCCAGCAGAGATATACATGGACGAAATTCTTCTTTTCAATTGGTGATTTTTCACAAGGAAAGAGCCTTAGAGTCCAAGAAGGAGTAGAAGACTTACCATTGGGAGAGAAGAGAGAGAATAGAATATCTAGAAGATACATATATATCCGGAATTAATTTTCTCTCTCCAGACTAGACGCCATTCACGCCATTCACAATTGAAGAACGCAGATTTCATAGTTTTCATATTTTTCCAGACTTTGTTATTATTCCATGATGATGTTCTAAACACTTTTCTAGCGAGAGGATAATCGAGACTCGAATTCTACACGTTTGTGAGATCGAATTGGTTCTATCATAATTTATTTCTCTCTTTATTTATAAATCTTCCATTTGTGATTTCTGTTATTGTTTTAATAATTATGCAAAGTGCACGTTGTATGATTGTTGGAATGATTTCTTGCTAGTGAATTATCTAGATCCGTAATTGTCTAGATTATTTGCCTAAGTAGCGCAATTGGATAGATTGGGGGTAAACAGTCCCGCTTTCGACACTTTGGGGATTTATAACCTTATCTGAGCGGGTCATCGTATGATTTTCGTGGGTTTGAATTGGTGTTTCTCTGGTTGTCAATGCTGTTAATAGATTTAATTCTATGATCGTACCTAGGATTATCTATTAATTAGAGAAGTAGTTAACGGTCGTACCTTGGCTGCCGAATAATTAAGGAGAAACGAGGTTGTTAGGTCGTACCAATAGCCATAGCCAATTTAGAGAGAGAAGTGAATTATATCTGTGCATCTGTGATCAAATTGTGTAGTCCGTTGTCGAGATTATTCTTGAGCTAGATATTTCTCTTATTTGATCTTCGTTTGTCATTTTATTTCTTTGCCATTTAATTGTTTTCGTTGAATTATTTTAATTTCAGTATTCAAAACCCCTCCATTTAGTTTTAGGATTTTAGATAAAAGATTAATATTTAATTTACCAGTCTCTGTGGTTCGACTCTGCTTGCTACTATTGCAATTTATTTGGATATTGATAAGCAGGTTTTTTTTTGTTGGTTTCGACACCCATCAGAAGGGGGCTACGACGGCGTGATGAAGAAGCAGGAGCTGAAGGCTCTGGAGACGTCTGTGGGGCAGATGGTCCGGGTGCGGTGGATTTCGACCTAATTCTTCGTTGGAGCGTTGGTGGTGTGATGGCGGCAGAGGGAATAGGTACTAGAGATGGAGATGGAGGGGGAGTGGGCTCTCGCGGCGGTGGAGATCCTGTAGGAGTGGAAATCTTCGTCACCGAAGGTGTGGCGGAAGCAGACCCAGAGTGATGTGGCGGGGAGTCTGGAGCGGCGGAAATAGGGGCCGGAGGACAACTCACTGGGTCGGAGGTAGCGGGTTTGCCGGCGGTGAGATCGATGAAGAGCGGCGGCCTGGTCCGGCATCGCTTACTGACGGATGAGGCGGCGATGTCAGTGATCTCGGAATGGCACCGGGAGCGGCGCAAGAATAGTGGTGGTTGGTTTAGTTCGGGAATGGCGGCACGAGTGGACTGTGGTGGCGAGGTGTCTGTCGAACGGGGAAGCGCGGCCGGTGTAGTCACCGAAAAATTCACCGTTGAATGTGGAGAAACAGCCACCAGCAAATTGTTTGGCGGTGAAGAAACGGTCGGTGGCATGGAGGGGTCGGCGGAAGTGGAAGTGGCCTTGGTGGCCTTCTTCTTAGTACTGTGTTTCTTTCCCATGGTTGTGTCTCTGGTTGCGGGGGTGATCGGAGTTGAAGACGATAGCGCGGGAAGCTGGAACGGCAGTGAAAAATCTGAAAAGTCACCAAGGGGGAGTAAGAGTGAGCGGTGAAAAAAATTTTGACTAAGGAAGGGTTTAAATTGGGGGAGGAAATTAGGGCGTCGTGCAAAAATCCCCAAATTGAAAAAAAGGGGAATTTGCATGTTAGTCCTCGGAGGGCTCAATAATTGCGACTCCCCCCCTACACTTAGAATTGGAGTCCAGTCCACGTTCTCCCCCTCTCTTTTTTTATGAAAGAAGGAAAATATATATATATATATATATATATATATATATAAAACGAAAGTAAAGAGACATGAAAAATAAAATAAGAGAAAGAAATCGGGTTGTCTCTCGAGAAGCGCCCTTATTTAACATCGGAGGCTCGACGAAAGCAGCAGAAAATTAAGTGGGAAGAGCCGGGGGTGCCAACTCTACCCCATCAAAACTGAAAAAGTCCATCTTATCACAATATGGCTTGAGCAATTGGCCATTTACGTGCAACAGCTTCTGAGTAGCTAGACTGCGAATTTCCACTGCTCCGTGTTGACTGACATGTGTAACCTCAAAGGGCCCAAGCCAGCGAGATTTCAATTTACCCGGCATGAGACGGAGACGGGCATTGAAGAGTAAAACTTTCTGGCCAACTTCAAAGGTTTTCCTCCGGATGTATTTGTCGTGTAAAAACTTTTTGCGGTCTTTGTAAGCACTAGCATTGTCATAAGCTTACAACCGAATTTCCTCAAGCTCTTGTAATTGATAACGCCGTTCAACACCAGATAACTGAGGGTCCAGATTGCATTGCTTCACAGCCCAAAAGGCTCAATGCACCAGCTCGACCGGCAAATGGCATTGCTTCCCAAAAATTAACCGATAAGGGGACATCCCGATGGGTGTTTTGAATGCTGTGTGGTATGCCTATACGGCGTCATCCAGGCACAGACTTCAATCATTTCAGTTTGGGCATACGGTCTCTCCAGAATATTCTTAATCTCTCGATTCGAGACTTCGGCCTGCCCATTGGACTGCGGGTGATAAGCAGTGGCAATTCGATGGTGAACTCCATATTTCTTGAACAAGGCTTCCAAGGTGCGATTGCAAAAGTGCGTGCCTTGGTCGCTAATCACAGCTCGAGGGATACCAAATCTCTGGAAAATTTGAGTATTGAGAAACTTACCAACCACCTTGGAATCATTGGTCGGCGTGGCTTTAACCTCTACCCACTTGGAAACGTAGTCGATGGCTAGTAAGATGTAGGAATTTCCGAAGGAGCTCAGAAAGGGGCCCATGAAGTCCATTCCCCACACATCAAATATTTCGCACACTAGAATAGGCACTTGAGGCATCTCATTTCGTGAAAAAATGTTACCAAGTCGTTGGCAGCGATCATAATTCTTGCAAAAGTAGTATGCATCTTTGAATATCGTTTCCCAATAAAAACCGCAATCGAGGACCTTCCGGACTGTTCTCCTCGGGCCAAAATGTCCTCCACACGCATGAGCATGGCAAAAAATCAGAATGGAATGAATCTTATCATCAGGAATACATCGTCGAATTACTTGGTCTGCACAAGTTTTCCACAAATAAGGATCATCCCATATGAAGTATTTGGCTTGGCTTCGTAACTTGTTCTTCTTGGCAGTTTCGGTACTTTTGGGAACATTCCAGTAGTGAGGAAGTTCACCAAATCTGCATACCAAGGGGCTATACCCGCAGCTGCGAGTAGAAGTTCATCTGGGAAATCGTCCGGTATGGGCATACCGTCGGACTCCGTCAATAGCCTGCTCAAGTGATCAGCAACGTTGTTCTCGGCTCCCTTTTTGTCTTTAATCTCCAAGTCGAACTCTTGCAGTAGCAAAACCCAGCGGATGAGGTGAGGTTTGGATTCCTTCTTGGAGAGTAAGTATTTCAGAGCGGCATGGTCTGTGAACACCACCACTTTCGAGCCAACAATGTAGGATCTAAACTTCTCACAAGCGAACACCACAGCCAGAAGCTCTTTTTCTGTTGTTGTGTAGTTACATTGAGCTGGGTTAAGAGTCTTGGAAGCATAATAGATAACTTGGCTCTGCTTCCCACTCTTTTATCCAAGGACCGCTCCAACCGCAAAATCACTGGCGTCGCACATCAGCTCGAATGGGAGTCGCCATCGTGGTGGCTGAATAATGGGCGCAAAAGTGAGTTTTTCCTTCAAAATATCGAATGCCTCCTTACACTTATCGTCAAAATCGAAAGGAGCATCTTTTTGTATCAACTTGGTCATAGGCTGAGTGATTTTAGAGAAGTCTTGGATGAAGCGCCTGTAGAAGCCGGTGTGACCTAAGAAAGCTCAAATTTCCTTTTCATTCGAAGGGTAAGGCAGTTTCATGATCAAATCAACCTTTGCTCTGTCAACTTCGATCTCTTTTGCAGAGATGACGTGCCCGAGCACGATGCCTTGCTGCACCATAAAGTGACATTTCTCAAAATTCAGCACCAAGTCAGTCTCAACACATCGTTAAAGCACTTTGTCCAAATGCTCTATACACTGCTCGAACGAGTCCCCATTCACTATAAAATCATCCATAAAAATCTCAATAAAGCTCTCAATCAAGTCGGAGAAGATACTCATCATACACCGTTGGAAGGTACCAGGGGCGTTACACAGCCCAAATGGCATTTTTCGGCAGGCAAACGTTCCAAACGGGCTAGTGAAAGTTGTCTTTTCTTGGTCTTCCTGGGCTACATAAATCTGAAAGTAGCCTGAGTATCCATCGAGGAAGCAGAAGAAAGATTTTTCCGCCAATCGTTCAAGCGTCTCGTCAATGAACGGCAAAGGAAAGTGGTCTTTACGTGTGGCATCATTAAGCTTCCGGAAATCAATGCACATGCGCCAACCTGTCTGCAATCGTATCGAAATCAACTCGTTGTTCTCATTCTTAACAAGCTAAAAGCCAGATTTCTTAGGGACAACGTGCATTGGGCTGACCCATTCACTGTCGGAGATTGGGTAAATGATCCCTAGCTGGAGTAGCTTGAGGATTTCTTTGAGAACAACTTCTTTCATCACCGGGTTCAATTTTCTTTGTGGATCTTGAGAGAGTTTGCTATCTGGCTCAAGGAAGATTCAGTGCATGCATATATCTGGGCTGATTCCCTTGATATCGGCCAAGGTCCAATCGATAGCTCCCTTGTGTTTCTTCAAAACCTCGATCAATCGGCTTTTCTGGTCCGAGGAGAGATCCTTGCTAATGATGACAAGCAACGTATCGTGTTCCCCCAGCTAAGTATACTTCAGATGCTCAGGGAGGACCTTCAACTCCAGAATGGGGGCCTTCACATGAGATGGTAGAATCGGTGCTGTGTCCGTCGGTAAGGGCATACGGCCCGTCAAATTCCGAGTTAGAAACTCACTGGTGGCATATAGCTGCTGTATAATCTCCCTTATGGCGGTTTCTTCCTCTGAATTTGCGGCTGTTTCAGTCACGCCACCGAAAAAGACCTGTTCTAATGGATCATCCCTAAAATTATGCTCAACAAACTCGTCAACTAGAGAATCAACTACATCAACCATATAAAGAGCCTCAGGGTCTTCAACATGCTTCATAGCTTCAAATATATTAAATGTAACAATGTCACCATCAAATTCAAAACTAAGCATGCCTTTATCAACATCAATCTTGGTTCTTGCGGTTTTCATGAATGGACGTCCTAACAGAATCAATGATCTATGTGCAGAAAAAGAATCATCCATGTCAACAATGTAAAAATCAACTAGGAAAAATTAATTCATTAACCTTGACAAGAACATCTTCGACCACACCACGAGGATATGCATTACACCTATCAGTTAACTGAATGATGACTCGAGTCTCTTTCATAGGACCTAATTGCAAATCGTTGTACATAGATAAAGGCATGACATTTATGGATGCGCCTAAATCTAGCATGACTTTCTCAACCTTCTTACTCCCAATGATGCAAGAGATAGTGAACATACCTGGGTCCCTGCATTTTTGTGGCAACTTCCGCTGAATTACCGCGGAGACATTTTCACCAACCTTGATTCGGACATCCTTACCGTATCTAATCTTCTTGGCACATAACTCCTTCAAGAATTTCGCATATCTTGGGACTTATTTGATGGCATCAATCAGTGGTAAATTGATTTCAACCTTCTTGAACAACTCAAAGATCTCCTTCTCATTATTTTCTTTTTGTTTCGAATCAATCTGGAAGGGAAAGGAGCTGCAACAACAGAGTTAGAAATTTTGGAATCAACTTGTACCTCAGTAGGGGTAGACTTTGCAGGTCCAACTGGCTATTGTTCTTTTGTGTCAGGTTTATCAGCAGTCTGTGCAGTAAGCCCATACGGTGCATCCTTCTCGTTCTTAGTTTCCACTTCAACCAATTCCTTTCCACTTCTAAGAGTAACAACACTAACATTCCCCCTGGAATTTTGCTCAGCTTGAGAGGGCAGCTTCCCAGTTTGCCCTTGCATCTTGTTCATTTGAGTGGCAAGCTGAGTGATCTGTGTGCCCATACTGCCGATGGCAGCTTGTGTCTCTTGCTGGAATGCCTTCTGATTTTGTGTCAGACTATTCACCAGAGCATTGCTTTGCTCCAAACACTTCATGATCTCACTCATGTTCGGTACAGATTTTTCTGTATGGGCATACGGCCCGTCTTGTAGTGGCCTCTGAGGTAAATCTCCAGGTGGTCTGTGATCTCCCGGCTGTTTCCAACAGAAATTTGGATGGTTCCTCCAATCGGGATTGTAGGAGTTGGAGTAAGGGTCATGATTCCTCTTCTTTTGGAAAGCATCTCCTTATGGGGCATCGTAGTGTATCCCCCTGAGAGCATCTTGCTGTGCGTCCCTCGAGCCATAACAAGCTTGCTCGGTGGAAGGATCTTGCAACATTGGGCACTCATTAGTAAAGTGCCCACTCTCTGCACATACTCCACAGCGGGAACACTTTATCTGTGCCACCGCTAGGCCTCTAACTAGAGAAGTCAGCGCATCAATCTTGTCATTCACCCCAGAGTTCTCAGCTCGATCCATCCCTTTCACTGGCCTGTAACGATCGACATCCTCGTCTTCATATTGCTATCCTCCAGAAACCATGTCTATTATGAGTTATTTGGCTTCATCCAAGGTCTTATTGATGAGAGATCCTCCACTGGCTGCGTCTACAATTTTCCTGTCAAAAGAAGACATGCCGCGGTAAAAATAATTAGTGAATAACTGATAATCGGAGAAACCGTGGTCCGGGCATTTACGGCACAGTTGCTGGAATCTCGCCCAGTAGTCGGCCAGGCTTTCATTTTGCTTTTGCTTGATACTTCTTATGGCCATCCTCAGATTCGCAGCTCGGGATTCTGGAAAGAATTTGCGCAAGAACTGCTCTTCTAGCTCTTCCCATGAGGTGATTGAGCCAAATGGTAAATCAAAGAGCCACTCTCTGGCTCTGCCTTGCAGCATGTGTGAAAATGTCAGGAGTTGCAAATTGTTAGCCGAAAATCCTTGAGGACGCAATGTGGAACAGACTAGATCGAATTCCGCCAGATGTGTATGTGCACTCTCTCCAGGTGAATCACTGAACTTTGGCAGAACCAGTATGAATCCGGGCCGTATCTCTACATTATTTTCAATAGTAGGTAACACGATGCAGATAGGAATATTGTTCCGGTGGCGACCCAGCTCTCGAATCAAAGGAGCAGGTTCAACAGGGTTGGCAAGGGCTCGATTCTCGTTGTTGTTGTCGTTAGCCATACCCCCGTCGAACAATTGATGAAGATCAAAAGTTTCATGTTCAGCTGCGGACGTTCTCTTAAACTCCTTAGCAGCCCTCCTCAACTGATGTAGCATTCTTTCTGGCTCTGGATCGAACAACAGCTCTTTCTTTTGTGAGGAACGGGTCATGCACTGGAAAAAGAAATTAAAAATAAGAAAAATAACAAACTGAAAATACTAGAGTAATTACTGCTTTAGAACCGATCCCTAGCAACAGCGCTAAAATTTGGTGCGTCGTTTTACACCAAAAATAAATTCCCCGACAGCAGTCGGTATGCCCTTACTGCACAGTACAGCGATGAGCGAGATCGTCTCCCAAAGGACCGGTGAGAATTACTCTAAATTTCCAATCTGTAGAACCAAACTTTCAAGGGGGTTTTTGTGATTATAATTAAACAAACGAAATTACCAAATAAATATAAAATAAATGCACTAGTGAATAAAGCGAACGGACTTAAAATATGAGAAGAAGTATTCCGGATTCCAATTAACTCCACCCTAGCTTACCTAACTGATCCTTGACACAAAGATAGATTCAATTAACACACACAAATCAGTTATAGCTACATAAGACGCTTACTGACGCAGCCTAATTCCTCCGTAGTTTCTTGATAATCAGGAAGACGCTTCACTAATTATTTCCCTAATCTACTGACAACCGTAAGAGACGCTTTATAGGTTTAATGAGCCGACAACCTTAAAATCTAGAGAAACCTGATTCATAATTAACAGACTCTGATGCAGGACCGTGAATTAAGATTGCTATTCTCCCTGGTTCTGAAGAACCGTTTCGCCACTAATTAAACTTAAACCATAATTACGGATGGCCGGTTTAATTGACTACTAATTAATTTTGACTCACTAAATATTTGCAACTATCTAGCAATATCGAAACAATTACAACTCGAAATATAAAGAATAACAAATGCATGCAATTAATTGAACGATTAAAGCACAATAGATCTCACAGTTTAGCTATGCCAGGGCTTCGTTAGTTGTCACCGGAATAAAACGAACTTAGCTTGAAAGCATATTATAATTGAATTGCAAGAATATTAAAGAAACGAGCACCATGAACTATCGAAGAAGATGAACTAAAAATCTGCTCTAGAGAAGAAAAAAGACGTCTCCCTGGTTCCGTTCTTGCTTGTATATTAATCTGCGGTCAAAACTAAAGATAAATCCTAATCTATATAATATCCTTAATTAAAATTAATCCAACATGAAAATTAACATCCTAATCTAATCCAAACTAGGTAATTAGCAAAAAGAGGACTCTTGAGGCAGTGAAACTCTGAATCCCGCGTCCAGGCCTTGGATTTTAGTAAATCCCGTGCTCCAGCCCATAAACGCACGCTCAGGCCCAATTTCTGAAGTATCCGCTCATATTATCATGCCGTGTGCCTATACAGCATGGCTTTCCAACCTTCTAATGTCAGCTTCTTGTGCACAGCTTGTTTTCTTTCCAAAGGCATGCCAATTTCCCTAACTTTATGTATATCACCTGCAAAATCGTCAAGGTACCACATTCTTCCAAAACGATATCATTAAATGGCAATTAACGCAATAAAAGCACATCAAAACGGCCCAAAATATTAAGTAGAAATGGCCCGATCATGTGTCGTACCCTTTTTGTTTGATCAAGAGGAATGTTGTGAATCCATGTTCTAGAGTCTTGCTTTTAATTTTTATCTTCAAATCTTCTCTTTGTTAATCTTGAATTCTAGCATCATTTATTGTTTGTTTTGTTGCTATTTGGTTTTTAATTTCTTAAGTGTATGTTTTGGTTTTGTTGGATGATAATCAACCCTCACTTAGTTATAGTCTAAATATTTCATCAATCTATCGTCATGGTACTTGCATTTTCACGTCTTAATTCTTTTTCCCTGTGGATCGACCTCGTATCATCATTGCTACAATCATATGCTTGTACACTTGTAGGCATTGACATGAGTTTATGAATATTGAAACCATAGTAGAGAGGTAATTCCCTGTCAGACAGCAATTGTCTTCACTGTGTAATTGTAATAAAGGAACTTTACACTTGCATAGTGAATTACCCTTCTACGGAAGGAAGATAGGATGTAGAAGTTGAGCTTCGAACCTTTATAAACTGCTTGTGTCCTCTGCTTTAAATTTCAGTTCAGTTACATGCTTTTAACTGCACACTAAGCACACACACAGCACTCCGAGCTAGCAGATCTTCTCAACTGATCTCTACATAGCACGGATGATATTTAAGAGTCAAAACGGGCCCTGAATATTCCTCATCTAAGTTCAATTTTTGTAATCAGTCTATTCACCCCTCCTCTAAACTGATTCTGACTCGCCCCAGGACCAATAAGTGATATCAGAGCGGTTGATTCTAAAGATCAGCCGTTTCTGCAGATCAACTAAATCAGATCTAGTCTTCTGTGCTAATCTGCAAGCTATGGGAAACCATAAGCTACCTATCTTTTCAGTTGAGAACTACGATAACTGGAGCAGGAGATTGATGGCACATCTCTGCTCAATCCACGAGAATATGTGGGAAGTTATCGAGGATGGTCCAATCATGATTATGATGGACAATGAAGCCCACATTGTTGATGTCAACCAACCAGCAAGGATCCCGAAGCCAACTCATCTTCTCACGGGTGAAGAGAAGAAGTTGAAAAACCTAGAGTTCATGGCCCAAGCCGCGTTATTTCAAACTCTAGATAAAGATTGCATGAAGGACACAAAGAATTGCAAAACTGCCAAGGAGAATGGGACTTACTTGCAGATCTGTGCAAAGAGTCCGAAGTTATCAAAGAAAACAAGCTCCAGCTAGGAGTCGACAAATATGAGTCCTTCAAGATGCACTCAGATGAGACCATCTCTAGCCTTGAAATAAGATTTCTTGGCATCATCAGTGAGATGAACAATCTGGGAAGAACATATCCCAACAGTGAGATGAACTCCAAAATTTTGGACAATCTCACCGAGGAATTGGATATGAAGGTGATTGCTACAAAAGAGTCCAGAGATTTGACCAACATCACCCCAAGAGAACTCTTTGGTTCTCTTAAGGCTCACAAGTATAGCCTAAACTGAAAAAGAGAAGCATCCACATCATCAGCCCAGGATGAAGCCTTCTACGGTAAAAGAAATTGGTTTGGAGAAACTCGAGGAAGAAATGTCTTCCGGCCTAGAAGTTCTCAAGCCAGAGAACAATCAAGTGGCTCAACTGACTGTAGAAGAGAAGCAGTGGAGAAGAATAAGAGCCTGACTGAAGACATCAATAATCAAATCCAGTCAGTTGCCAAGCTGCTAGAAAAGCTCAAGCGGATCAGAGATCAACCATCAGTTATGCCTCAAACTGATGATGAGTCCAGAGGTGAGAGAAATCAACTGTCTGCTGAATAAGCCAGGGCAGCCAACAGAAGCATAGAAGAATGCTTCCACTGTCACAAGCAAGGGCACTACAGGTAAGAGTGTCCAGAGCTTCCTGAAGATAAGAAGGCCAAAGAAAATAGAAGCTTTTTCAAAAGAAAAGCTATGATGGCCAACTCAGAGAATGCCGTCCTGGATGACTCAGATTATCCATCAGGAATTGACTCCGACGGCTACAGCTCTGAAGAAGAGGCATTGTTCTGCCTCATGGCTGACAACGAAGAAGAGGTTAGCACCAGCAACTTCTCAACCTCTTTTTATCACATTCATGAATCTTCCATTACTAGCAATGAAATAAATGAACAATTAAGAATGCTAGAGGACCAGTTAGCTGCTATTACAAGCATGCATTTACAACTGAGGAAAGAAAATGATGACCTAAAAGATGAGGTCAAAAGACTAAGAAGTGATCGTGACAGAACTGAATCACTTGAGGCTCAGTCACCTGAATATGATAAGTCGCAGCTTAGTTTTGATGAGCTAAGAGCTGAGAATGATATGCTATGGCAAGAGTTCCATGAGAGAGAAAGGGTTTCTCTCAGATTCAAAAAGGGAACTCAAACTCTTGATGAGATTCTAAGTCATCAAAGAGTTAAAACTGGTACTACATGGTTAGGATACAATAGGTACACTGCTTCAGAGAAAGGAAAGGCAGTCATTCAAACTAGTCAAGAAGGAACCCTTCCTGGTTTTGTCAGACCTGCATCAACCCAACCAGTTGAAGAGACCGAAGGCGAGGGAACTGAAGGTATCCCTATAGATCTGCCTAAAAAGTCCAGCCAATCTTCCCAACTGAAAGACGCAGTCCAGCCATCAGTTTGGCAGAGGAAGCCATATCAAAGAAGGCCTAATCCTAAAAATAGGCAGTTCACCTATCAGCAAAGGCCACCAGCTCAGCAAAGGCATCCAGCCTATCAAAATAGGTCGTCAATTCAGCCAAGACCTCCAACTCATCAGAGACAGTCAGTTCAACAAAAATCACCAAACATTCAAAGGACCAAACCTCAAAACTGGCCTATGGTGAACAGAACTGACCGGCCAACTGAAGTAAGGAAAAATACTCGGTTTGGACCGCAGTCTCATTAGGATAGGGCATCAGTTCAGAAGAGAACTGGTCAGTCAGCCCATCCTCAAGGACATCCAGAAAGTTAACTGGGAAGAGAAGTTGACCCGAGAAGAAACGTGCCCACAATGACATATCAAACACGTCAACATTCTCAGATCCCTCTAGAGAAGTTCACTCCAACGGACTTCGCAACACAGTATAGTGAGTATCTGGACTCAAGGAATGAACCGAGAATCTCTCACTATGACTGGTCTGCCAAATGGCCATACCATAAGAGGGACAGAGCTCATGGTGATAATAGAAATTGGTTGCCGAAAGGCAGATAATTGACATCATCTTCGCAAAGCCCTTGAAGCAAAATCTATCAAGCTGTGTATCTAATTGGGGCTTTTGGAACTAGAATCACAAGATGAAGATGATCAAGAAAATAATGGGAGAATGCAAAAGGCAACTCCAGTTAAATAAAAAGAGCAGAAACTGAAACTGAAGGTGCATCAGTTCAGTCAGCAAAAGATGTCAAAACTGCTCACATCATCAATTAAAAACAAAAAGCAAACTGAAAAAGTTTACAAACTGATGAAAAGCGTGGAAGCTGAGAAATCAAACGGCAAGAACTGATCAGATTCTCAATCAGTTCGCAATGGTAATAATAGCTCGTGATCAGCTGGAGCAAGCAGTTGCACCAAAGGGAGAGTTGGAAGCCAACTCAGCAAAAGAAAGAGCTGAACTAAAAATATCTCAGTTGAAGTCGGTCATGCCAACTGGAGATTGCCAGATGTAGCCAAATCATATGATGACTAGAGAGGACTTCATTCCAACGTCAACTCTATCTGTCAAAATTGAAGAGGCTGAGCCAATACATAACAAGAAAAAGAAAAACAATTGGCAAATGAAACAGCAAAGGATGACTCCTCAGATTCTGATGAATGTTTTATGAACTTGGATCAAATAGCTAAGACAGAAGCTCGAGCAGCTACGACTGGAGCCGGAACCAGCACATCTTCTAGAGCAAGAGTCTCAACTGACCAATCAAAAACAATCTTCGTTGAGTCAAATATAGAGGATGAAGAAATAACAATTGCCAAACTAGCTCTGAGAAAGATACCAGCCCATCAAAAGAAGAAAACAAGTATAAGGGCAACCAAGAAAAGAGAGGGTAATTCAATAAAAGATCAGCATCCAAAAATTGAACCAAACCTCTCAGCAGAAGATGTCGCTCCATGTGCAAATCCAATGGACTTACTTCTTGAAAGAGGAATACCACATGAGGAAGCACAAGCGGAGTACTTCAGACATACCTGTCCACCGATGCCTCAAACGGCTGAAAACATCAGGGCCTTCTCAAAAGGAGAAGACATCAAGAAATGGACAGAGGAGACGACCTAACAATATGCGGCACAACACTATGCTCCCGAACTCGCAGGATATGAGGAGCTGTACAAAACTCTTACCAAGTATCTTTACTGGTATCTATAGAGACATGTTTATCAAATCGATCAATTTCTATTTCTATTAGTCTTCCATGGAATGAGTTTCTGGAAAAGGGAAGAAGAATGGAGTATGTGGTGGATGAGCAGCAAAAATGTCGAAGCCACAAAAATTAAAGATCTGAAGAGGCAACTAAGTCTCAGAAAGATATGTGACAATCCATCCAGGAGATCAATGGAAAATATCTTCAGCGAGATCTGTGACAGAAATGGGATCAAGACACCAAATTTCACGCTTGAAAAGGATAGCAAAAGATGGTTAAGTCTACAAAAATAGCTTCATGACAAAGTAATCAAAGGTTAATCAGGATCATAGCCTGAAACTATGACAGCAGAAGAAAAAGAGGTGTCCTTGGATGATCTCATAGAAGAAGTCCTGGGAGATCCACACTATCCAAAGGAAGTCGATATCAACATCATTACAGACTCCTCAGAGCACAGAATACCTTCCACTGAAGAAACACACAAGCACATCACTAACTTGGAGTTTGAAGAGTTGCTAAATTCACCAGTTAGACGAGAAGAAGGTCAAACTGAAGGGCCAACTGAGTCTGAAAATAACCAAGAGGAATCTCAAGATGCTTCTACTGCAGAGCCAGTTCAAGCAAAGAAACTAAGAATAAAACTGAGTGTCAACTACTGCGTGCAGATCAAGTCAAGCCAAAATCTCAGCATAATTCTACAGTCAAAATACCTCTTGATGAAACAACTCATAAACCAAGTTCTGAAGAAATAATAACTGATCATGGTGATAAAGTTCAAGGATTGGAAAATCTAACTGATCAGTTGATTGAAGAACAGCTTCAAGGCTATACATGCTCACTGGCAATGGTGGTGTACAAAGATCCAAATCAGTAGACATCAGAAATTGTGCTGCCACCAACAGAGAAGAGCTATGGCGAAACAGAGAGCTTGGAAAATCCTGAACTGACCAGGACAATCCCCTGCGATAAGCTAAGTAAAACAGAAGATGGAGATGAAGCCATATCAAAAGATGATGAACTGCCACTTGCAGGTCTCATCCTCCATGAAAATAGAGCAGCAGAAATACAGCTCCAGGAGCAACCAGAAAGCTCCATTGCTCAGTGCACAGATCAGCACGAAGAGCAGTTTCGCAGCATTTAGGAGCAACTAAAGCTTCATTCAGAGCTCATCCAGAAGCTGCAAGATCAACTAAATGCTCAACAAGTTGCAGCCACACCATCCAGCCATGACAAAACTGGTGAGCCACCTGCTAAAAGGCAGAAGACAGAGCACAAGAATGATTAGAGACTGATCAAGCTTTGCTGATTAGAACCTCTAAGTGTTCTTCTTGTAATTAAGCTTTGTAACTCTTTTTAATCAATAAAATAGATATTTTATTGATAAAAATGCTAAGTCAACAAAATCACTTCAATTCTTACCGTTGAAAATTTGACAAAGGCATTTAAAACAAACAAGCAAAAGCAAGGGACACAAATTTTTCAAAGATATATGAGTATTCATTCATCACTCATAAATCAATTCAGATCTAGTCCCCCTCTCTTGCAAAAAGAGAAGAGACATACTCATTTCTCAATCTTCTTCAAAAAGTCTCTCTCTCTCTCTCTCTCTCTCTCTCTCTCTCTCTCTCAAGAATTCTAGCCAAATTTTCTTCAATGGCAGAATTACTTAGTTCCCCCAATTGTTTCAAGAAACAAATGATGAGAGATAAATTCCTTGAAAAGAAGAAATTCCAGGATATACTACAAAATTCAAATGGCCAAAACCTGCTTGTTTCTCTTCACAAGACAGGGATTCTTCACTACCTGAAAACACCACCTAAATTCTTCAGACAAAGTCAGGTGTGTGAATTTCTTCTTCAAGCACAAATTAGTGTTGATGGCAAGGAGATTACATCAGTTATCCACGGCCAACAAATCAAGATAACTGAAAGAACAGTTGCTGAAGTTTTTCAACTTCCAAGGCAAGGTGCAACCATTCAAGAGTTGAGTGAAGCAGCTGAACCATACTGGAAAAGGTGGAAGACCCCTACCTGCAGAAAGACATTCAGTTTTTCCACAGCTAAAACTGATCTAAGACCAGAGTATGGAGTTCTGCTCGACATCACAAACAAGATGATGTTTGGAGCAATTGGAAGCCTAAGTCAGCTTACCCAGGAGAGGTACAAGGTGATGATATACCTAGCTGAAATACCACAGCCTCAAATACCTCAACTGCCAATGCCGTCCCATCATCAGTCTCCAAGAATGGATCAACAGCGGACTTCCAAGACTATTCCAATCCAAATGAGCTTATTCCATTCATCGAAATTCCTTATTCAAACTATGGAGCTAACTACTTCAGGAGAACTTGTCCCCCTCTCCAATTGACGGAAGAAGATATTCGCACTTTCTATAGTGATGAATATGCAGCCAAGAATGCAAAAAAAGAGGTACCAAATTTACTTCTTACTCAATTTACATTTGTAGCCAAGCAAGATCAGGAGCTTTTTAAGCTGTTAAACCGGTACTTCTACTAGTACAACTGGAGACACTCAATGTCCATCCAGTCTTATTTCTTGATCGCATGAGTTTTTGGCAAAGAGAAGAAGTTTGGAATTTGAAATGGATATGGTCTGCAAATCCATTCCCTCCAACTATCGTGCAAGTACAGAAGATTATGAGTCATAGATTGACCAAGAAAATTCCTCCAACTACCCTACTTGTCGAATTGGGAAGTGACATCAAGGCTCATGAAGAAGCAGGAGCTAAGCAGCAAGAGACCTGCACCGCCAGCCCTACCCACAGAAAACTGAATTTTGGAAGTCTGCCAAATCAGTTAGCTGAGCCTAATCAACCAACTGAACTTGCAACTGCCAAGGAGCAGAGAGAGTCACCTCTCACCCTAGTTGCAGTGAGTCGACTGTGTGATGATGAAGACACTGCCACATCACTGAATCTCTTATCAAAGAGACATGTCACCCCACTGATTGCTTCAAGCCACAAGACAGCCGCCCAACTGAACTTGCGGGAAGTTCATCACAAGTCATCCTCAAGAAAGAACTTGAACAGAAGGCGAAGGGTCACATCTGCTGAAGCTAAGTACTGGAGTCAATCCGTGAAGAAAGCAAGGCCGGAGAAGCCTGCTGAAGGAGCTGGATACGCCTCCAAACAAAGAAGTCAAACTGCCCTGACGAGAGCAGTGAAGAGTATCCAGTTCGGCCCTTTAAGAAGAGAAAACTGACTGAGATATAATCCATCAGTTCAACAACTGATCTCATCAGTTCAGTGATGAATCAGTCCCAAGGGCCAATGACTAGAACTGATCGATCAGTTACCACATCATCAGTTCACCAAAAAGGTCATCAGTTGGACGGGGTAGCCCAACTGCCAAGGAAAGTTTAAATTGATCAGAATATTTAAACTTATTCCTCATCACATTAATGTCATCGTGATCTAACGGGCATTATTTTTAAATAGGAGATCTCTCAAGATAGCAAGCCTTAAATGCTACTGAGCAAAGTAAATCACTAAAGTGGAAAGTGAGTTAATAGCCTGAGGGATATAAATAGCAAAATCTTGCACAAGATATTTTCTATTTATGGAAACCACTCCATTTCTAAATGGATGAAATCTCAACCGCTGATCTACAAATTGAAGCTAAATTTGTTGACGGCTGAGATACTCATCTCATTTATGCCAGCTGCAAATTAGTCAAATCCATTTAAATTGATCAGCTGATGCGTACTCAAGTATAATTCGAAGTACATGCATGTAAAGCTTCTTCAAATGCCAAGGGGATATTGATCCAAGCTTCAGATCAAACTCAAACCCTCACTACATTTGCTTTGCATCTTTATCTCTACTTCATTCATTCTCTCTCAAACATTCTATCACAAAATGGAACTGCCCGCTCAATACATCGACCCAGCTAGACTTGCTCTCAACCTCAAGAGAGATAAGTTCATAGAACTGGACTACATGTTGGAGAGACTTAAGCCTGATTTGTCCCATCACTTAATCTCAGCAGCGGAGGAAACTGGACTCTTTCAGTTTCTCACACGAGGTCCAAGATTTGGACAATGCTTTCCTAACGCAGTTGCCAAATTCTATATCTTCTCCGACATTGTAGAAGATGGCAACATCATTTCAACAGTCAGAGGAAATCCGATCGTGATCACCAAGAAAGTTGTGATGGACTCACTCCATCTTCCTAGATAAGGTGAATAGACAGACGCAATAGTCACGCCAACTCATACAGAATTGTGGTGTCAATGGATGAATCCAGGAGTTGAGCATCATGACTACTCCCATAGACTAAAGGATAGTCTTCGGCCGGAGTTCATCCAACTCCAAGATATAGTCATCCAATGCCTGCAAGGCAATCTAGACTATACTCGCTTCAGCGCCGACAATGCTCACTTGATGGCACTAATTTATCAACTATACAGAGTTGACTGGGCATCATATTTGCTATCACAACTACGCCAAAATGTTCGCAGGGTCAAGTTTGACCATCAAACTGAAACATTCACTGAGAAACTGGGGTTTCTCAACAGGATCAGCATGATCATTACTGATCAGATCCAACTTCACACCCAGAGAGATGAGTTGCTGGACAGGAGAGATTATCTTCCCACAATCTTTGTCAAAAGGAGAAAGAATCTCAAACCTTTTAGCCAGCGATCAAGGAGGCAGCGCACTGCAGAAGAAGACCCCTCTACTCCAACTGAACCGACTTCAAATAGTCGAGAAAAACGGCTCATGTAAGATGAAGACATGACAACAGAATCAACTGCGCCAGCTAAGTCTACACCAGCTGAAAACAACTACATGGATGGTGTTGAAGAAAGCTTCAACAACACTCTCACTTATCTGCTCAGTAGATTTCAGCTCATCGAGAGATACGACTCCGATCTCTTCAATCAACTATGAAGATATCTCAGATGGTCGCTTTGGAGATATCATGTTGATGAAGCAGTTATGTTTACACTGCTTGACAGGAAGGGATGATTTTTCTGGAGTCAAGAAGGACACTGGAGCAGAAACTGGATGAATCATCTATCGACGGTCACTCCCACTCTCTCAGAGATTATGGATTCAATGATCAACAGAATCCGAAATGGAGTACTTGCCGCTGCTCCACTACCATTTGCAGAGCCATCCAACTCATCCTCTACACCTATGATGTTCAACCACTCACCTCCAACTGATGAACTACTCCCAAGGTTGGCATGATGACAACTGAACATTAAGTTCAGCCTCCACTGCCAGATCTACGGCGGTTCATGACAACTGAAGAAACCTCAAATTGGCTACCCTCACCACCAAGAGAACAGTCATTTCCTTCCCTATTTGAAGGTAACTTAGCTACAACCTTCAGCTTGTTACCACATATTCCTATTCCATCCTTTGATCTACACATGCACACCCTTTTGGATGATGCCAAAAAGGGGAAAGAGATTGAAGAAATTGAGGAGAAAGATGATGGAAGACAGTTTTTGAGTCTCTGGGATAAGATTCAAAGGGAACCCTCGCAGTTTCAAGAGAATGTACAGCCTCAGGGGAAAGTAGTGAGGACTGTAGAAACTACTAGAGAAGAGAGGCACCAGCCTCAGGGGAAAAATTAGGGAGCTGTCCAGGGACACTTGTCTCAAGGGAAGTCTGGGGAGAAGTCTGGAGAAATGCTAGTGCCAGAGAAAGAGGAGAGCCTAGCAATTGGTGGAATAGGTGAAAAAGGAGATGAGATACCAGCTGACGAAGCGCAGCAGCTGAAGAGCTAGAAACTAAAAAAACACAAACTATTGTAGATTGAATGATATCTAATCAGTTTACATAAGCAGTTTCTTAGCTATAAGTTTTCTTGCTTGATTGTGTCCTTGTTACACGGCTCAAAATTCTCAGATCAGTTCTTCCATCATTGCTCAATTTTGCCATGTTTTGGACATCATCAAAAAGAGGGAAATTGTTAGGAAAAACTATCAAGGTTTTTCTTACAAGGGGTTTTGATGAGATGTCAAAATATGTCAAAATATGAAAAGAGCTTTGAAAGAACTGAAAAGGAATCAAGCAAAAAACTAAAGATGATCATACATAGTCAAAGCTGTCAAAGCCAACAGATATGATCAATTCGTGTGAAAGAAGAGAGAAGAATAGAGAGAAAAAGAAGATTGTAGCTTGCTAGAATAATTAGCAAGACAAACTGAAAGTTGCAGGTACCCTAGAGAGAAGGTATCAACTGCCACCAGTCTACAGTGATGAACTGATGGACATACTAGTTCAAGGCCGACACCAGCTAAAGAGATGTTCCAACTGAAGTGAAGAACTGATGGACATGCCAGTTCTAAGCCGCCATCAGCTGAAGAGAACTGAAACACATACCAGTTCTAGGCTACCACCAGCTGAAGAGAACTGAAGCACATGCCAGTTCTAGGCCGCCACCAGTTGAAGAGATGTTCTAGCTGAAGAGGACTGAAGCACATACCAGTTCTCAGCAGTCATCAGCTGAAGAAAAGTCCTAGCTGAAGAGAACTGAAGCACATACCAGTTCTAGTCCAATGCCGGCTGAAGAAATGTTCCAGTCAAAGGAAGATCATAGCTGAAAAGAATACCAGCTGAAAGAGAAGAACTGATGGACATATCAGTTCTAGATCATTCCCGACTGAAGAAATACCAGTTGAGGAACACATCAATTTGAACTGATGAATATGCCAGTCCACGATGACATCAACTGATGAAGATTGCCAGCCGAAGAAAGGATAATCATGGGCTGAAGAAAGTAGCAGCTTAAGACATTCCAGCTGAAGAAAATACCAGCTGAAGAAGTGTACCAAGTCTAAAGATCCATGCTGAAGGAAATACCAGCTTAAGATATTCCAGTTGAAGGAACATGCCAACTGAAGAGAAGACTAAGGTACAAGCTGATGAAAATACCAGCTCAAGGAATATCAGTTGAAGAATGAAGTTCCAGTTGATGAAGCACCAGTTCGAAGAACCCCTGTTGAAGACGCATCATTTCTGAAGTCCAACTGATAAAGCACCAACAACCGAACTGAAGACCAGTCCATGAAAGTTCAAGCTGAAGGGACACAGGTCCAAAATATCAGCTAAAGAACACTGGTTCAAATTGCCAGCTGAAGCAGAAGCAAACTGGAGCTTAGAAGGCATCAAGCCCAAGCCCAGAAACGTCAGTTGAAGATGATCTCAACTGAAGCTTTCCAAACTGTCAAGGGACATGCAGAACTGACAGACAAAGGAACCGAAGATTCCAGCTGCCAGACAAAGCTCAAAATTAAAGATCAAGAAAGGAGCCGCAACTAAAATTCAGATAAGCCAAAGAATATCTTGAAGTTAATGCAACCGAGATCTTAAAGCAAAAGCTCGTCAGAAGAGCAATGACATCCCAACGACCCCATTAAATGAAAAGCCTTGCAACTGCCTTTATCATTTATGATCCAACAGTGATCACCAGCGGTCACCAACTCACCTATCTTTAAAAGGTGAGCTACCTCAGAGAAGACCGTGGGACTTTTGAGAATTTGGAGAGCACTTTAGTTAAGTCTTTCTGCGAAGACGTTCGTCGAAGCACTAAAGCCCCACGCTCAAAGAACTCAAAAATCAAAAGTTCCAACTGATGAGAATGAGCCTTAATGCTCTTCGAGCTAGTTGTTGAAGATTTCTAGCCAGAGCTATTCTCTTAGTCACCGTGCTTAAGTGATAAACTACCCCAGCTCAGACGCAGAAGCACAAAGGAGTAACCCAGTTGATACAAGTTTCAAGACTGTACTCTTGAAGATCAAGCGAGATCTAAAATCGTGAAAAGACGGGCAATAGCACCTTATCTCTCCAGCGAGCAGTTAGGGATCGCAAGTGTGAGTTGTCGACCTACCGGCTAAGGAAGTTGAGAGTGCAGCTTCCGGGACAGCAACTGTCTTCACTATGTAACTGTAATAAAGGAACTTTACACTTGCATAGTGAATTGCCCTTCTGCGGAAGGAAGATAGGATGTAGAAGTTAAGCTTCGAACCTATATAAACTGCTTGTGTGCTCTGCTTTAAATTTCAGTTCAGTTACATGCTTTTAACTGCACACTAAGCACACACACAACACTCTGAGCTAGCAGATCTTCTCAACTGATCTCTACATAGCACGGATGATATTTGCGAGTCAAAATGGGCCCTGAATATTCTGCATCTAAGTTCAGTTTGTGTAATCAGTTTATTCACCCCCCCCTCTAAATTAATTCTGAATCGCCCCGGGACCAACACTAATGATATTGTATAAATATTGTACTTTACCTCATGTAAGCAATACATCTGCGCTAACCAACAACATCAAGGTGTGACGCTTATAAAGAATATTATGTTCTATATTATCTAATTACAATATATTGGTACCTAAGATTGTTAACAAGAGCTATATGATGTATTATGAATATTCTTATGCTTGAGGATAGAAATGAATATGGAGCACCTGTTGTATTTCAGCTTAATATATTATATGTCTAGTTCTTTCTTCACATTTATACGACTTTAGTTCTTGTTAAACTAATCATATATTGTAAAATAAATGTGCAGGGAAGAGCCATTTTTATACCTGGTCTGGATCCTCCTAAAGAGAAGAAGCAAACCTGAGTAGAATGCGTTATTTGTCCATGATCATATTATATAACTTTTACTGTGTTATGGCGAGTGATATTCGAGCACAATCGCTCTTGACTTCATTTTGTAATAAAAGAATCATTATATTTAAAGAATTCTTCAGAAATCTGAACACACGCATGTGATTTGTTTTATTTATACTATTTTCATTTGTTATAACTTTTGAATCTTATTATTGCTCTCAAAATGAAATCTGTTATAAAATTGATTTTAGCATCACAACAAAATCTTGTTTGTGGACGGGCTCTTTGTACATAATTAAGTATTACGTTTGTCAGGTCTCATTTCCCCTTGAGCACTACAATAAAAGATCTGATCAACTAATTTGCCAAATTTATAATCATGGCTTTTGCTGCTCCTCATACGCTAAATAGAATTGATAAGCATCTTCTTCTGTGTCAAACTCCAAACCAATATTTGGACAATAATCTTCATCATTGGTCAAACTTTCAAAGCCGAATCCCTCATTTTCATTGAAGTTGTTAGTCATATTATGAGCAACTTTATCCAATTCTTCGATACCAAATTCAAACTGACAATCTTTCCTATTGTTCAAACCGGCGATCTGCTTTTCATTGAAGTTAATAACCATATCATGATCATCCTTATGCAATTCTTCATTATCATTTTCAAAATTCAGTTGTCGATAAGATGAACGTCCACTAGCCATGAAAATGATTGCTTAGATCATAAAGAATGCAGAAAAAAAAAATACAATTTGAGGCCATCTTAAAATTTCTAAAAATTAAACAAGATATAAGGCCTTAAAACTTCTAAGAATTAAACATGATTAAGAGAGTTTTGCAAAAGTACAGTAATATGAAATAGCATGGATATACACACTTAAGACGCGTACTAAAAAATATTAGACGTCATTGATGATGATGTAATATTACGAGTTGACAGAAAAAATGTAAAAGGTCATATAAATACGAAACACATAAGTTAAAATAATCAACTAACCTAATTATTTTGTGAAGAGAAAAAAAATTGGCAGAAGAATCAGAAGGCGCCGCTAGTTGTAGTGGGGGGATTTTTGATTGAGCCGCAGATGGAGAAAACGCTGCTGTTGTTGGTAGATTTGAGAAAACGCTGATGTTGTTGGAGGATTTCTGGACGTCGATTGGGGAAGAAGTTACTGTTGTTAGGAGTCGTCGATGGAGAAAAGAACAATGATGGAAGAAAAACAAGAGAAGAAAATTGTGTGCATGAGTTTGAGAGTGTATTTTTTGGGATTCTGATTTGGAGAGAGATACAATTACCAATTAAAGTTTTGTGATCGGCTTGGCTTGAGATGAGCCGTGTAAAAAATTTAATAGATTAGAAAATGATCAAAACTACGTAGTTTTGATGTGGGACACTAAAAGTGGACTAGAGGATTTCGTCTGGTACTGTATTGTATTGAATCCTTAAACCATCGATCTTTTTTAATGAATGTGTAGTTCCTTCATTTATTTTTAACGATATTACTAGCTAGATTTCCGCCCCTACAATGTACAGATTCATTCATGGTCACTAATTTAATTATTATCTACATAATGGAAGTGTTACATTTTCGTATTTTATATAATAATATTTTACTGTATAAACTCAAATAATTAATAAACTAATACAATCAAAATAGTATATTATAAACTAGTTTGTATACAATGTTTGTATTAACATTTGTTACATTATCATCATCTTTATAAATAAAAAAATTTCAAACACGACTTGTGACTCGTGAAACAACTACGTACAATTGATCATGACTAAAAATTTATGAAAAATATATGTGGAGCAAGAGAAATATGAACAGTTGAATCTTAGTATGTTAGTGTGTTAATTAGACTATTAGTATTCCAAGATATTTACCAAGTCAAATAAGGGAGGAGGGAAGATTAATGGTGCCTCTCAACTCTAGTTTGGAGCCAAAAATCATTAAGGATATAATAGGAATTTCATCTTAATAATTATAATTAATTTTTAATTTTATTATTTATGGATATCCAGATTCTAGTTAAATAGTTTCGCCCTGTAATTTATAATTAAACTGGAAGTGTGTGTGTGTGTAGTATTTTACTATTTCCATTGTCATTTTAATGTCAAATCTCTCTCTCTCTCTCTCTCTCTCTCTCTCTCTCTCTCGTACGCACACACATAAATTATAATTAATTTTTAATTTTATTATTTATGGATATCCAGATTCTGGTTAAATAGTTTCGCCCTATAATTTATAATTAAACTGGAAGTGTGTGTGTGTGTGTGTAGAAAGAGAGAGGAGATCATGTGAGAACCACACACCCACGTGAGAACTGAGAACTAATCTCAGCCACAGATCGCTCTTATATTAACGGTCAAGATCTGTCCCAAGATTGAAAAAAACGCGGTGGCATATTTGTAATATTAGCGACTTTTTAATGAACTAAGGGTATTTTTGTAATTTAGGAATTCTGCTAAAATAAGTCATGACAATGTTAAAAAAGGTCATGACAGTGCTAAAAAATGTCATGACAGTACTAAAATAGGAAATGTCAGTGCTAAAACTATAAATTGAAAAATATACACGTAAATTCTGAGTATTCATATATTGATAATTCAACATGTAACAGTGTTTGTTCGTGGTTTTTTTACAATGTCGATGATATTTTTTTTTGCTAATGCTAAAAAAGAGTCATGCTAAAAAAAGTCATGACAATGCTAAAAAAAGTCATGGCAGTGCTAAAAAAGGCCATGACAGTGCTAAAACCCTAAATTGAAAAATATGCACGTAAATTCTGAGTATTCATATATTGATTTTACCCTTACTAAGATTCAGGGGCAGCGAAGTTGGACGTTATTACAAGATTGCCACCGCATTTTTTAAAATCTGGAGCAGATCTAGGCCGTCCAAATATACCGGATCTATGACTCAGATTGGTCATCGGTTCTCACCTAGAGTGTGGTTCCTTCTAGAACCCAACCCTATATATATATATATATATATATATATATATATATATATAGTATTTTATTATTTCCAGTGTCATTTTAATGTCAAATCTCTCTTTCTCGTACGCACACACATTTAGGCTATCCACATCAGTGACACTCATCCAACCTGGCACTCAAATAAAATATTAATTTCTCTCTCCTCCACATCCACAACCCCCAACATTTTTTAATTTGCACTCCATCAGTGACACTCATCCAACCTGACACTCAAATAAAATATTAATTTCTCTTTCTTCCAATCTATATAAAATATTTATAATTTTATTTTTTAAATAAAATATTATTAATAATAATTTTTTCTTTATTTAAAAAATCAAAATTAATTTATTAGATACATTTTTAAAATTCATAATTAAAAAAAACTCATACAATTATAAATTCATAATTTATTTGACAACAAAATGAAAATTACAAGAGTTAAAACAACAAAAAACCATGAATATTGTTTTTTTAATTATATAAATTAAAAAAAATATTGTAAAAAGAGAAAAAAATTGGCTCCATTTTATAGAGAAAAAAAAAGATGAATATTGTTTTTTTTAATTATATAAATTATTTAAATTTTAAATTATTAATATATATATATAGAAATAAAGTGGCACCCAATCAGAGGGTGCCACGTGTGCAGTGTCATGACACTGCCCTCCAAGTCGGCCAGCCGACCCAAATGCCAAAACTCATGACTTTTTTATTTATTTTTTTTTAAATGGAGTTGTCGTATATGGTGACACCCACTCGGGTGTCACCGATAGAGACAGTCTTATAATCACACGGTCTATACATATCACCTTCTCTCTCTCTCTGTACAACAAAAACCTAAGTAAATTTACAGATGAGGACTAAATTGCAATTGTAAAATAAGTTATTGAAGATATGGGTTCGTGAATAGTATAAATACAAATATGGGAGAGAGAAAATGAATTAAATCGCAAAATGAATTTGTATTTGCAATTCCGTTAGAGCTATTTTTCAACTGCAAAATCCGAATTTGAGTTCGGTTGGAATTGCTCTAAGGCAGACAAAATGCACTGGGGGCAAGAAAAAAAAAGTTTTTAAACATTTTGTTGCTTATAAAAGGAAATCATAACGTTCCGCTCTTTTATATGTACAATAATAACTGGAGTTCTTTTCTTATTGATTCACACAATTATATATGGTGGAAGATGCCGAAATACATACATTGCAATCATCATCTTCCCGGTGGAATAATCACCTCTCTAAAAATCCAAACATATTTACATGTAGTGAGACAATATTTATTGAAATTATTACATTTATGGAAGAAAATCAACCCTTTCCAATGCCAAAACAGAGCAGCAGTGGGCACATAAAAGAAAAGAACCCTCTTTTCTTCCTTCTCTGCACCAGCATCCCATCCCTTTCAGCAACAAGATTAGCCATGTACTGCACAACCGCCTAACAAGTAAAAATAAATAAAATTATGCAAGTTAGTGTCCAAAAATGGTCAAATGGTCTGACACAATAATCTAACATACCTGCGCGCCCAATTCTGCAATTTTCATCGGTGGAATTTCCAGAGGCGTTTGATTAGCACGGAAGTTTGTTAACCCGGACAAGAATCTGAAGGAATCAGGCAAAACTTTTATTTGATTATCGCAGATGTCAAGATCTTCAAGCATCTTCAAACTTCCAAGTGATTCGGGCAGTGTTCTCAGGTCCGCAAAGTTTTTCCCTACATTCAATTTTTCAAGATTCACACAGGAACACAGTGATTCGGGTATGCTCTCGAGTTCATTAAAGCTAACATCGAGCTCCTTCAAATTCGAGAGATTGCCCATGGTCGAAGGCAATCTTCTTACCCTGTTGAAATGCAAAGTAAGAATCTGCAGGAGTTCCAGCTTCCCAATTGATTCTGGAAGAGCTTTGAGCTGATTGAAATCCAATCTCAGTTCTAAAAGTGACCAGCATGATCCGATTGTGTGAGGAAGTTCTTCGAGATCATTTGTTTCCACATTAAGTCTCTGTAAAGAACACAGATTCCCAACTATATTAGGTAACTTGGAGAAGCGGTTTGAACTTAGATCAAGATTGATCAAAAGCTTCAAGTCCCCAAAAGATTCAGGCAGAGATTTGAAGAGGTTGGATGAAAGGTCAAGGTCGGTCAAACTATGCAGTTCCCCAAATGAAGCTGGAAGGTTTATGAGCTGGTTGCCATGGACATCGAGCTTCATTAAGGTCTTGAGATTGGCTATGGAATTGGGAAGGGCCATGAGCCTGTTCTCAGACAAATACAGCTCCGAAAGAGTCGATAGCTTTCCCAGAGAAAACGGAAGCCACTCAACCTTGTCCATCAGTTTGCCTTGAAGATCTAAGATAGCTGCACCAGTTTTGGCAGAGTTTTCAATAACTGCAGCCACTTTCATCAGATTCAGTTTCTCTGATTCTCCTCCTTCCCCAAGCAATGCAACTGAAACATAATCAAAACGATCATAACTCTTCTTGTTCTATACAAATCCATCGCATGCAGTCCAGTCAATATATATATATATATATATATCCCAAGCTCATCACATTCAAGGCATAAAAATCTTGACCTAATATCATTTGCCTTGGAGTTATATCATGCTTTGTTTAATTGATACTAATTAAATGAGATCTAGCTAGGATCTTGTGCATGTGGATAAATAAACAAAATTAATGAATTAACTCAGCAGAGCACAGAGCAGAATTAATAGAAACCAACACTTAATCTGGAAATATCACGATCCCAACCAAAAAGTCAAGGTTTCAACGAATTAGGCACCGCTTATTATCATTTAACAATAATAGTGGATAGGATATTGGTCAGAGTTCATCCAAATTGGATATTAGCTCCGACATGTATATTCCTTTTCCAACAGATCCATTCAAGATTCAAACATAATTATATATTACTTTCAAACCAACACATATTAGGCAAATGATTTTCCAAATAATCTCACAATCTCATTAAACTAAGCACTCAATAAAGGCAAGAATTAAACGCAAACCTGATGATAAAGCAACAATTTTTGAAGAGGAAGAAGTTATTGGATAAAAACTCTTCAGATTATCATCATCGTCATCGTCAGTAGAATATACACTCTTTTCCCCAACGATTTCGGCCTCCGTATCATCTTCTCCACCGCTCTCCAAAAAGGGGCGCCCAGAAACCAGCGAAGAAGCCTTCTGAATAAGCCCATCAAACACCTGAAAAATACGATCGAGCTCCACCAATTCCGCCGCCTCTTTCCGCTGCTCGTGGCTCCGAAATGACAACATCGCTTTCTTCACTTCCTGCAGAACGGAGAAAAGCTCCGGCGGCACGTCTTGCGGCGCCGGCTGCTTCGAGATCTCCTCTAGCTGGAGGTTTTGCTCGGTTTCCACTGTCTGGAGCACGGAATTCGCCGCCTCAACCTCTTCAATGGAAGGTCTAGGCGGCAGAGACTTGTAGATTCCGGTGATTTCTTCCACTGTTGCGGTGTAGGCGGGTGGCGGGTTTCCCGCCGCCGTCGCTGCCATGGCGGAGGAGTGATGATGTTGGAGGATAGAGTGGACTCGGTGGGAAAATTGTGACCTTTCTAAATTTTTTTGCAAGATGGATATGAAAGCTTAACGATTATGTAGCAATCAATTTTTGTTGCGATTTCTTTCTTTGTATACTAAAAATATCATATTAGTCGTCGAATATGTCAATTCTGCTCCTAACTAATGATGCTTAGTTCATTAATGACGAATAATTAACCAATTACTGTTCCTTCAAATATCCGAATAATCGATGTGTGTTCTAACGACTAAGAATCGAATACTCTCTCCTACTTGAGTAAAAAAAACTACTGTATAATTGAAATTACTTAATAATGTAAATAACGAACAATCAACTTAATGGATTTCATTCTCTTAATAAAAAAAAAATGTTAATGGATTTCGAACAAACTTTATACTTTAACGAATATTAATAGTAGAATCATTTCTCGATCGCAAGGAAACATATAGATAAACCAAACTATGTGCGTACTATTAATAAAAGAACAATTAATTACGTCACTAAAAAAAATAATGATAACAAAAAGAACATTACCAACCCGTGTTAAAAGTTTTTATGTCCAAACTCTTTTTGCCACTTGTCGATCAATTGCTATTAATTAATAATTATATTTTTTCTTTAATTTTAAATAAATTGAACATTACATTGGTATATTATACTTTTTTAATGTACAATATCATATGGCACTAAACATTTAGACTAGGATTAGATATATTTATACAATCTACATGAATTACTTTATTGGCTACGGCATATATATTCTTATATATATTCAGATTACTACGAATCTCATATAGAGTTTTATCATGCTAAATATATACACATTTCCTTGAAATATCGATACATAATTTGAAAAGTGAAGTTGAAGCCTAAGGGGCTAGCTACATTTATATTTGGATTGGAGCTCTTTGCTGAAAAAAAATAATACTAAAAGCATATATACAAAATGTTTATCAAACAAGATTAATCAGAACGATAAACTAATTCCTATTATTTCCCAATTCATTTATTCACAGATGTTTGAAAAATATGGTGGGGACATCAATTCATTTTGAGTTGTGGTGGACGAAAATCAAATATATTTTATTTAAGGCAACATTATACTACAATTGTTAAGAAAAAAATTAAGGTTAATGGAGGTTAAATATAATAATGACTTTTATAAAATAAGGGCGTATTAATTAAGAATGATTTAAGACTAGAGTCAATTATAATGACTAGAAGAACTTTAATCAAGTGACATGATCACATCAGCAATAGATACAAATTATCACGTTCACGGAGAATAGTGAAACAATTTTATCGATTAAAAATGGTTATTCTGAACTGGAAGACATGAATAATAAGAAGGGATGAGGATAAACATCAGAAATTACCATCTCATTTATATCTTACTTCATTACACCAAGACAAAACAAGATACATGTTGTCACATCAGCAATCCTTATCCGCATTAGTTCAACAAAAACAGCTGTAGATTATGGAACAATAGAGCCAAAATTATGGCCATTCGACTTGATTTTGTATTGGTCAACTCCAAATTACAAGTTATTTTACTCCATTTAAGCAAGCTAAGGATTTTATATACAAAACTACCATTGGCGCATCACAACAGGACTACATAAATAGTGTACGTGGAAGAATTTCATTTATCCTAAATCCTTAATCCAATTATGCATTCCCTTATTTTTCGCATTTTAGCTAACCAATTAACATCACTGGTTATTGTTGCTACTTTTTATATAAATTAACTCTAGCATTGTATACAGTCACCCTTATATGTTTAACCTAACGGTATTCGTTTTCATTTAATTATTCTAAGTTTTCAGTCGGCTGGTCCTCTTAATTTCAACACCTCTTTTAGCTATATATAAGAGATCAAGGTCATCCCAAATTAAAATCTATACTATATATAATAACAAATTAAAGTAGTGAGCACAATAATTTTTCCCTTCTAAAATTCAGGCAAACCGTTCAATTATGTCATATCACATGCAGAGTGAAAATTAAATTCATTCTTTTTATATTTTTTTCATTTTCTGGCAAATTCAAGACGCTGCACATCAACTCCCAATTTCAAATTCAAATTTTAGAAATTCGAGACATTGGTTTCACAATTTACATATATTCATAATTGCACACTTCATCCTCTTATTACACATCAATATGTTATTTATTTTTATGCTATTTATTTTGCTCCTTTTTTGCTACGTCATTTTCTTGCATCACATCAGAAAAAGGTATTTATTTTGATTTTTTTTATTCTTGATTTTCTCGTCTGTTAGAAAGTTGTGAATTATTTTTGTGTTTGCAGAAAATTTGTAGCCTTGTGCTTTGCCTCCTTCAAATGCTCAATATTTGAGTTCTTAAGAATGACCCACCCCGCATCTAATTTCGTGTTTAAATAATAAATCTTATTCATGAAATAAATTATTATGATAAAAAATTTCAAACATAAGATGAGATAATGTGCGTGATATCAATTGTGGACTAAATAATGTTTTATCGGTCGGCAACAATCACACAACACGCGGATGAAATACTAGTTAAACGTACTCTATGTTTCAAATCTCTATTCTATTTAAAAATAAATAAAAAATCTTTCTCCAACCATGCACATATTCATTATATCTTAGTCTATTTTTATTTTGTATTCATTTTCAATACTTAACATGTGAATAATTTATATATATATATATATATATATACACACGCGCATTATTATTTTGTATTCATTTTCAATACTTAACATGTGAATAATTTTTATATATACACACACACACTTCAATAGCTAATTAATATATTTATTAATTATTTGAATATCAATCATTCTAACTAAATTAAACAATGAACTAAATTAAATGATGGAGCACGCATCAGAAATCGATCATACATTATATTAAAAGGATACGCGCGAAGCTAATCAATACAACAACCAAACTAGCGATGATAATTGGTAAAGTATGAGTAGGGTACTATGGTGCCCGTTTATATACCCGTGTTTTAAAAAAATATTCGTATTCAATATATTTTTTTATTTGACGATATAGATTGAATAATTATTACAGTCACTGTGTGCATTTATTTATTATTATATTTATCTGCCAGTTTCATATATTTGCATTGTAGATGATATATTGTGTGAGTATACACACGGTAAAGATTATATCATCGGATTTCTTGCAATGTATTAAAAGGCTAATTGCTTAGATGGTTCTGAACCCACCATCGGTACACCGTAGAATAATCTTATAGTTAGTTTATCTTGACTAGCTGATTATTCTAGTACGCTGATTTGTGTATTGAGGAGGATCATGATAAGATACTATTTTCTGTTCTGACCTTAAGTGAGAGAACAAAGATCCACAGAGTTCGGGTTCTTAACCCATATATATTGGCAGACATATATATGTTATGTTATTGTTTTGACTTATCAATAAGAAAAATTCTCAGATAGGATCAACAACCTCGATATCTTATGCAGTATCATTTACATATATGATGGGTCATGCAATATATATGGTCACTGTGTCATGGTGCGTCATGTTGATGATGTCTCCTTAAGAAGCACAAAGTTCATGTGAAACCCTGCAGGTGGAATTTATTCCGTACATGATAAATCTTGTGTGGTACTACTAAAGAAACAAGAAGTTAATTAATTATAGTTTTCAGAAGCTTACATAATTAATTAATGGACATTATATCTTAAACATGGAGAATGGTTAGACTAAAGAAGAAAGCATATTCAGAGATATGTATTAAATTGATAGGTCAATATTATTTCTTTAGTGGAATAAAAATAATACTTGAATTATTTAATTATATTCTAAGTTTATTGGATATTGAAAATTAAATAAACTAGTGGACCAATTTAATATTCTTCTAGATCCCTATTATAGCCTAATATGACCTTAGTAGACTGGGGATAAAACAAGAGTGGGAGACCCAAACCCATTAGGGTTGGAGCACTAATTTTCGGCCACTACCCTAATAAATAGAGGGGTGGGGGATGAAAATTAGGCCATATATATCATCCCTTCTTTTGTGCTTTCTTGATCCCCATAGTATTCACTCTCGTTTAGTAGTATATAGTCCATCATGTATCTAAACACAGTCCGATAATACAACAGAAGATCGAGAAATGCAATTGCATTGTAAAGGAGCGCCGATCATAAGCACATTCAACAATAAGATTAGACATTTAATCTTGTCCTCAACCCGACTCAAATTTTTAAGTGATTTTCGATTTCTATGTTTTCGTTTTTAATTAGAATCGAAAATTGTTATGCATGTTAATTCAACTCGGTTTAATTAATTACATTAGCATGCATAAAATATGATATACATGAACATAAGATTAATGAGCAACCAAATAGATCATGTGGCAGTTCAATTCGAAAAACCCCAACAACTGGTATCAGAGCTGGTTTTGGCACTATTCTTGTTGCAACCTAGTTTTCTAATATTTAAATTGCTACATTTTTCTTTCCTAAAGCTATTTTATGAATTTTATTTATGAGATATTAATTATCTAAGTCTAATAAGTCACGCTTAAATAAGTTTAATAAATAATTTAACTAATTGTGGTGTATGGTTATTTTATTTTATTATTTTCTTTTGCTATGATCATGCATGCATGTAGAATTTTATTTTTTTGAGAGTCACTTAAATTATAAGAAATTTGCATTTCTTTAGCCAAGTTACTCTAGCCCAATTAAAAATTATATTTTGAGCCCAGGTTTTCAAGCCCAAATGACATGAAGCCCAAAGTGAAGACCTTCTTTTCTTCTTTAACCTCTACAACAGATTTTTAGCAGATAATTTGATATACCTCAACCCTTAAAGCTTATCATTGTTCATCCTTATCAAGAGATTTTTGAGATATCTATGAAAACTAACCATAAACCTGATCTACCATTATAAATAGAGAACTCATATTAAACTTCCCTTCACATCAAAATTGAAGCCAACGAGTTCATTTCTCTTTAAGATTTCTAGTTTTGCTTCAAGGTGCACACCTATCTTCTGGTTGTTTTCTTTTTTGTTTCTCATGCATGACATTGCATTTCATATCATAAGCATTGGAGGTTTGGGTAAATATAAGAGTGTTGGAGGTTTGGCAGCAGCGTCGGATGAAGGCAACACTGACCACAAGAATGCTGCTTGACGGCGTCGACGATACGGCGCAACGGAGAAGGTGGTGGTTTCCGGCGATAGGAGATGGCAATGGTGGTGGTTGTAGTAATAGCAATTGCGCTACTATCTGTGGTGACTCTTGCCGTGTTTGGTCCAGTTTATCCCAATGGCGCTGTTCAGTTATTTATTTCACCTAAACTGTAAGTGTACAACGAGATTTCTAATATAGTGATGAACAAAGTCAAATCCACAGAGACTTGAATTTTTAATCACTAGTTATTCAATTTATTCTACCTATGTTATCTAGATCACACAAAATGGAGAAGTATTTTAATTACTAACTGAAACTAAAGACTAAAATTAAAACACTAAAATCAATAGCAGATGTATTACACAAAGAAAATATCAATAGGATCATACGCGTTCTATGATTGAACAATCATCAATTATCCATCCATTTAACCAATTCCATTTTCATGCCTATGTTGGGATTTTGATTACACTAGAGTAACCACTTTTGCACTCCAAACCTCCTCTCGAAGTATTTAGATTGTTGATTACATAATAAATAACAATGTTTCCATTATTTATCTAACATGCAACTCATAAGTGATCCAAAGGTTTTACTGCTCTCTCAAGTAATCTGAACTCTTTCGAGTGTTGTTGATTATTAAATTAATTATTCATAATCTAGTGTCGAAACTCCTCTCTCGATTTATGAATCAACACATTAGAACACATCATTTAATGGCCAGTCAAATGACGCAAAATTAAGCACATGAATAATTAAAGTGCAATAAAATCATAGACACACAAATTGGAATTAGTTAAAAGGATTTCATAACTGAATCATAATTCAACCCTAGAATACTAGGGTTTAGTTGTTCATAATAAAATAAACAAATAAACTAATTTGCAAGATGGTCATAGCTAGAAAAGAATTAAAGAAAAATAAAACCCAGAAGATTATATATGTCTCTAATCTTGAAGTGCTCGAATCTCTTAGTTTTGTTCTTCGCGATGCTTTTTCTCTAATGTCTTTCTTTGCTCTCAATCTTAGGGTAGGGTACAAAGTATGCAATTTTCGTGCACTAAAATCCTTAAATACCAAGTATAAAAAAGCCTAAAATAGATCAAAACTGGACAAGCCCGACCGAGCCGTGATCTAGCTCGCGACCGGCTCGTCTGCGGCTCAGGTCGTGGCTCCACGTGACAGAATATCCGCGACCATGTGGAAAACCCGCGACTAAGCTCGCGGATTTCCTTCTGTCGACCCCCTCGCAGTCACGAGTAGGAAGTATTTTGGCTTGGGCTAACCCGCGACCTTACCTGCGGCTCGAAATCGCGGGTCCTCTACTAGTTCATTTCGTCCCTTTTTTTGATCCAATTTCTTCGTGTCATTCTCCCGGGACTTTATCACCAGTTTCTTTTTTTAAGGCATTCGAAATCAAGGACAAACCTGCGAAATTTGTCAAACTAGACCAAACTAAAAAATCGAGTGAAAAAGCGAATAAACTGAGATAAAACACACATAAACCATGCAAAACACAACGTTGATAAACATGGCTTTTACATGTATTTGAGTAGTTGTATGGCTCATATTCATAGAGTAATGCATGCGTTTGTTGAGTTTTTATGCTAGTTTCGAGCTTCCGTGTGTTTTTTGATGTTTTGGTGTTTCTTGTGCAAGTTTGAGCTGAATTTGAGATTTATCCAAGATCCAATTCAAGGAGGAAAGTTGCTACAAAAAATATAGAGGATCAAGAGAGGGTCGCAACGCAACTTGAATCGGGTCAATCGGACGAGAAATGAGGGAGAACGGAGCAAAACGGCGGAGTGTGTCGGAGGATGCATTGCTGGCACGGACCGTGTTGTCCAACGGCACGCCCGTGCCATTAAACATGCGACTTTTGGAGTCTCGGTAGCAATGGCACGGTCCGTGCCGCCTTGTTCCTAAAATTGGGCTTTGTTTCCTTCCTTGTTGGGCTCTGTTTTTTCCCAACTATATAAGGCTCTACCTTGCACGTTTTTGACACACTTTTTCATTATTTTAGAGTTCAAAACTTATTTTTTACTTTCAAGGTTTGCTGTGAACATTCAACATTGAAGAATTCAAGTTTTAATCAACGAATCGTCATTCCGGTTTTTCTAATCTATTGCATATTTATATTATGTTTATGATTATTCTTAGTTCTATTATTTCTATGGTTTTAATTATGCGTGAGTAGTCTTTTATTAATTCTAGGGTTTGCAAAGCATGATTGAAGCTATGTATTTAATTTAATCTTGTTGTTTTTCCCTTCCGATTATTGTGTTCAATTGTTCAAGAGCTTTTGATTTCATGCTTAATTACTGATCACAATTGATGCATGCTAGCTAGTTAATTTAAGTCCTAGCGGAGATAATTAATTAGTGGGATTAATTGAATAATTTGATACACGTTCTAAGGAATCTGTAGGGGAATTTAAATCTGTGGTTCTATCGGGAGTTAGTAAATTAACCTAGAGACGAAAGTAATAGGTTGTTTATTAATTTGCTTCTACCTTGAGACCTGGCGGAGATAGGTAGATATATTTCTGATTCCTCACCTTTAATCGGATTAAAATTGGGAAAGATTAGGATTAAATTGAATCATAGTGGATACATGTGTGCTGGATTCCCCAGGATTAATATTTCATTAATTGATTGAGTTTGATTATTTGTTTAATTAATTTATTTGTGTCTTTTGAAGTTTGTTTATTTTCTCTTATTTTATTTAAATTCGTGCCTAGTTTTAGAAGTCTTATAATTGGTAGCCTGGATAATAGAGAGTTGTTAGCTTAGTACTCAGTATTTATCAAATATTCAGTCCATGTGGATACGATACTCGATTCGCTTGCTATATTGCATTGTCCTGTGTTAGTTGCAGTTTAGTGCATCAACCTTTTGGCGTCGTTGCCGGGGACTGAATTTGATTTTTACACTGATATTATTACTGACAACAATTTATTACTTCAGGTAGTGTATGAAAACAAGGTCTACACAGCCACACGTAGACCCGGTTCCTAATTCCCCTGATCAAGCTCATAGACAGAGGAATAAGGAGCGCAGATTAAAAGAGAAAGAGATGGCAGCCAACAACGAGACTGAGATGGAAGCATTGGCTAGATGTCTTTAAGAGATGGAGCAGAGACTTGCTCAACAGGCGGAGCCCGAACCGGAAGTAGCACCTCTAAATCAGTTGTATCGGGCTCCAACTGACAGATACTTAGGCACTGGATGGGGTGGCGGCATCGCCGCGAATAATTTCGAGCTCCGTCCTGCTCTGATTAACATGGTGGCTACCCAACAGTTTGGCGGACGGCCTACGGAGAATCCAAATGCTCATCTGGATGCATTTTTGGATATCTGCGACACCATCAAGATGAACGGTGTCAGTGATGACATCATTCACATGAGGATGTTCATATTTTCTCTGAAGGATCGAGCCAAGGAATGGTTCAAAAGCTTGGACAAGACGTCCATTACTACATGGGACCAGATGTGTCAGGCATTCCTTGCCAAATACTTTCCTCCATCAAAGGCGCAGAAGATCATTGCGGACATCACCCATTTCACTCAAATGGGGGATGAGTCCATTTATGAGGCCTGGGAGAGATACAGAGATTTGCTGCGGTCCTGTCCACAGCATGGATTCAGCACAGATCAACAAGTCACACACTTCTACAGTGGCTTGACGATCAATACAAAGAGATTGGTGGACGCCTCAGCTGGAGGATGTTTGGTAAATCACACTGCGGCTGAAGCACTACGGATTATTGAGGAGATGACGGATACCAGTTATCAGTGGCCGATGGAGAGATGAGAAACAAGGCCTGCAGCTGCAGTATCTGATTCTGGAATGGATGATCTGAGGGCCGAGATTGAGGAATTGAAGAAACAAGTTCTTGAGGAGCGACGTGCGCACATGGATGTGAATGCAGTGCAACAGCAAGGTTCTAAATCCTCTGCAGTGGAAGGTATGAATTTTGTCAATCAGAGAAACTACGACAGAGGCCAGCAAGGATTCCAGAGCAACAACATGGCGTATCACCCGAACAATAGGAATCATCTGAATTTTTCCTATGCTAACCCCAACAACGCCCTACAACCTCCGGGTTTTGTTGCTCCTGCTGCAGCCCCTGCTGAGCCAAAGAAGCCATCACTGGAAGACATGGTGGCACAGTTGATTTCTAATCAAAACTCATTCATCGGGGCCACCGGTATAAAGATTACGCAAATTGAAGGGACCGTGAGCGCCTTATCGAAGCAAGTGAATATGATGGAAGTCCAAGTGAGCCAACTAGCAAACTAAGTGGCCACTCAACACAAGCCGGGACAGTTTCCAAGCCACACTGAGGTTAACCCGAATGCGCACTGCAATGCCATTCAGGTGGTGTCCGGCGCCGCGCATCCTTCTGCACCGAAATTGGCGCCTCTTTTAGTTCCAAAGGTGGCGCCACCTGTGTCCCTTCCTCCTCCTTCAAATTCTGTTGTTGATCATATGTTCGACATCTTCAAGAAGGTACACATCAATATCCCTCTTCTTGATACTTTACGAGGTTTATCTGGTGGAGTTAAAATCTTGAAAGAGGTCATCATGAGAAAGAAGAAGGTGGAGGCTATCGAGATGGTTCATCTGGTGAAAGAGTGCAGTGATTGGCTGCAAAAGAAGCTACCGTTGAAGATGGCAGATCCGGGTAGTTTCACTATTCCTGTGAAGATTGGGAGATCTTATTTTGAGAGAGTGCTATGCGATTCTGGAGCTAGCATAAATTTGATGCCTTTCACTGTCTACAAGAGGCTGCAATTGGGAGCTTTGAAAGAGATTGATATGAGAGTCCAGATGGCTGATAGATCATATGCCAAGCCACGAGGTGTTATCGAAGATGTGCTTGTCAAAGTTGCAAATTTGGTGTTCCCTGTTGATTTTGTGGTGTTGGATATGCCCGAAGACCCCAAGATGCCTCTAATCTTGGGGAGACCGTTTCTAGCAACTTGTGAAGCGAAGTTGGACATGAAGAGATGCACGATGACTTTGGGGATTGATAGAGAACGAGTTATTGTTCGAAATCCTCCACCAAAGGATATCCCGCAGTGTGATGATGTGAGTTTGGCCCATAGCTTCATGGATGATCTGACTGACAATCCGGAAGAGAAGCCAGTGATGAAGGCCCCAAAGATATCTATTAATGCAGCTCCAAAAGCACAGGTATCTGAGATGTGCATGGTTTTACAAGACGATAGAGGATTTTCTGCAGCTCTAGCTCCAAAGAAGATGAGAGTTAAATTTCGGGTCTTCCGAAAGAATAATGTGAAAGGAGCTATGCTCGTTGCAGTGGCACCGGAGAAGCCAACAGTGGCAGTGGATAGCAGTCCTCGAAAGGGGCGACAATTCTGTTGGTTGGACTGCTATTTTAGATCTCGTTGACTGCTGAGGTATCGTCTAGCTAAAGACGTTAAATAAAGCACTGGATGGGAGGTAACCCATCATTTTTTTTATCTATTTTGTTTTCTTTCTTTGCTTTTGTTTTGTGTCTTGTTTTAGTGTGCTAACTTATAGAAAGGCGTTTGGAGCCCAAAAGCTATTCTGAGATCATCCATGCCGAGTTTCGAGGTCCTTTTCTCCATGTTGGTGTACGGTGAGTTCGTTCCAAACATATCTTTTTTTGGTTCCCTCCAAACTTATTCTCTTTGCAGTTGAATAAGTTTGGGGGAGGGGGATGGATTCGATATGTTTGGCAAGTGTTTTGTTTCTTAGTGTCTTTTTCTTTTGTTTTTGTGGTTGAAAGCCATGTTTTTGGTGAACTCGTGAAATGCTAATGATGAAAAGGAGCATTGTTTTGAAAAATATTGCATGAATTTGATGGATCTTGACTTGTTTGAATTGATGTACTTGAAATAGAAGTAAATGAAGCATGAATAGTACTGTGAGTTTTTTGAGCCTTAACTGTATATCAATGCATAGTTTGATTTCCTTCATGAGTGTTTGTCATGCATGCTTTGGTGTGTCTAGAACTTGCCATGGTTTCTATTCGAATAATCTCGACTATGTGTAGAATTTAGAAGTGATTTGAGGCCATCTTTTCATAGCCATATTAATTCCTAAACACTAACCGAAAAATCGACCTTTGCTAGCCAATTTGAGCCATAATTGCCTTTTGTTCATGAACTTGGATGATAGGGGGTTCGGAAGGTGAATAAGGGTATCTTGTTGTGGAAAATTGTGTTTTTGTGGGGAGAGAATGGAGATGTTGATATTGGGGTGAAAGATATTCTCATAAGCTCGAGGGTTGAAAAAGAAAAAGAAAAAAAATCGAAAATGAAAAAAAAAATTATGTGAAAAAGATAATATGAAAAGTCAAATATTAAAAAGGTAGCAATTGAGAATATTTGCTATTTATTGGCTTATTTGTATATTTCTTGTTGAGATGAGCAAAAGAGAATATGAAGTTATGCACAATGAATGTTTTGATTTGTAAGGGAGTTGGAAAGAGTTAGAAGATGGATTGTATATCCATACTTGGATTTGGAGTTGAAAAAGGTTGTGAATGTGTTGAATTTTCGAGTCACTTAGCCGAAAATCCCTAACCTTAACCAATGTCCCGACATTTCATCCTAAATTAAAGACCTCATTGATCTTGATTCTTCTATGATTGAGCATGAGTGCTTTAGACGATTGGCAAGCCTATGGTTAACACTTTTGCATTTGCATTTGATTCGATGAGCGTTATTTGAAACACTTGTGAGATGAGCGATACACATATCGGTGAGGTTCATGCTTTGTTTATGGATATTAATTGTGCTGAGATTTGGATGAGTTGATGATGTTGAATTTATGCAATTAAAATTATTTTGAGCATGTTCCTGAAGCATTTATGATCGAGTGTACTTGTTCTCCTCCATGTTTATATTTTCTTAATGTTCTTCTCATTGTTCGAGGACGAACAATGGTTCAAGTTTGGGGGAATGATAAACATGGATTTTACATGCATTTGAGTAGTTGTATGGCTCATATTCGTAGAGTAATGCATGCGTTTGTTGAGTTTTTATGCTAGTTTCGAGCTTCCGTGTGCTTTTTGATGTTTTGGTGTTTCTTGTGCAAGTTTGAGCTGAATTTGAGATTTATCCAAGATCCAATTCAAGGAGGAAAGTTGCTAGAAAGATAGAGGATCAAGAGAGGGTCGCAACGCAACTTGAATCGGGTCAATCGGACGAGAAATGAGGGAGAACGGAGCAAAATGGCGGAGTGTGTCGAAGGATGCACGCTGGCACGGACCGTGCTGTCCAACGGCACGGCCCGTGCCATTAAACATGCGACTTTTGGAGTCTTGGTAGCAACGGCACGGTCCGTGCTGCCTTGTTCCGAAAATTGGGCTCTGTTTCCTTCCTTGTTGGGCTCTGTTTTTCCCCAACTATATAAGGCTCTGCCTTGCACGTTTTTGACACACTTTTTCATTATTTTAGAGTTCAAAACTTATTTTTTACTTTCGAGGTTTGCTGTGAACATTCAACATTGAAGAATTCAAGTTTTAATCAACGAATCGTCATTCCGATTTTTCTAATCTATTGCATATTTATATTATGTTTATGATTATTCTTAGTTCTATTATTTCTATGGTTTTAATTATGCGTGAATAGTATTTTATTAATTCTAGGGTTTGCAAAGCATGATTGAAGCTATGTATTTAATTTAATCTTGTTATTTTTCCCTTCCGATTATTGTGTTCAATTGTTCAAGAGCTTTTGATTTCATGCTTAATTACTGATCACAATTGATGCATGCTAGCTAGTTAATTTAAGTCTTGGCGGAGATAATTAATTAGTGGGATTAATTGAATAATTTGATACACGTTCTAAGGAATCTGTAGGGGAATTTAAATCTGTGGTTCTATCGGGAGTTAGTAAATTAACCTAGAGACGAAAGTAATAGGTTGTTTATTAATTTGCTTCTACCTTGAGACCTGGCGGAGATAGGTAGATATATTTCTGATTCCTCACCTTTAATCGGATTAAAATTGGGAAAGATTAGGATTAAATTGAATCATAGTGGATACATGTGTGCTGCATTCCCCAGGATTAATATTTCATTAATTGATTGAGTTTGATTATTTGTTTAATTAATTTATTTGTGTCTTTTGAAGTTTGTTTATTTTCTCTTATTTTATTTAAATTCGTGCCTAGTTTTAGAAGTCTTATAATTGGTAGCCTGGATAATAGAGAGTTGTTAGCTTAGTACTCAGTATTTATCAAATATTCAGTCCATGTGGATACGATACTCGATTCGCTTGCTATATTGCATTGTCCTGTGTTAGTTGCAGTTTAGTGCATAATAAATAGTGCATCAAACGTGTAAATGTACAAAAGATGGTGTAAAATCTTAGTTTATCAGGCGAGTGCGGACGATAAAAGTTCGATGCTTTTCGGCCGAGAAGGAAAAGAATGAAAAGAAAGAATTCAATTACTTTTTGTGTTGCAGATTCACGTAAGATGAAGAAGAGAAAATATGAGAATAATAATTATACATGTTGCTGGTTGTTGTGGTTCTTGTGAAGAAGATAGAGTGAGGATTGATTATTTTTTATTTTATCTTTCTAACCCTATTTATTTTGTAGGTGGGCCAAATGTGTGTTATTCAATTATGGGCTTGTGAATTATTTTTGGAATGCGCTGAAAATGTTATAAATGAGAAGTGAAAAGGGAAATAAGATGGGTAATTCTATTCACAACCCCCAATTTTCTTTTTACAACCCCCAAAATTAATTAAAATATAATTTTTTTTTTTTTTTACAGTTGTAACCCCCTACTACTTATAGTAGAATAAAATACAATCATCACTGTATAACCTCTATTAATTAAAACTACTAAAATAAAAATACAGCCCACATTGTATAGCCCCCACTATTTAATTCTCTACCAAAATCAAATACAACCTCACAACTTAAAAAAAAAACTCTAATGAATTTAAATATAAAAAATATTTTTTTTACTTTTTTGCCCTTATAATTCCACACATAAAATCCTAACAAATAAAAATAAAACGCCATGTACAAAAAAATGAAAACAAAATTTGCAGAAAGAAAAAATGAAAAAAAAAATTTGTTTTGTTTTTTTGCCCTTATTATTCTTCCTCTTCTCTCGATAACAAAAAAAGCAAAAACAAAATTTTGAAAAAGCGAAATGAATCATTCTTCCTATATGTTAATTCAAGTTTGCAGAATGTTTTTAAGAAGTGCATTTTAAAAAAAATGTTAAATTCATAACTTTATCAAAAAAAAATCATAACCTTTTCAAGTATTTCATTTTTTTTCTTGTTTTGTTTTTTGGTTTTGATAACCTAACTTGAAGAAAATACTAATTTGTAAAAAAAAAAAAAGAATTACAAGCAAACCGAATCTACAGGATGTGAATTAAAATTGAAGCAAATGCCCAAGTTCGTAAGAATTGGAATTTATTATAATGCTGGTTTTCGAGTTGTCTTTTTTTTTCCTTTTTTGGACAAATTGAGTTCTTGAACTTCTCTCTCTCATCGGAATTAAATTAGAAGAGATGTTTAATTTTCTTTCAAAAACAATGATGCATCACTAAGCTAGTTAGAAAAAATAAATGTAAATAAAGTTTCTCCCAACATGAGTTTCTTTTAAATAATTTTTTTTTTTTCAGTTTCTTCTCAATGGTTTTGTTAGGAACAAGAGAGTGAGGATTATATATTAAGGGGTTTTATTTTATTTATAAAGGTTTAAGTATGGGGATTGTGAGGTTAAATAGGTCTAACAAAATATTATTTATAATTTAATTGAATAAAGGGATTGTAAAGAGAAAAAATTGGATTGTGAGGTTAAATATGTCTAACAAAATATTATTTACTACCTCCGTTTCATAATGTTTGTTGTTTTGTTTTTTTTATCTGGAATTAAGAATTAATTTTGTGGACAAATATACCCATCCCTTATATATGCTAGAAAATCTAATTCATCTATATTTTCCTAAAAAATAACAATATTTTCTCTCTCCATATATTTTTCTCTCTTCATATATTATAGGTAAGTTAGAATCAAAAAATCTTGTAGGATTTGAAAGGGTTAAAATTGGGAGAGAGGATGTCAAATTATATAAAACAACAAACATTTTGAAACTAAAAAAAAAAACTTAAATAACAAACATTATAAAACGGAGGTAGTATAATTTAAATGAAAAAAGGGGTTGTAAAGAGAAAAAATGGGATCGTGAATAGAATCACCCAAATAAGATTGGTCATGTTTAATTAGTGAAGGCCGAGAATTTGGGATTTGGGATGGCATGCATTAATTATTGTTAGTATATTTACATATTTGATATGGTATAAGTATTTACGTATTTTATTAGCATGTTTAATTTAGCTATGTATAATAATGTTATCAAAGCCGCATGCATTAAATATTGTTTCACATTTGATTAATTCAAGATAATTAATTATAGATATGGCACGCAAGACTTAATCGGTTAATATCAAAGTCAAGGTCAAGGTGGGTTTTTACGTTGAATTTGTCCATGTTATACTCTATATATGTTTTACTGAATATATGTGATGTCACAGCATAGCAAGAGCTTTCGGGCCATCACGCAGAGCTTTCGAGCTATAACGCAGAGCTTTCGAGCTAACACGCAGAACTTCCTGACTATCGTGCAGAGCCTCCGGGCTACATGATTTGGTCTACTGACTAGTGCACAGAGTCAAATTAGCAGTGCAAATAGAAATTCTCCTTTAATTGAATAGGGAAATTCTATGTCATGTCTATGTCATGTGCGCATGCAGTGTGTCCCTCTCGCACAAAATAATAATTCTTAAATAATGAACCACTTATTTTTTTTTTTATTATGTGTGCAAGTGACACACTACATGCACATATAACATATAATTTTCCAATTGAATGATGTGGCGCGTGAGGGGTGGAGAGTCGCAATCATTCAGAGTCGGTGACTGGCTTTAGTCTTTTTTCATATTTTTTTTCAAGAAAATTCTACCTTCGGGTACGTAGTAGAATTTCTTTTTTATCTTCATCTTTCTTAGACTTTAAACTTTTAGTTAAATTTTAAAAATTCTAAATTTTAAATAATTACATTCTAATATTTGAATATTTTTAATAAATTTAGGTCGAGAGTCAAAATTCAAGAATCAAAAGGTGACATGTCTAACTGACATCCCACATGGAAATTTAACAACAAATAGAAAAATAAATTGCCACACGGGATATTGCTGAAACACATTAGTTTTTGATTGTCGAGTTTTGACTCCATCATATAATTGTTATAATTTTCAAGATTCATGTATTATAAATAATTACTTAAAGTTCATAATAGTTTCAAAATTCATTAAAAGTATACATTGATAAATTTGGAAGAGCAATCCGCCAAGAACAAGTAGTGGAAAAGCGTGAGATTTTTTTCTTTAATTTCAAATCAATATTTAGCGATTTTTTTTTTTTAAAATTTACTTTTACTAAGGAGAAGGTGTTGTTAAGGGAAACACTTTTAGTAAGAAAACAACACTTGTACTATATTATTTCACATTCTTTTTCCGTGAGAATTTAGTACTTCTTCTTCTTTATTTTTTTTTTTGGGGGAAGGGGGGTTATGTTTGCATAAATTTATTTGACAACCTATGGCCTTTTGGTGTTCCTCATCAGATCTAAATGATACTCTAACAATACACAATCTCTCTTATAATAATTACATATTAATATTATTATGTTTCGTATTTACTATTATTTTTATGTTCATTTGATTTATCATTTGACATATCTATATCATATCTAAAAGTAAAAAAGTGTATATTAATAGAAACTATCCAGTTTTCCCGCCTAAACTACATTTCCAAAAAAAAAAAGAAATATATATTATTTAATTAATTAGAAATTTATTTACATTAATTAATTACTGCAAATCGATAAACAAAATATGGTATACATATCATAAAATTTATTTACATTAATTAATATATAGCTATTTACCCTTAAATAAGAGATTAGTATTTATATGGTTATCTTGATTAACTAAATCCTATGAAATGATAAAAGGTAAACACTTTAAATATATAAACATATAATACCATTAGAAAAAAAAATATGTTTCCACATCCAATACCATTCGAAAAAAGATTAATACTTTAAATATATAAACATATAATTACGTTAAATATTAAATACTATTGGAAAATATATGTTTTCCACAATTAACATTAACATAAACTAATAATTAGTACATAGTTTGTGTATTTTTAATTAAAATCAATTGAATAGTAATATTTTTGGTATTTTTAATTCAACTTGCATCATGTAATAAATCATATTATCATAAATCAATTAATCTACATCGATCACTGTTATTAAAGCATTGACTATGATTAGAAAATTTAATTATTAATTAATTTTTAGAATTTATATGTACGAATTTATTGATAGTGGTGTGTGTGTGTGTATATATATCTTACAAAAAGTCAATTCTTAACATTATATTATACGTATATTCTTTAATATATAGATTGCAATCAGTTTAGCAAATTAAATTAATTACCATATATAATTTCTCTGCAGTAAATTATATAAATAACTCATTTATTTAGGTTCATATGAGACACAACTTCTTATAGAAAAATAATTGTACTTAAGAGCCTTCTTGTGCATTTTAATTTGTATAAATCAGTAGTGATGATCTTCTATATTTGTATTCACACCATTAATGTGTATGTCTCTTTTTTTGTAGGTATTTCGATAAAAGACAAGAATATTACGGCTTAGTTCATAGATGAATCAAACCATGGACGAGTTTTCAAACCGTGTCTTGTGATGAAAGAGACTAGCTTACTTCATGAGGTATATACATTCGTATTCATGTACATCATTAGTTTGCAAGTATTTAGGATTTTCAAGTTGATTTATTGGGTTTTCTTCATATATACGATCATTTTTATCATGCAGAGAACTAATTAGATGGATGTACAAGACAACCAAGAAGATTTGGTGATGAAAGGCTCATGATTTGTTTATGACTATTCTTTAAAAAAAATAAAAATCATGAAACTATTCTTGGTATTCATATTTGGAATTAAAACTATTTTCTTCATTTTCAAATGTAGTACCATGACTTTTATATACAAGTTTTCCTATAGAATAAAAAATCGCATATTGTAATTAATTAAATAATTTTATTACCATGTATTATTTGTGTGATATATATGATGCATGTTAATAATAGCCTGTTGAATAATTTATTACAGACCCCAAAAAAATCAATTTGATATTTTTAACAAACTAATAAAATATGCATTTTAGATTATACTAAGCTTACTGTTTTTTGTTTTTTTTTTGCATTTTTTCATGATATGTCTTATTCAATTGTAGATAATTTATTTTTTGTATTTTTCAATTTCTATACATAAGTTTTTTTAGTGGTTTTGTATTTTCATCAGCTTTTTTCCTTCCTATTGATGATATAATAGCATTTGGATCTATTTTTCAATATTTTAATACTAGCAAATTAGCAGTGTTCCCCGACAAAAAAAATTGGAATACATGAAGTAATGATGAATTTACTTATTAAAGTAATAATCGTGTAATGGGTACATAGTATATATACACTAAGTATTACACCCACAACAATTATATATAGAACATTAAAGTTAAGGATTAATTCAACTTTATAAGTATCATTTATCAATGGCTATGAATGTCATCATATCTCCCACCGTGCATCGCACGTAATGCTAGTTTAATTTATATCGGTGTCTTTTGTAGATTTTTACAATAACAAAACAATCTACATACCCATTTTTCAATCTGGTGAAAGAAATTAATCATATTTCACCCAATATGCGAGATTTTCTGTTATGAACAACGACAAAATAAGCATATATATATATATATATTGTTACTCCCTCCGTCCCATAATTATAGTTCATTATTCCTTTTTGGGATGTCCCAAAATTATAGTCCTATTCTAAATTGGGATTGTATTTAAATATTCTTTTACAAATATAACCCTATTTAATATAGTATGAATGCAATTAATATAGTAAAAAATAAGGGTAATATAGGATAATTATTGTAAATTGTATATTTTCAATACATATTAAATGTGATTTCTTAATCTGTGTGAAAATGGGAAGTGGACTATAATTATGGGACGGAGGGAGTATAAAACATCAATAGATGAAATTTTGGATTTAATTCAATACGAAAAAGTTACCAAATTCATCAATTATGTTGGGAAAAGAGCTTGAAGACCTCACAAAATCATAATGGTATATATTTTGTTTGTATGCAATTCATATTATTTTTAGTTTGATCATCATAATATTTCATTAATTTATCAATTTTACCAAAATAAATGTATATTAATTTATGAGTTTCAATCAAGTTGAATCACATTATGAAATTCTCTATGTATTCTATTCTCTTTTTTTTTTTTTTTTTTTCTGAACATGTATTCATGCAAAATTGTAACATATTTTATAGCTTGTGGTAATTAACTTATTTTACTGTATATTTGCTCATGGACACATTGGATATCATATATATATTTTCTTTTATTCACTTTGAATGCATAAAATTAAAATTATTGATAAAAATATAAGTTATATAATGATATATCTACATGCATGATTATGTATTTAATATATACATAGTTCCTTAATTTATACCAAATAAATGTAACGTTTGAAAAAAATTAAAATTAGTATGTCTATGTATATTTTATTACTCTTACTATTTAATATTATTATAATATAATGATTGTTTAATTAAATATTAATTTGTCTCCACATCAAATTGGAAGCCATCCAATTGTAGACATAAATATGAACCATTATTTTATGTCACTCTAATTAATTTCAAAATATAGATAAAAGATATTAATTCATTAAATATGCATAAATTTCTAAGTTTAACTGATTATATAGAAATATTTGAAGTAAAACATTTTTTGGCTATTGAAATACACAAGATAATTACGTATATATATATATATATATATTGGTCTAATAATTTAAATTAAAAAAAAATCGAACTCCCAATATATTTTTTCTTGATTCAAATTTTAATTATTGTCTGATTTATTATTTATTACTTAAAATTAATTAATTAAAAAGTTAGTTATTACAGGCATGATGTCAAGTACGAATAATCCTAAATTAATTATCTATAATACTTCTTTTAGCTTTAAATTTACTTTTGAAATTTTTATATATAAAAATTATAAGAACTGTTATGTAGAATAAATTTCATTTATTTGATAAATTTATTATTGTTGTATTTAAAAAATTTATGTAGAAAATAAGTTTTTTATTGAAAAAATTTGTAGATACAATAATATATATATATATATATATATATATATATATATATATATATATATAGGGTTGGGTTCTAGAAGGAACCATACCCCATGTGAGAACCGAGAACCAATCTCAACCATAGATCTCGCCTATTTGGACGGTCAAGATCTGTTCAAAAATTAAAAAAATGCGGTGGCATAATTGTAATAACTCCGAACTTCGCTGCCCCTGAAACTCGGCGAGGGTAAAATCGGAAAATTCAATGTATATGTGATTCACGCGTATATTTTTCAATTTAGGGTTTTAGCACTGTCATGACTTATTTTAGCACTGTCATGGTCTTTTTTAGCATTGTCATGACTTATTTTAGCATGACTCTTATTCCAACAGATTTTGTTATTTTATTTTGTTCTAATATATCAACTGTGTAGAGTATGGATCGGAAGGTATGGTATCAACCATGATGGATGTTTATATTTAACATTTGCTGGAATTCATTCAAGCAATTAGCTGGCTACTGTATGGAGCATACATTTGATCAAATACATCAATTCTGCAGTTGTAGCTAGCAAGCTCTTTTTTTTTTTTAAATGGACTTTCACACACATGCTTACACTAGAAATTATCGCTTATATAAAGAAAATTTGGCAAAAGGGACACGCACGTATACATCAATTACCATTGTGATCATGATCAGTAATTTAAATATTTATTTTTATGAAATAATATTTAGCATAGGACGTCGCATATACGTTGATATATGGGGGTGCTTTCTTAATTAATGAATGAAAGAAAAAAGACTGGCTATTTTATTATTTTCCTCCATTAATTTGATGGCCTAAATTTGGATATATATATATATATATAGTTTTTATTCTTTGCTTTTTCTGGTAAAGAAACTGAGAAATTGAGGGATAAAAAGGATTTGAGAAAAAGTCGGGAATTCTGAAACAGGCTCATCTCCTATCGTTATTGGTTTGGACAATGACCCTCTCGTTATTTATTTATTTATTATTTATCATTTTTAGTTATTTTAATTAAGTTAAAATAAAAAGTTTCTTTATTTTAATATAAGTACTAGTAATTGAGATTTTAGCACTTGCATTTTCTTTTTTAGCACTAGTTGCATAATCATTTTAAATTTCGAGTTTCAGCTATTTTAGCACTTACAAATCCTTTTTTAGCATTTGTCATTCCTTTTTTAGCGCTAGTATTTGAATTATAGATTTGAAATTATACTTTAGCACTAATGGTTCATACTTTAGCACTTACGTTTCCTTATTTAGCACTGCACGTTTCGTTGTATTAATGTATATGTCACATTTCTCCGGACATATATATTCAAAAGTTGAAATGATGGATCTAAACTATTTGTGGGAAAAAAATATCAACAATAATAATAAAAAAAAAAAGTTTGAATGGTTTTGGATCTAAACTCTATGAAATATATGGCATTAAATCTTTTAGCACTTACAAATCATTTTTTAGCACTTGACATTAAATTTTTAGCACTAGTATTTGAATCCTATATTTCAAATTCTACTTTAGCACTGAAAGTTTGAATTTTAGCACTGATGGTTTGTTCTTTAACACTTACGTTTCCTTGTTTAGCACTCATGTTACACACCTGCTAGAAATATTAAAACGAAAAGAAAAGAAAATAGATACAAATGATTATTATTATTATTATTATTATTAAACTAAAATATTATTATTATTATTATTATTATTATTATTATTGTGGGATATTAACACTTCATATTATATAATTGCCTGTGTAAATTATTTTATCACGGAAGGCTAACTAAGAAAATTGTTTATTTCTTTCTCTAGCATATGCAGATATAAAGTTCTGTAATTCCAATCTTCACGTATTTACTAATTAATTTGTAATTGCTGAAAGCTAATACGTAAAGAATAGAAAATGTTGCTGCTTCTATTGCTTGACAGCAAGTCGCGTTTCCTGGTGCGTCTCATAGTAGAGCTTGGAACTTTTGAACAAGTGGACATGCCAACTTTTCTACCACTATTTGCATAAGAGGGCCTAAAATCAAATCCGCAATGATTGTGGAAATGTTGTCCATAATTACAGTGCTTCTGGATTACAAATAATCTGAAATGCAAAGAAAGGAAACGAGTAGAAAATGAATGCATTGAACCAAATGAAGTTTGATGATTCACAATAGTGCTAAACTAGGTTTAAACAATGCTAAAATAGTTCACAGTAGTGCTAAAATACTGATAGTGAAAAATTCAAAATAACAGCTTAATTAGCTTCGTCAACCTAAGTGCTAAAATAATTCACAGTAGTGCTAAAATAGGTTACAACAGTGCTAAAATAGACCACAGTAGTGCTAAAATTCTTGTTTAACATTTTTATACCATTTTCTCGCATTAGATTTGTTAGGATTCTCATTTTTGTTTTTGAAGTTTTCCTTATTATTATTAATTAAAGGATGATCAAATATAAAATTCTTGTAGATAGTTTGTTTGGTCATGTGAAAAGAAATTGTCTTTGAATTTCATTTTGTCAAACTTGCAACGTGAAGTGCTTTTATAGTCTCCCCTTTTTAGTTAGGTTGAAATCAACATTTCTGCAGCCGCATATACTTGTATTTTTTCCTCAATGAAGTAGTATAAGGACAGAAATTATTACTCAATTTTTATCATATTCCTACACATTAAGGTTTAGTAATTTTTATGCTGCTATCAATGAATATTATTAAAAAAGTTTCAACTGCTGCTAAAATAGTTCATAGTAGTGCTAAAATAGGTTACAACATTGCTAAAATAGATTACAGTAGTGCTAAAGTACATGGCAGTGCTAAAACAGTTCACAGTAGTGCTAAAATAGGTTACAACAGTGCTAAAATAGATTACAATAGTGCTAAAATACATATTAACTGAGCATGAATCACACAATCACGGCCGAAAAATAACACCGACAGGGCCTCATTTTGTACCAGCGTCAGCACTATGTATCCAACTTCCTCCGCCCTGCAACTTGAAAATAATAAATTTGAGCAATTCATCACAAAAATTAAGTCACCATAAATTTCCGTAATAAGACTAAAACTTGATTGAAGAATTAAGTTTGTGATCATATATATATATATATATATATATATATATATATACTAGTACGTACTAGCTACTAAAATAAGCAAAATTCGAGCAATGAATGATTCAGGGGTGGGCGTTACGTACCGGTGGCAGATCCTCCGCCGCAACAGTGGCGGCAGCAAGAGACGGCGGGCCACGACGAGGAGATGACGGCGGCCATGAAAAAGTGGCAGAAGGTTTCTGCAAAATACACAAGCTTCGAAGAAGATGAAAACCGCGTCGGATCCGCCATGTTTTTCTTTATGGATTAAGAGAGAGAGAGTGAGAGATGTTGAGGAAGAAGATGAATTGCAGACCGAGAAGATATTCATTCCAAATATGACAAAATTCCTAAATTACTAAAATACCCTGGGTTCATTAAAAAGTTTAAAATATTACAATAATGCCACCGTTTTTTTTTAATTTTGGAATAGATCTTGGCCGTCCAAATCAGATCAATCTGTGACTGAGATTGGTTCTTGGTTCTCACATGGGGGTATGGTTCTCACATGATCCCATCTCTCTCTCTCTCTATATATATATATATATATAATATTAATACAACTTATGCATTTTATTTTCATAAACATAACCGAAATTGATTAATTTTTTTTTAGAAAAAGGCTATGAATATCAACAATTTTACAGCACAGAAAATAGTTGCTATAGTTATGTTCTTGTCTGTTATTTTTTTTTTTTATAAACAAATAATAATAATTATGTTCTTATCTTTTGTTTGACTTTTATTGGTTCTCTTTAGAAAAAGTTTTCAACAAACTAATTACCCCAACCAAAATTACATTCAATTTGAATAAATTCCTATATAAGCAGATTTTACCCGATTGCACCAGGTCAGAATTGGGACTTTTTTTTAAAATTGTGCACATACAGCTCAGGAAATGTCTGTTAAATTTTAATTTTACATTTAAAATCAGGGATGTAGATTTAGTGTATTAAATACGGTACAACTGTATTAGATTCATGTGGTATACACATGAATACTCTCTTACAAACCAAACGTAGAAAACGAAAATACGCCGTTTCCGCAAGTCATACATAATTTTGCTGCTTCTTTTCAAACAACTCAGTCAAGAAGAAGTCAGTCCTCTTTCTTACGCCCATCGCCACCGTCCACCGCCGTAACAGCGCCACCATGGAGATCGACTGCGCCACCACCACCGTCCAGCAAATTGATTTTGCGGTCAATGAGCTTGTTGAGCAACTTTCAGCTCTGTCACTCTGTGGCGGAGACGAGCAGAAAGATTCTCTGAAACCGGAGAAAGATCCTAGGACAATTGCTAGAAAGTGAGCTTTCTTTCTTCCTAAATATGTTTTTTGTTGTTAAATAGGCGTAATTCTCATGTATCATGCTCTGTTGCTTGTGGTTCGTCACTTTTAGTTGTCTATGTTTCTTTCGCCCTCTTACTGTCTTAATTGAAAGTTTTTAAAGTGAAACGGGAAAGATGAGAGAGAAACTGGTGTCAGTGACTGACTCAGTGTGTCACAATGAATACGTCAGTATGTGTGTGTTTGTGACTGTGTGTACGTGAGAGAGAAAAAGAGAACGAGCTAGTGGGAGGTGGGGCCAGTTGGTGGTGGCTTGACGGGAAAGTCATTTTGTGGCAAGCAATTTTTTTTTTTAAATTCAATAAATTGGGGTTACAAATAGTAAATACGGATCTGGTTGATGAAGTCGGTCTTGAACTCAATTTTATTGAATTTTTAATACGAGTTTTATATGCGGTTTTCAAATGTCTATTTGTTTGTAGAGGTTTCCAATTATTGTTTTAATAAAAATTGGAAAAAAAATTGAAAAAAGATTGGATGTGAAACTTAAAAAAATTGGATCTATATATTTGTCTAGTTTTTGGTATCCATTTTTTTTCCCTTATCTCTTTCAATATACTTCTAAATTTGGTTTTTGAAAGAAAATAATACTACCAAAAAACGATTTAATTGAGTTTGTGAACTCGAACCATTTATTTGGAGTTAACAAAATAAATGAAGATCATGCAAAATAAATTATTTTTTGAACTTCACGTATGTAAAAAACTTTAGGAGTTTCTTATGTGGTAAATCATGATAAAGCTTAAAAAAAGGCCTTCTGAATTTGATGATCCAGAAATTAAGTTGTATTGATTGTATGTGTGTGTGTATTATTTGTTAGCTTCACTCTTTGCATTATATTCGTTAATTTTGTTTTCCTAATAAAGAACATTTTATGTTTACTCACATGAATTCAATATGAGACATTTTATTTAAAGAAATAATATATAATTTATGGAGTTGGCGCAGGTACCAAATGGAGGTTTGCAAGAGAGGGTTGGAGGAGAATATCGTAGTCTGTTTGGGAACAGGTGCTGGAAAAACACATATCGCTGTTCTAATTATGTATGAGATGAGGCACTTGTTTAAGAACCCCCAGAAGAGTATATGCATTTTTCTGGCTCCTACAATTGCTTTGGTTCACCAGGTTTGTCTCTATCAAAATACTACTCCTTCCGTCTCAATAACAAGATCCACCTTTTTATTATTTACTCTCTCTATTTTAATAGAAAATGAACCTTGCAAAAGTGACGGAATGAATACTTTATTTACTTTTAACCATCACCGGCACTTTATTTAATTATTTTTTATAACAAATATTGCCCTATTAGTTTTTGTTTTTAGCGTCAAGTACAAGTACCCTTTTATTAATGAAAATTTTCACTCGTTCTTTTTTCATTTTTCATGGCTAAAAATTATTTATTTATTTATTTGTATAATTTTCTTTTAATTATATACCTAAAATTATATTTGCAGAATTAATATTATTTTATCATTAACATGAGCTTGTACTTTTGTGAATGTAATTTATTATTTTATTTTTTTTGAAAAAAAGTAAAAGTTCAATTATGATAAAATAATATTAATTTTACATATGTAGATATGATTTTTTTATCTATAATAAAATGTAAATTATACAGAAAGAAATATTTTTTTAGGGATGATATAGATAATTTTTTTAAAAAAACAAATTTTATGTATTTTTGCAACAAAAAAAAAAATTTATATGGAGGGTAGAAAAGGGGTTGGGAGCTTTGAACATTCAGGTAAATGTTAAGAGTTCATAAATAAAAAACTTAAGGAAGTCCGCCTCTCAGGGTAAACATTAGCACTTGAGATCCTCTAGTCCCAACTTGTGTGTGCCAATCGTGTACCACACCTCAAAATTATTACTTTTTCTTTTATTTTTTTCTTCAATTTTAATTTTTTTTTATTTAGAATAATTTTACATTATTATTTAGGGTTTATTCCACCCAATTAGGGTTTATAATTATTTTTTAATATTTAATTTTCATTTTTTAGTTAATATAATTGATTTTTGGGGTTGATTATTCCAAACTTAGGGTATATAATTTTTTAAAATTTTTACGATAAATATTAATTATGATTAGTTATGATAAAATAAATTTTATTTTTATAAAAAATATTATTAACAATATATAATTTTAATGGTGACACACGGTTGACACACACAAGTGGGACTAGAGAATCTCTACTCAAACATTAGGGGAGTTTTAATACTTTTTCCCTATTATTAATGGCAATTTGATTTAAAGTTATAATTAATTAGTGATTTGGTTACAGGGAAAAAAATTAGCTAAAACAAAAAGGTAAATGTAAAGCACTAACATATTTTATATTTTGTATGTTTATTTATTTGTTTAAAATGGAATTGGGAGAAAATAAACTCTAAAGATATAAATATACTTCTAGAAGTTTAAATTCTTTTTTTGTTCGACATATTCAATTTCAATAGATTGGCTTGAGGAAAATAAGAATGAAATCATAAATATTAAAATCCTTTCTTTAGACAAAATTATCAAAATCTCATGGCAAGACCTGAATGTCGTATTAATATGTGCATTTATTTCTTGAGTATATAATTAACCTTATATATATATATATATATTTTACTCACACACCCAACTTGTGATATTGAGTAGATTCAAACTCGTGAAATTTGATCTCAATATTAATTATTTTATTTCAATCAACCAATATAAAGCTCTATAAGCATAAATAAGACGCTAGAATCATGATGAATATCTACTTATTGGTATGGAAAATTAATGTTTGTGCTTTTTAATGACTTCATCAAATCACCACGGTCGAATTTTACGTCATTAGCTTTGTTTTCAATTTTTTATTAATGACAACGACTAATTAATTATATTTTTACATTTTATATAATTATAGTTGTGCATGCTAATTATTTTTCTTTAAATTCTTATTCTTCTCAACTTAAAAGCAAGCCAAGGTCATCGAAAAATCAGTTGATTTCAAAGTCGGGATCTATTGTGGGCATATCAAACGTGGATGGAGCCACGAACACTGGGAACAAGAAATTGAGGAATATGAGGTCAGTTATAATAATTGCTCCATTTTCAGGTCTGTGTATATTTAAAAAAAATTAAAAAATTGAAATCAGATTATTTTTCCTGTCGAGAATTCGTGACAATCAAACGAGGTCATAATTCATTTATTGTGGTACATTGAGTTTTTAAAACTTTAATTAGTTATTGAGATCTCAAATATTTTTATTATACTATTTATCTAAAGACCTCAATAAATCATAACAAAAACATGGGAGTACTCATTACAACCGGATAAATATACATATACTTAATACTTGTTAACTTATGAAATCATATTTGAGAGCTCATTATTATTGGCTAAGAAAAAGTTCAAGGCCTTAATAAACACAAAATCTACTAGCACTTAAACTTTGGAAAATAATTCAATCATGAAATTCTGTTAACCTTCCAAATCATTCCAGTTCAATTCGTTACCGTATTTTCATGACTTAATTACTCTGTCACCAATTGCGGGAAAACTAAATTGAGCATACTTCGGAGAAAGTCCATTATTGGGCTTCAAAATCCCTCAACAAATTTTGAGATTCAATGTTGAATTGATGTGGCATTTTTTTACTCAAAGTTCGTTGAAATTCATGTGCATCACTTACCAGTTGAAACTTCTTCAGTCAATTTATTCGTCATCCGATGTCCAATCGACAAACTAAAGATATTGTTGAAAACCATATCGAGAGAGTTTTTTAAAAGTATCCATATTACTCGGTATTATAGTCGATATAGGTGAGTGATAGTGGTTTGATCCTCAAATCTCTCTTCCAAATTAAAAAAAGATAGTCTTGTAACATTATAAAAAAACTTGTTGAGTTTCTTTTTAATAAAACTATCCACATCAGTGACATTCATCCAACTCAATATTTAAATAAAATATTAATTTATCTATCTTCCACATCCACAACTCCCAACTTTTTAAAATTTACATTCCATCAGTGACACTCTTCCAACCCGATTTTCAAATAAAATATTAATTTATCTTTCTTCTAATTTGAATAAAATATTTATCATTTTATTTTTTTAATAATATATTATTAATAATAATTTTTATCATATTAAAAAAATTATAATTAATTTATTAGATATATTTTTTGAATTCATAACTAAAAAAAATACCCATACAATTACAAATTCATGATTTACTTGACTACAAAAGGAAAATTACAAGAGTTAAAATAAAATAAAACATAATTAAATAAACTATAATGAGAACACATGAAATTTTAAATTACGAGTACATAAGATGTAAAGTACATATTCAATTATAGAGAAAAAAACTATGAGTTTTGATATATATTTTTTTTATTTTTTGATAATTATATAAAATATTTAAATTTTAAATTAATGTATATAAAATTATGTGGCACCCAAATTAGAGGGTGCCGCATGTGCACAAGTTGAGCCTTGGCTCAAGGTCAGTTGGCCAACTCAGATCACCAAAATGCATGACTTTTTTATTTTTTTTTAAATCTATTTTATGTCACCGATGGTTGTAGTCTAAAAAGAACTCGATAAAAAAAAAATCAAGATCTGGTTATCAAAATTTAAAATGTAAAAGTACTATAAAGATAATTATTCTCCAATTTTATTTGGAGCAACCTTAATGCAACGTATATCCTAAGTACCTAACTATAAAAAAAATTAAAAATTGTCAGTTCATGTGTGATCTATCAATTCAAAACGTGAAAGGTGAAAACTAAAATTTAGGATTTGAAAGATAAAAACTATCAATCTATAATTTGAAATATGTAAATTATCAATTTAGGACTTCAAAAGTCACATATTTCGATTTTTTTAAAAAATTTTAGTTATTTTTTTATTGAATTTACTACATAATTAATAAAGTTGAAAATTAATATAAAATAATTTAAAAATAAAAAGAATAAAAATGCCTCATTATTGAGGTCCTAAATTTATAATTTTTATTTTTTAAATCTTAAATTGATAGTTTTCATCTTTCTTATCCTGAATTGATAGATCATTCACCTTTTAGGTCCTAAATTGAAATAAACTAAAAAGCCTGATTGTCCTTTTGATTTTGTTTTATAAAAGGAAACTTATGTTATACACTACATGCGTACATCTTGAAGGTAGAGTTGCCAATTAGGGTGGGTCTGTTCGAGCCCATGGGCTAGTGAAAATAATGGTCCAACCCATCCCGACCCAAAAATTCGGGCCACTCTTTCGGGGGCCCAAGCTTGCAAAAAAAAAACACGAGGGTTTTTTGGGTAGCTCATGGGTTATGTTTAAATTTTGGGTCGATCCGACTCAATTCATTTTTTTCAGACCAATAAAAACATGGCTTGTCCTGACTCAAAATCGGGCTAGATCGAGTTACTTTTGATACCTCTACTTGAAGGTAATACCCAAAGATCATGGATTGATCCATTTTTGACACCTCTCCTAGGGTGATACCAAAAGATTGTGTTTGAGTTGTAGTATTGACCTTGATTAGACTTGATTGATAAAATAATCGAACATAATCACATGTTTGGTCCAAGTAATAGAAGTCCGATTTTGATGATGTACCCAGATTCATATCATTCATCTAATTGATAAATTATTACCGTAATATTGGGCGTGCTTATTTTCATACATCTTTGATAAATTTGAAATTACCTACATGTCCCCGTCCAAATAAAACTTTACTATATTATGGAGGACAATTTAAGTGTTCTTTACATTTTATCATAATATGTCCATCCAAATAAAATATTGATAATATATTAAAAATCAATAAAATCGCAATCAAGTAATGCAAATACATCATTATTTTTGTCTTAATAGTACAATTTTATTTTATCCGATCAATCTTATTTATATCATCAATTGAGCTCATCAATTAAACAAACGGATCAGGAAATGATTATGATAGAATTTTTGGTTTTAAAAGAAGAACCTTACTATCAAATGTCAATCAATTAAAAAACAAAAAACTATCAAATAATAATGAATTGTAATGCCAAATTATCTTCTAAAAATCAAACGTCAAATTGCCAGTTTTTTTTAATAATTTATAAACTGCCAGGTTAGGTTTGAAAAAGTTCACGCACCAAAATACAATTATCACCGCCCTAAAATATGCGTGAATTTATTTTGAAGTTAGTTTGGGGAAACCAATATAGTGTGAGCAGGGAAAGCGTCTTCCGTTTGGGCAATGGAAAAGGCTGAATTGCAATTAGGTTTTGGAGATTGTATAATGTATGCGATGGCGAACGTGAATTTGCTGTTTTTCGCGCGGGAATCCATAGATGGGCACGCGGATTCAACTCATCCTTTAACAGCAAATGCTATTTATATTTGTAACAGGTTCTGGTTATGACACCTCAGCTACTGTTACATTATCTCGCACACTGCTTCATCAAGATGGAGCAGATTGCCCTTCTCATCTTTGACGAATGCCATTATGCTCAACTTGATCGCGATCATCCTTATGCTCAAATTATGAAGGTCAGTAGTTAAAATTGATCGTCATTTAAATTAGATTTTTTTTGGTATTCATGATTAATTTGCTGTTAAAATACTGTGTCCAGATCTTCTATAAAGTGGGTCTCGTGAAACTCCCCCGTATTTTTGGGATGACAGCATCGCCCAAGTTGGGGAAAGGTAATATCTCGTTTTAGTGTGCTTTCCGAGTTATTTTCAATTGTGTAGCATCATAAAGGAAGCACCTTTCCTTAACGCATCGAATTAGAGAAATCCTGTGACTCTGGAGCTACAGTTTATACTGAATAGCTTAGCGAAAAAAGTTAAAATGAATTTATTATCAGTGCAAAATTTCAAGGGTGTAAGTTGGTAATGTATGGATGAGAAGTATCCTAAGGACTGGATTTGTAGGCCTGAAGTTTATATTTTCTATCTTAGTTGCTAATAGCCTAATATGACTCACTCTTACCATATTGATCATGTGTATGAGTTTTCTTATAAGATAATCATCTTAGTGGAGTATGTTTTCATGCATGGAAAACTGCAAACTGCTCCGTCCTCCTCGTGACATATTTTGTTGTGGCCAAAGTGTAAGGAATTATCACGTGCACTTCCATTTCACACAATTCCTCTTCAATTTGGCACGAAGTTTTTAGATAAGGTGAAATGGTGAATATCTTGTGTTCCATTGCCCTATTGTCCTAACTCCTAAGTAGTAGCGATTGGGAATGTTAATTCGTCATCTCATTTGAGGAAAAGGAGCCTTATTTTTTGACATACCAATAATGGTAAGCGAGACAATAAATTGGGACAGGGGAGAAGTGTTATGGAAAATCTTCTCAGCCTTGTTTTGATGATTATATAATATTAACCTACCATTTCAAGAAAAAATGAAATATTAAAATTATCTCACCTCCTAATTCAGTTCCTTTGCCCCTTTCATTTTTTAGTTCCTTGTTCTTTCAGATTAGTGGATGATTGCAACCCCATTAACTCAACTTTATATATACAACCAGTCTTTCTTTCTTTTATTTGTTTCTTTATAACTCTTGGTTCTTCTGTCTGTGATATTAGTATATTACTGTCAGAACATAGCATGTCTGTATGCTGTGAAGTCTTGAAAATTCATTGGTTGTTGCAATACTGATTTTCATAGTCTTATTCATGTACTAATGACCTTTATTGCTATTCCAGGAGGCTCAATTGATGGTCTTGAAGCAATAATGCACTCAAAGGTGTGTTTGGAGGATGGATTTGTAACTTTTATATCTATTTTATGCTCTAGATGAATAAAAACGTTGAATAGATATTAAATCTTTTAGACCTGGCAAGTGTAGAAGAAGTAGATGATTAAGATGCTAGGTGTCTCCCCCTCTCTCTTATTCTTCGTGAATCCATCTGTTCATAGCTATCCACAGAGCTCTATATACCCGTCTCTCAAAAGTTTCGTTATTTGACATTTGCCTTTCAACAGATGTGTACTCTCGAAGATAAGGATGAAGTGGAACAATATGTTACATCTCCTAAAGCAATTGCATATGAGTATGGTTCTACTGAGAAAAGCTTCTGGTGCCCTCTCATGGTTTACACTACAAAACTTGAGGAGATAAAAGACAAGGTATTGTGAAATTGTTCAATTTAGTTGATTATTTTTATACTGCGTCCAATATTAAATGGAGCCCTCTGTGACATGCTAGTGTATGCTGGCACTTGGAGACAACAAGGTTGATCAGAGTACTAGGAAGTTGCTCCAAAAGTTGCATTCTGATATGATATTTTGTCTAGAAAACCTTGGTATTTGGGGAGCTTTGCAGGTAAGGACTGTGATACAATTGTATTTGTATGTTCTTATACCTCTACAATCATTTGATTTCTTGTAGTTTAATTATATAATATTGGTTGTTTATTTTGCCTCTACTTCATTGTTTTTAAGATTGTAATAGTACTAAACAGTTGTTATTTTCCTACATGCTTTCTTATTATTCTTTCCATCCCATGGTTTTATTTCTCATGTCTTCTTCCATCTTGTTATGCTTATTTATCAGGAGATATAGCACATCCTTGTCATCACATGATGAGTTTGGAATAATCCAAAGCCAAAAGATACTAAAGCAATATTTTCTAGAATTATTAATTCTTAAAGTCTGCATCTTTATCTAGTAAATAACAAAATCGTTGCCAAAAACAGTTTTCCCACCTAAAGTTATTTCTAATTTTGGAAAATAATTTTTATTATTAAGTCCAATCCACTAAGTAATATTTTATTATTAATTGTGAACCACTCTACCGAAAGTTTCACATGTTTTCTTTGGAAAGCGAGAATTGTTGCATAGTATAGAAATCAATGTATTGTCTTCGTAATTACAACCGAATTTGAATTTCAAAATTAAGTTTAAATCATCATTTTTCTTTTCCATATTTTTTTGGTTGTGCTTAATCTCAATGCCATTAATCACAAATCTATGCTATAATTAGCCCAAAATGAATAATACAAAATTTATTTAATTCACAATAGTTATAAATTAATTTTATTTTGTTATAATTTCATTTTTTTCATAATTATAATTTTTAACAAAGAAAATTATACATATCTCATCTATGCATTGCAGAGGAGTTAATCTAGTTGATTGAATAAGAAAAAATTTGAGTAACATATCTTCTAAAGTCTTGAACAATTATATAATTTACCCTACCTTAATAAAGTTTTGTAATGCAAGTCTGTGAGTGCTGCACACCAACCAAAAAAAATTGTACTATGTCTAACAATAAAAAAAAAAAACAAACTAACTAGTAATTAACCTCAAAGGATAGTCCAACAACATTTCTCTGCTCCAAAACAAGAAATTTATTTTGTGAGCTTCTGATCTGCATTCCTCTTTCACTCTGTAGGCGACCTACATTTCTCTAGTTGGTGACAATTATGAGACTGCTGAACTGGTGGAGGCAGAAATCAGCTGCAGTGATTCCGACTCATGGAAAAAATATTTGCATGAAGTTTCCTCCATCCTTGCTTCTGATTGCACTAGAGGTAAATAGATACGGTCTCTAGAAGCTGCAGTCCATTTATGATATTTTGTTTTATGCCTGTTCTGCTTGATTTAAGTCTATGTTTTCTGTTCCTTGATGTTAATGCAACATTGATGTGCATTATGGTTTGAATTATAAGGAGGAATATTTCCATCAACAGTGTGTGATTAAGCTTATATTCTCTATTCTTTACTTAAAACACTTTCTGTTATTCATGCAGGTGGCTTGGAAGCTGATATTTCTTGTATAGAGGTTTTAGAGGAGCCCCTTTTCTCAGCAAAGACATTACGGCTTATCGAAATACTCTCCAGCTTTAGGTTGGCATTTTGCTTGTTTTTGAAAATTTTGAAGACATCAATCTCTCTCTCTCTCTCTCTCTCTCTCTCTCTCTGCTTGGGTGGGGTGGGTTTGAGAAATTCATCTGCTTTCCCTTGTATCTGGGTAGAAGGAATATACCTACTTCAAAGAATAGGGACTAAAATGCTAGAGTAACAGTTGCATTTGATAATAAGTTATACCTATACAACTTTCCTCTTGCGGTGCAAGGTATTGTCAGTTTAGCAGTCTATCTTAGAGATACTGGCAAGCTATTTTTGTAAAACTAATTCAGTTGTGAATTTTCCTTCTACCATCTTTTCATATATCCTCATTGATGCCTATTTTATCTTTCCATACAACACTCTTTCCTCAAGCTCCCCAGTCCTACTGTGCTCTGGTGTTCAGAAATAAAACTGCAACGTTCTTTTTCAAATCGATCAAATAAAACACATTGAAAAGGTATATATAATGACTGCTTTTGATGATATTGGTACAAGTGTTAAATTTTATCAACCACAAATTAGATACAGAGGTTGTTTTTCTTCTTCTTCTTCTTGATATTCAAGAGTTCATCCTCAGATTTTTGTCTATTCAAATTTCTGAGATTCTTCATGCTTAGTTATGACATAAAGTGGCTGTGGACTAGTTTATTTATCAATTTAAACAGCTAAGATAACTTCTCTTAAGCCTCATGAATTCTTGCTTTGTTTTTCAAGTTCTAGCGAGATAACCTACCTTTCTTCTAAATCGGAGTTCTCTTTTGTCCTTGTATTTTATTTTGAGTGTGATTGATCTCCTATATATCCTTTGGATCTTTACTGGTGATATTTTTATGAAGGGAACTTATGGCAGTTTATCACCATTTCTTATACTCAAGCATGACGTGATTATTTTTCTTTACAGGTTACAATCAAATATAAACTGCATAATATTTGTTAATAGAATTATCACTGCAAGATCCCTCTCTAGGATCCTTCAGAATCTAAAGGTTTTATCTTCTTGGAAATGTGATTTCCTCGTCGGAGTTCACTCAGGACACATGTCACAAAAACATACAGTTACAATTCTTGAGAAGTTCCGTTCTGGCCAGGTGACTTTTCCTACAGGGTGGTCTTTTATTTGTTTGTTAATGGGTTCACAAGAAAGTTATCTAATGAGCTAGTTTGTTATATAAGTTTTTAATATCTCTTTCATACTGTTCTTATTTGTTTTCAAGCAAAATTATTTTGAAGTTCTTTTGCTTTTATAGTTCTAATTTATGTTTTCCTGATTGATTATTGTGGCAGCTAAATCTATTGGTTGCTACGAAAGTGGGTGAAGAGGGACTTGATATTCACACCTGTTCTCTTGTCATACGGTTTGATCTTCCAGAGACACTTGCAAGTTTCATACAATCAAGAGGCCGTGCCCGCATGCCCCAGTCTGAGTATGCTTTTTTAGTGGACAGGTGCCTTTGCTAACTGCGTGCTCTATGCAAATTTATTTTTATTTTTCCAATTGAACAACATTTAATATTATACTTGTGTCACTGCAGGAGAAACCTTAAGGAAGTTAAATTGATTCAGCAGTTCATAGAAGAGGAAGCTCTGATGAATTTAGAAATTTCCTCCAGAAAATGTCGTCTGCAAATAACCGATTTTGAGGAGAAAACCTATAAAGTGGACATCACTGGCGCAACTATCAGTTCTGTAATGAGTGTTCCACTGCTGTATCGCTATTGTTCAACACTTCCGCGTGATGAGTATGATTCTGTTTTGCTGTTAATTTGTCCCAATTGTGTTGGGGTAAAATGAAATTTTAGTCCTATAGGTATGGGGTAGCAATTTAGTCCTAAAATCTTAAAAATTCACACAATTTAGTTCTAATTTCATATTCTACCGTAGAACTGAAAATTTGGGATTTTCTGTCATGGTCAAGATTTCAACGACCACTTTACAACCTTTTCATATCAATTTGAAAGTTTTTATTTGTGAAAATTTCGTGAAAAATTGACGTTTTTTTTTTTTTTAAGTCACAAAAATGTCATTGGAAAGCTCCCAATTTTGATCTAGCAACAGGAGAAAGGTGAAATTGGGTAAAAAAGAACTGAAATTGTTCAATATTTGAAGTTTGTGGGAGTAAAATTGTCTCTTGTCTCATTATGGGACTAAAAATGCTACCCCCATATTTACAAAACAAAAAATGTATTTTACTCTGTTCTGTTGTTTCTCCGGAGTCATAAACTTAGGGTTAAGAATGATCCTTGATAGTATTTTATCTTTGTTAGGTATTTCAATCCAAAACCAGAGTTCCTCTACCATGATCATCCAGATGGAAATATTTGCAGCTTAGTTCTCCCAACCAATGCCCCAGTTCACCAGTTTGTCAGCACACCCCAACCTTCAAAGGAGGCAGCTAAGAGAGATGCTTGTCTGAAAGCATGCCAGGCATTGCATGAAGTTGGAGCACTGACTGATTATCTATTGCCGGAGCAAGATGTTAACCATGAGGATCTGGACTTATCTGATTCTGACAATGAGGATGGTCAGTGGACATCACTATTTATACATTCACAATCCTTACGATAAGAAAATTATAGTAGTTTTTTCAACTTATTGCAGATGTGGAATCACGATTAGAACTCCATCAGATGCTTGTTCCTGCTGCACTCAGAGTGCCGTGGACAGAAGAGGAAAATATCTGTTCTTTTAGTTGCTACTATGTAAAATTTAATCCTATTCCAGCAGATAGGACATACAGAAAGTTTGCTCTTTTTGTGAAAGAGCCACTCCCTGAAGAGGCTGGTAATTTGAGCCTTGATCTTTGTTTGTCTCACGGTAGAATGATGAAGACACAGCTTATTCCATCTGGAGGTTCTAGATTCGATAAAGCTGAGGTGAAAGTTTTTTTGTTTTGTACAAAGTAGTTCAGCAATGTACCTTGTTCTTCAGAATCTGATATTTTAATTAAACAGATTGCATTAGCAGAGAAGTTCCAGAAGATGTATCTCAAGGTTCTTCTTGACCGGCATGAATTTCAACCAGAATATCTCTCTCTAGAAGATAATAATGTCCTTGAGTCTAACTCATCAACCTTCTACCTATTGCTTCCTGTTGTGGAGCCTGAGCAAGACCGATTTTCCGTAGACTGGACATTAATAAGGAGATGTTTGTCATCTCCGATTTTCAAACACCGGAGCAGTGATGTGGAAGATAATATTTGTCAAATTACAGGCCACTTGCATCTTGCCAACGGCTACACAAGTTTAAATGATACGTTGAATAGTTTGGTGTATCTCCCTTGCAAAAACACATTTTTCTTTATTTCAGATATATTGGCAGAGACAGATGCCTACAGTTCATATAATGATTCAAAAAGTCATGTTGAGCACTACTCCGAGTTGTAAGTTATTCTTATTCTGTTTCTATTTGATCATTAATTATCTTTTCTCATCTTTTCCACATAAAGCCAATAGACACTCTTAGGTAAAATGGTAATGTATGAGTTGGTTTAGAACTGCATGCATTTAATTGGAGTTGTATGTGCAGCATAGGCTTTTAGCTTTTACTGCAGGAAGAGAAGTGGCCTTTTTTGCAAGAAGCCCAACTTTTTTTTGAATACCAAATTGATCTTATAGGACAATAAGCTGCAAAGGAGTTATCACTTTTTTGTCCTATATTATCTTTGCCGTGTTTTGAAAAATGCATGCACACAATATTTGATAACAAATGTTAGACGTGAAGATCTTTAATAAAATATCACAATCTGAATTTTCAAACAATTAGGCAATAAATCTGTAACCAATTTTATGATATGGAAAATATGTTAGTTTTTTCAGTATAAGTTGGACCCACTGGAACTAAGGCAATGCCACTTTGTAATAGTTTTCTAATTAGTTACTCGAAGTCTTTTCCAGTCCACATGCATTGAGTTTTCATCCCTTATATTGCTATGGCCCAACTCTATGCTAATTCTTTATTCCTTAATATGGTTTGATCTCCTTGTAACTCACTTGCATCTGTAAGTTCCAAGACCCGAGTTTTGTCATACAATATTTCTAAGTTATTATATTACTGTTACTTGACTTATTCATGATATGAGAGTATTATGGGGCTGTGATTTTCAGTTCTTTGTGATGATTCAAACTGTTTTTGTAGGTATGATATTCATCTACAGTACCCGTATCAACCCCTTTTGAAAGCAAAACCCTTTTTTCTCTTAGATAATTTACTGAGGAAGAAAAGGCAATCAGGTATATTTTACTTGTGTGCAAGTGCATTGGTTTATATTGCATGTTAAGCCTTCTTAATAAAACGTAATTATTTGTTAGTTAGCAAACTGGCATCTCCTCATGGATTTGGCATGCACTTTGTGGATACTAAGGAGGATAGTAATTCAATGTGCTTATCCTTTGTATTTTTGAGTTCTTTCAGAAAAAGCAAGAATTTTAGTTAACTACTGCAAATTTGTAAATTTTAGACTATTCTATTAACAGATTAGAAGTAGTGTAAAACGGGGTCTTGGTTGGTTCAACTTTCACCGCCATAAAAAATTGTTCCATGTTTACGGTTTCAACTAAAATGAATTCATCTAAATAATTAGTCTTTCTCAGTACTATTTTCGATGTGATATTATTTAGTGCAGCCTAGGAAGCTGCTTCCAATAATATTCTTCTTACTCATAAATATGCTTCATTGGTAATAGGGTCCTTGCACATCTCATTAGCTCGTACATTATTTAATGCAGGCTAGGAAGCCACATCGAATAATTTTCTTCTTGCTCATAAACATGATTCGCCATATAGAAGCTGCATGGACAGATAGTGTCTTTGTACTTCTCATTAGCTGTATAGTATATAATGCAGGCTAGGAAGCTGTGTCAATAATTTCCTTCTTGCTGAGCAGCATGCTTCATCGTATTAAGATGCATAGCGAGAGATAGGGACAACTTGTTTGTCATATAGAAGCTGCATGGACAGATAGTGTCTTTGTACTTCTCATTAGCTGTATAGTATATAATGCAGGCTAGGAAGCTGTGTCAATAATTTCCTTCTTGCTGAGAAGCATGCTTCATCGTATTAAGATGCATAGCGAGAGATAGGGACAACTTGTTTGTCCATGTTATGAGTGTTTTTTCAGAATTGACATGCTAAACAGTATATGCTATATTATGTTTTAAACATCGTATTTGTCTTTCTTTTGGCTGTGTAATTGAACTCTGTCTGTTGAGGCATGCTGATGTTTGGATTAGTTCCTTTTGATCTTCTTCGCCTATTTATATATCAGACAATTGAATTACTTATCTATATCTGTACTTTAGGAGAATGGCGGGAAAAAGTGGAGTACTTTGTTGACTTACCTCCCGAGCTTTGTGAGTTGAAAATTATTGGTTTTTCTAAAGATATCGGAAGCTCATTATCCCTGTTACCATCACTCATGCACCGACTTGAAAGCTTTCTTGTGGCCATTGAATTGAAGGCCAAGTTAAGTGCTTCTTTCACTGAGGGGGCAGCAGTAACTACTAATAGAGTAAGTGCTGTTTTAGAATTAGTATGTATGGTTTTTTAAGTAACTTCAGATCTTCTGTATCCACCAGCCAGCCAGGTCTTACATTGCATTACATCCTGTTTTGAATCTTTTGATCATTGATTTAAAATTGGATGCAGATTCTTGAAGCAATTACAACAGAAAGATGTACAGAGAACTTTTCTCTTGAAAGGCTAGAAGTTCTTGGTGATGCATTTCTCAAGTTCGCTGTTGGTAGACATCTTTTTCTTAAGCATGATGTTCTAGATGAGGGACAGCTTACAAGAAAGCGATCAAACATAATAAACAATCATAATTTACTCAAGCTGGCAAAGCTGAAAAATTTACAGGTAATTAATGCAAATCTTTTCCTTTTAGTTGCTAAAAGTTGACTATTCTGACATTCCACAAATGGCACTTCATATCATTCAATATCCTTTTAGGTGTCTGATTATTTTCCATGAGAAACACCACGAACAGTTGTTGAGATGCTTTCCATCTATGAAAATGTCACATACTTTATTTATAATGAGCTTCACAGTGATTTAATTCAGTTACTTGCCACTTATGTGTATGTGCTGGTAACTTACGTATGTGATATAGTTTGACCATTCTAGATTGTGCTTCTTGATAGAGGCAAGGACATTCAGAGGTTGCTTATCGTATGAATAGGAATTAGAAAGAAACAAAGAGATACTGGGTAATATCGTCATGCCAAACAGCCTGCCCTGCGTAGAGCCAAATAATTTACGAATTTCCTCGATGATCCCCACCTCTACCATCTATTTCATTTGAAGAAAACAAGAATATAATATTTTGCTGGAATAAGTTAATCGAATAATAGCTATAAATAAACTAATCAATTTACTTATTCTATTGATTTTCTTTCCCTTCTCTGGCACTCATCCAAGAGAAAAGATTCTTATTGCTATCAATGCTGCCCCCCTTATCCTGAAGGCTGTTACATGGACTAACCTTCCTGAGTCAACCGTGATATTTAAGATGTGGACATGAATGTCCTCGCGCAAGCCATTGGAAAATAACCCCAAGTCGTGAGAATCAGAGAGGTCAAGAACTTGTGCCACACGAGCCACAAAGGCGGCCACACACTCATCAACCATCCTAGTTTGCTAGCCGACCAATGACTCAAAAGGATTTTTCATGGGATTGTCCCCGTACCAATGCACCAATTCATTAGTTAAACCAGTAATATCCCACATCGTACGGGAATCTCATGTATCAAAGATTTATAAGTGGGCTTAATGGACTCCTTTAGCAACTTGGTTAACAATTTTGGCAATGTGAGGATGGATGTTAAGTAGCTGCCGACGGATTGTGTCATATCGTTACTAGCCTCACTCCCATTTACCTGGGGCATTACATAACCACTTCCACAACATATGTAACTCACCCTATAACCCATTGTAACCAATGAAGATTAACACCACCATCTCCACTAAAGCAATCTACATTTTTTGGGATTCTTTCGTATGGTGCAAAGTGTTGTTCCGTTCGCAAAAATCAGAGATACTAGGTCATCGTCTTGAGACACAGTGAAGTCGACTTTTTTAGCCGAGATCTAAATGTGACCACCAGAGACCACCGCTGTAGTTGAGTGGCCCACAATAGGTGCTGCATAACGAAGCATTGTCCTGGATCAGGATAACCAACGTCTTATTAGTACTATAGGTTGTATTTTGGGCAAACTTTGCCCACAACAACTCGATACCCTGCATCCATTCATGTCTCCATTCTTGTCATTGGCATGAATTGACTGTGAGAATGGTAGGTTCAACCAAATTCAAAGAGTCGAGAGCTTGCTCAAAGGTTGTTTATTGTTTGAACTTTGAATATGAATTAGAACAATATAGATACTTGGTGATCTCATCAGACCAAATAGCCTACCTAGTATAAGGTTGAACAATTCACTAATTTCTCTGACAGTCTCTATCTCCACCATCTAGTAACATTTCCCTAAAATAAGCTATTCAGCTTATAATTATAAATAAATTAATCACATCCAAAAGGAAAGACTATTAATGCTATCACTTTGCCTAGGCACCATTTTGATTTTAAAAGGAAGAAAAATCTTACATAATTGAATGAGAATCCTACATTTATTTTCTCCAAATACTCATTTCCTTTTATACTCTTTCTTCTTGAAACCAATCGCCATTTCATGGTGGTTTGTAGGGTGGAATGGGATAGATGAGAAAAGGGGTTGGCAATTTTTGGGGTGGAACGGGGACGGAGGGTTAGTTTGGTGGCGGTGGTTCACGGTTGAGAAACACTCTTGTTTTTGTGGTGGCTTGGCGTTAAAGCTTCCTTAAAAACCTTAAAATCCAAATTGGCACACAAAGACATACATAAAAGAGAATTGTTGTCCCTTTTGAATGGTCGAGTTGGTGGAGTGAGTGGGTTCGTGATTTGGTCATAACTTCAAATCCCATTACACCTTATAGGTCGAGCTAACTGCACAAGGCTTCCCCATTGTCGTTTGCACGGCCTTGCAGGCTATTGCACTAGAACGGAGCTTACTCAAAGTGCACCCACTGGCTGCAGTTGCACAATTTCTCCCCATCACACAAAAAAGGAGTATTAGAGTTATAATCGGCAAGGGCATAAAGAGAAAAAAAGAAAGAAAGTAAAAGCAATTGAGAATTGCGACCAACAGAACTCGATCGCTGAGCATCTAGGTTGAATATGCGCATGGAATACCACTAGGCTAGGCCTACTATTTTTGTTAATTTTTTATAGAAAAAATATATGTATTTATACATATAAAAGGCGTCTAGGTGCTGGTGCCCATCGGCCTGGATTAGCACCTAGCGAATTTACAATTGTGAGTGAAGAGAAAAAATGAAGAAATTAATAAATTGAATCTCTCGTTTGAATTTTTAGAGGCTTGGCCTTTTGGAAACCATGACTAGCTGTGAAATTACAAAACCCTCATTACAACTGAAAATAACTGTCTACGGCATGGCATTTAAATAAATGCCGACAACTGCCAGAAATTATGTCTAATAGTTGTTTATTTGGTTTGTAACATATATTAGCATTGAATTTTCTTTCCTGAACATTATGATTCTATTAGAGTGAATTTGTTTACATAAGAATTCCTTATAATACAACATTTTCTTCATGGAATTAAATGAATGTGAATATCTAACCATTTGATGCCTATCTGCTAGTAAGCCAATAATTTTGACTCTCCTTCTCAAGATATGTATCAAAATGTATATATATTTTTCCTATTGGATATAAGCATGTGCTAGTTCTTTGTTGAATTTAACCTGCAGCGGTTTAAGATTAATAGCTGAATCGAAGCTATTCATGATTTAATCTTCTTCTAATGACGACTTTCATTGAATATCTTTTATGACTTCAGGCTGCAAATTTTATGATGAAAGAAAATTATTTTAGGGTGTTCTGATGCTGAAATGATATTTTTTTTTACAAAAACTGTCTCAGGTATATATACGTGATCAAACTCTTGAGCCTTGCAAATTCTTTGCATTTGGTCGTCCTTGTCCTCTAATTTGCTATGAGGAGCCCGAGAAAAGTATACATCCTCAAAGTTTTGTCAAGAAAAATGGGTCAAAGTTTGAAGTTAGGTGCAACAAATCCCATCACTGGTTACATAAGAAGACCATTGCAGATGCTGTTGAGTCACTCACTGGAGCTTTTATAGTTGATAGTGGCTTCAAAGCAGCAATTGCATTTCTTAATTGGATGGGGATACAAGTAGATTTTTCACCTTCACAAACTGATGTAATCTGCTCTATGAGTAAGGCATTTTTACGTCATGCTGATCTGATGGATGTTAGTGCCTTAGAAAAGATTTTGGGACATGAGTTTACACATAAAGGTTTGCTCATTCAGGCCCTTGTCCATCCATCTTTCAACAATTTTGGAGGTTGCTATCAGGTACAAACTCATTTCTTGACCAATGTTAAATTCCTATATTTCCAACTTTTTTTCCAACATATATTTGCCTTTTGAACCAGCGACTTGAATATCTTGGCGATGCAGTGTTGGATTATTTGGTCACTTCGTACCTGTATACAAGGTATCCAGAATTGAAACCTGGCCAACTAACTGATTTGAGGTCTATGTCAGTGTGCAACCTTTCCTTTGCTGATGTAGCTGGCCGACGATCCATCCATAAATTTGTTATCTGTGACTCTAGTGCTCTCCGTGAATCCATGGCTAAATATGTTAATGAAATTGGAGATTCGGTATCCGAAACAGAGCATGCAGAAGAGAGAACTTATCCAAAGGTAATCTTTCTGCATCTTATAAGTGAATTAATATATACTTGTGCTATGATAAGATCATGATATCTTCAACTTAGAGGGTGTTTGGGTGAGCTTGAAAGCTTTTTGGAACAATTTACAAGATGTTTTACTGCATAGAATTACGTCAAAGTATTTGACAACCTTTCAAAATTTATTATTTTTTCACATAATAAGATGTTAGGAGCTTAGAAACCCTTTAAATTAAGGGGATTCCAACTTTTTTGGAAAAAATATCTTAATTTAGATTACCATTATATTTTAGTAGTTGTTATTACAACTTTGTCATTATCAACATCTTATAAGATGTAGAAGCTTATAAGCTTAGCCAAACACCCTCTAAATGGAGTCTCTTTGGATACATAAATTCTGTAATTTGGATAAAGTCCGTGCAAAACATCTCCTCACCCTGACATGAGCAGCAGCTATTTTGAAATATATATATTGCCTACACACAACTTATATGGGCACCCCTTATGGACACCGCCTATGTGGTGAGATTACTATGTGCGATTTTGTGCAGATTTTCAAAATTGGTCCTCTTAATGTACAGAAATAATATGTGAAGATTTTCTTTCTATACAACTATTCCATGTTACTGTTAATGGTTTAAGTGGGTAGAATGATTGTGTAAATTAAATTTAATATTGAAACTTCTCTTCTTTTTTTAACTTATATGGGCACCCCTTCTGGACACCGCCTATGTGGTGAGATTACTATGTGCAATTTTGTGCAGATTTTCAAAATTGGTCCTCTTAATGTACAGAAATAATATGTTAAATTTTTTTTTTTTTCTAAACAACTATTCCATGTTACTGCTAATGGTTTAAGTGGGTAGAATGATTGTGTAAATTAAGTTTAATATTGAACCTTCTCTCTCTCTGTCTCTTTTTTTCTTGTAGTAGCAAAGCACACTTAACATGTGATTTGTCTAATCCGTTCAGGTTCTTGGTGACTTGGTGGAGTCCTGTATGGGTGCAATACTTCTTGACACAGGGTTCAATTTGAACTATTTGTGGAAGATCATGCTGTCCCTGCTTGATCCTGTTGTCAACACTTCCAAGATGCAGTTTAATCCCCTTAGGGAACTCACAGAACTTTGCCAATCCTATAACTGGGATTTGCAGTTTTCTAAATTGAAGAAGGATCGCGAATTCTTGGTTGAAGCTAAAATTGACAATGCTGAGTTTTCTGAAACTGCTTGTGTATCCAACATAAGTGGAAATACTGCGAAGAGAATGGCAGCAAGACAACTATTGGAACATTTGAAGGTAATGTTCTATATTCTATTAACAAATTAATGTTCTATATTCTACTAGCCATCTCTGCCCATTGTGAAGTCAGTCTGAGGAACCCCTACTAACCTAGATCAGGCGGGTCGGCATCCCTAATAATAGTTTGGATCCAAATTGTGTTTCATCTTGCATTCTATTCATTGTTGCCCGACATATGCACAATAATGACATATTTATGCACTGGATATGCACAAGTGATGAAGTGAGAAATGAAATGCGATTTTATAATAGAGGATCTAATTGGTTTTGGAAAATTGTTTTTGGAGATTGTAGAGGAAATGTGTTTTCCATGTTGAGAAATTGATTGAAAAGGTAATGCATTTTCCTTCTCCTTTTCTTATGTGAATTAACCTTGATTCTTCAGGCTCAAGGTCACAGCTCCAAATCAACATCGCTGAAGGACGTGATAAAACAAAGTAAAAGGCAGGAAGCGATGTTGATTGGCTATGATGAGGTGCCTTCAATACCTCAGGTGGTTGAAGTGCAGCATCCTAGACGGCCCCTTCCGCTGCAGCATCTCATGGAAGCCAATGTTCAAGAAAATGGCTGCAGCAAAGACCATCTATTTAATGCCTCGGACGCTGATCCCCACAGAGCAGGTACTGGTTTGACTTGAAGGCTTATTTTCCTTGATTTGAATATGTTTATATTACATACTCAAACTTATATAGTAATATTTCAGGTGCTTCTTCGTCGTTAAATGCGAGATCTCGTCTTAACAACATATGTACTGCTAAACACTGGAAGCCACCTGTTTTTGATTGTTTTGGCGAAACAGGGCCAGATCATTTAAAACAGTAAGTTGCCAGCTTATTACTCAATATATTCCTTTATGATTTTGAACCATCATATTTTTCTTCTATTGTTTCTTGTATTTTTCTTCGAGGAAAATTATCTTCTATTCCGAATCCGAATGCAATATTGAAACTTTTCTAAACTAGTTGCCCTTCATTGCTTCTGCAAGGACTTATATACTCTGTTTCAGGTTTATATATAAGGTCCTGCTGCAAATTGCGGGAAAGCAGAACGAGGAGTTCGAGTTCATTGGAGAACCGCGGTTAAAAAAGAAAGACGCGGCTGAGAATGCAGCAGAAGGGGTACTGTGGTACCTTAAAAATGAAGGGCACATAGGATAGCTGTATATATTAGCACAGAGTATCTCTATTTTTTTTTACCATAACATTAAAGCACAACCTATTATTGAGAATATTTCTATCTAATTCATTGATGTAAATATGTAATACATGATTAGAGTTGATCTGGTGCTGTTGTATATATTCTCATTTGTAGTTGTAGCAAAAATGTGCAATGAATGCACATATCCGTGCAAATGATGTGCAGGATGTGTGCTACCGACTTTTTTTTTTCAATTCTATAAAGGGAACTGTTAAATGCACTATCATTTTGATTCTTTGTACTACAAAAAAATAAAATAAAAAAAATTGAAGTTACTTAAATGCCTTTTACATAAAAAGAAAAAAATCAAGACTGGTTCAAAAATGTTCAATGAATGTACATATCCGTGCAAATGATGTGCATGATGTGTGCTATTGACTTTTTTTTTCAATTTTATAAGGGGAGTTGCTAAATGCACCATCATTTTGACTCTTTGCACTACGAAAGAAGAAATTAAATAATTTTGAAGTTATTTAAATATTCTTTACTTAAAAAGAAAAAACTCAAGAGTGGTTCGAAAATGAAATTTCGAACTCACCATGTTTGTTCGAAATTTCATTTTCGAACAGGCATAATTTTTAAAATAAATCTCGTTCGAGGATGGATTTTCAAATGGACTCCATGAATTTTTATTTAAGAACCGTTCTAACACACGACTTTGAACAAATCAAGATTGTTCGACACAAGACTTCGAACATATCCAGAATGTTCGAATACACTTTTTCGAACGGAATGTGATTTTTTTTTTATTAATAAGGATTTTTAGGTAAATAAGAAGTGAGAAAAGAAAATGAAAAATAATTTGTGATGCAAAGAGTAAAAATGGTGGCGCGCTTAGCAACCTCTTTTATAAATTATCTTTACAATACTCTTTTTTTTAAAAGGCTAATACTATATTCTAGTTCAACCTTTACCATTTATCTAAGGTCGTTTACGACCGTGATGATTCCAAGTAAATGGAGTTGGCAAAAGTTTTATTGCTGCTTGCGATGCTTCAGCCATTGTGAAGTTGTCTACGACCATAGTGATTTCAAGTAAGTAGTGTTGACATAAGTTTCATCGCTGCGAAGAAGTTTGAATGGGAAATCTAAGGTCATTTATGATCGTAGTGATTTCAAGTAAATTGAGTTAAGGTCATTACCGTAGTGATTTCAAGTAAATTGAGTTAAAGTCATTTACGACCGTAGTGATTCCAACTAAATTAAATTAATGTTACGACCATAGTGATTTCAAGTAAATGAAGTTAAGGTTGTTTACGACAGTAGTGATTTCAAGTAAATTGAGTTAATACTACAACCATAGTGATTCCAAGTAAATGGAGTTACGATCGTAGTGATTTCAAGTAAATTCAGTTAAGGTTACGACCATAGTGATTCCGAGTAAATGGAGTTGCCCAATTGTACGAGACGGCTTATATTAATAAAAATCACAACTCTGTTTTTTTTTTTTTTAAATAAAGATTACTTGAGAATGAAATGAATGTGCATATCTGTGCAATGCTTCAAAAAGAAAGAAAAAGTACATATCTGTGCAAATGATGTGCAGGATGTGTGCTATTGATTTAGCTCTCTCAATTTTAATTCATAAATTACCTTGACAAAAATATCTAATAAAATAATATTTATATTTTATTAATTTTGAATTATAACAAAACCAGATGGTCTAGAATGCAAACTATTAAAATACGAAACCACATAGTTGTTTGTTGCGTAGTTTTCGAGAAAATGTCTTTATTTATATTCACTGAATAATTATTTGAATTTATTATGGTATATGATCAGACTGAACCCTAGAAGAGAGGTTTTTGTAATTATTTTGGAGTGTGGGATGGTTACATGCTTAAATTTTTATATTTTATTGAGTTTGGAAGTGTTGGTAGCCATGTGGGAGATTTTTGAAATAATTTTCACACTAGTTTGAAATGATTAAGCTAACTAAAAGCAGCTTTCCCAGCTTCTAGTTGGTTTTGATTTATTTCGTATATAAATAAATTTTGATGTACGTGGTAGTTTTACCAATGCATGCATAGGATGCATGTCACCTAAAACTGTACTCTATTTTTGTAATACAGAATAAATTAACCAGAAAGGGCATTCAAAATATCATTTTTGAGCTTCATAGACATCAAATTTTAGGACAACACTTGTGAAAAGTAGAAATTATTGATCATCATTCATCACATCTAAATAATATTGAAGAACACAGATGAATATCAAAGTGAAGTGTGTCTATGATCCCTCAATTGTCAACAGCCGATCAATTAAATTCTCCCCCATCTGAATTATGTATCAATTCTTTAATTACACAGTGTAGTGTTGTTGGATAGTTTCAATGTCCAATCCCTTGAGCTTCACCATAGATTCAACGTGCCCCTTAAGAGTGTAGAGTTCCCTCAACCTGCAACAATTTTCTTGTTAAATTTAAACGAAAACATATGATAATAATCATCATGCAGTATATATTAATTATATTACATATATATAGACACTGCACCTTGCAACTTCTGCTCTTCTTCTTGCCTGCTCAGCGATTTCAGACAATTCTGTGTGGTTTTTGTCATTGAACAAGGCAGCATCTTCAGCTTTAGTCAGGCCACGAAGGCTGCGTTGAGCCACCGCCCACTGCGCTTCTCTCTCACCCTTCCCGTAGTCCTTCTTGGTAGTGAAAGCAGTCTATATATTTTAATATCAAATTAATTAATTAGACAAGAAGATGCATATTGGAAATTAAAAACAGAAACTAGATTAATCATTAATTACTAATTACTTTATTCTGAATCATGGAATTCCAAGCTTTTCCGGTCAAGGCGAAACGAATGAGGAACTTGAAAATGTCGAGTGGGAAGTAAGTGACAATGCTGAAGATCCAGATCACTCCCGCCCATCCCCATCCAATGCCTTTGATTCTCGCGAATTCCCAGTTTGCATAAACAGCGATGATTGTAGCCAACTGATCATATCAAATTAATTAATTAATCCCACAAATTAATCATATATATATATATATATATATATATAACTCACCAGCTGTGCTGCGAAGAAAGCTGCAAGGAGCAAGAAACCGGGGCGTTCGACAAAGGACCAGCCCCGTGACCTGGTGACAAAGATGAGTGCTTGGCTGATGATGCTCACTTGAAGATAGAGTGCAGCAGTTAACTCATTGGGGCTGTCCCTCAGAGATCTCACTTTGAAAGTGTCCTGCATGCAACAAATAATTAATCTTATACGCACATTAAATTGATGAATCATAAGAAAGAAATTGATATATAAGAGTTACAGAGAGATAGTCGGTATCAGCTGCAAGGTAGAAGAAGATGACAGTGATGATAGCCATGTAGGTTCCAAGGACAACCCCGGTGGCGAAAATCTCCTTGAGCTTCCAGGAGTCAGGCAATGGCGATGGCTTCACCCTGTCCTTGGAGATGGTCATGATGGTTCCATCGTTGAGGACAGCAATGATCAGAACCATGAAAGGTGAGAAGTCGAACTTCCATATTAGGGAGATGAGCATGAATCCCATCACGATACGGATCGTGATGGAAACTGCGTAGATTGTGTAGTTCTTCATCCTCTGAAAGATGGCTCGGCTCGTCAGCACTGCGCTCACGATCACGCTCAGCCCTGGCTCCGTCAACACAATGTCCGATGCACCCCTCGCTGCATCAGTTGCATCAGCAACCGCGATGCCGATGTCCGCCTTCTTCAGCGCCGGTGCGTCATTCACACCGTCACCAGTCATGCCGCAGATGTGCTTTCTCTCTTGCAGTTTCTTTACAATCTCATATTTATGTTCTTCATTATTATTAGTTAGTTAGTTAGTTTTGATCAAATAATTTCGTAGGTAGGTAGCAAGTTTTTGTATGGTTAAGTTACCTGGGAAAACTCCAGCAAAGCCATCAGCTTTCTCAATGAGTTCCTCAATAGGGATTGAAGCAATGGAGTCATCTCTGCTCTGTCCAAGAAGAGAGGAAGATGGATACATGTTGGTTCCCATGCCTAGCCTACGCCCGGTCTCTTTGCCGATGGCTAGCTGGTCACCGGCGATCATCTTCACATTCACTCCCAGCTCAAGAGCTCTCTTGATGGTCTCTGCACTGTCATGCCTTGGAGGGTCGAACAATGGCAGCAGTCCCACAAACTCCCATGCCTCACCCGCGCTCTCTTTCGATTTCTCCGAGATTGTCTGAATCAAACATTGTTCAAAAAATTAACAAAGAAACTAGCTAGATAATTAATTCTATCTTAGATGCACAACTCACCTGCCGTGCAACACCAAGAGCACGAAGACCGCGGTTTGCAAAGTTGTCGATGATCTCGTGTGCCTTCTTCAAGGCTTCCCCTTTGAGTTCACAAAGTTCAATGATCTACAAAATTGATAAGCTAGGTTAGCTCATATATATTCTGATTTGAACAGGTGTAGTCTCAACAGTTTTAGGAGGATTATAATGCATTACTTGCTCGGGAGCACCCTTGCTGGATCTGTACCAGTCTCCCTTAGAGTCATAATAGGTGTTTGCAGTGCGCTTTTCAACCGGGTTGAAGGGCAAGAAATGCACCTCAGTAATCCCTGCTCTTGCCTAAACACAACGTACATTAATCAAGAAAAAAATCATAAAAAAGAGGGGTATTAGTTATATAGAATTAACAATATTCTTGTATACGTACGTACCTCCTTGGGATCAGCAAGCATGTTGACAATGGAAGCATCAATGGCATCTTGGTTCTCAACCCTAGAAGCACGGGCGGCATGCAACTTAAGAGCGTCTTGATCCATGTTCTTGGCGAAGACCTCGATTAAACTCTTATCAACAGTGAGCTTGTTGAGGGTGAGTGTTCCTGTCTTGTCACTGCAAAGCACATCCATGCCAGCCAATTCCTCAATGGCTGTCATCCTCTTGGTGATGGCCCCTTGCTCCGACAGACGATGAGACCCGATAGCCATGGTCACAGACAGCACGGTTGGCATGGCAATTGGAATGCCTCCAATCAGCAGCACAAGTAGGTTGTCAATCCCATCTCTGTATCTCCTCTGCTGGATGGGATACATCACGATGATCTCGATTATCATTCCCACACCAATGGAGCAGATGCAGAAGTTTCCAATAGCAGTCAGCACCTGATCAAGAAACACACATTAATCATAAATTGCAAAGATTTTGTTTGCAATGAATTAATAATTACCTGTTGGAAGTGTCCCACATTGTTGGTGCTATCAACAAGATGAGCAGCTTTGCCAAAGAAGGTGTGGACTCCAGTTGCAATGACCACGGCCTCGAGCTCACCTTGCTTGCAGGTGGAGCCAGAGAACACTTCATCACCAGGTTGCCTAGTAACAGGAAGCGATTCACCAGTGAGGGCCGACTGATCAATCTTCAGAGGATCGCCCTCCAAGAGACGAGCATCAGCTGGGATAATGTCACCCAGCTTCACACTGATTATGTCTCCCGGAACAAGGATTGAGGCATCTTGCTCACCCCACTTACCGTCTCTCAAAACCTGTGTTTGCAATATGGAATTAGTGATGATCAAATCCTATATATATGAAAAAGAAAGCAACCACTATATATATATATATATATATATATATATATATATATATGTTTTTAATTTCCACAACCAACCAACCAACCTTGCATTTGGGAGCAAGGCCAGCCATAAGGGCAGCTGCAGCATTTCCTGCATTGTTTTCTTCAATGAAACTAATGGTTGAGTTTATAATGAGCAACACCACTATACCAACAAAGTCCTGCCAATCTGGAGGCTTGCCCTGCATTCATTCAAGATCTCAACTTCTTTAATGAATATCATCAATTCATCATCATCACATTTCAATTCTTTCTTAGACAATTAAACACACACACACACACACACATATATATATATATATAATGAACACATCACTACACAACACAGCGTCGTTTATATATGGTGAAATCTTACGCCTCCGTTGGCCAAGACAATGGCCATCACAGCTGCACTTTCCATCACCCAAGACAGAGGATTCCACATGAACCCCAAGAACTTAAGGAACTTGCTCTCCTTCTTCTCCTCCAGCTTATTCGGGCCGAAAATTTGGAGCCTCTTTTCTCCTTCATCGGAGGTCAATCCCTTCCTCGTGCATTTTAATGATGTGAACACTTCCTCGATGGGGACCTTCTCCTGTTACAAAACAACCATCCATTAATATTTGAAGACATTAATGATATGATATCTAAAACTGGAGAAAGAAGAATTACAAGATCGGTTGTTTCATTTCTTATATCTTCTAGAGAAATGTCGGGAGCCATGATTTCCAAGTGGCAAGAGATGCGAGTGCAAATGTCTCTATCTCCTTCCTTTACTGCTTAACAAATTAGAATTGCTAAGCAATAACTTGGTGTTCTATCATACGCCCCCATGCAGAAATGACCACAATTAATGACGACTCATTTTCCTATCCGGAGACGCTCCATTTATATATACCTTAACTTCGAAAATGACGCACCTTCAGATAGTTTTCCGAACTTCTCTTTCCTTATTTAGTTTTTCTTTTTTTAGTAACAATTTAGTGTCAAGGTTCAGAATTTTCGAGTGGCGGATCCGCAAATATTTTCCCAAAGGGCAAATTGTTGATAAGGTAGCGACTATTATTTTGACTTTTCAAGCTTGCTTGCCGAGTTGAGGGGCGGAAAATAAAATAATAAAATTTTGGGGATGATTGTCGACATATTTATATGCGTGTTACGAAATAATATTATTTTATTAGCACACTATAATTTTTTTACGTATTATTTCCAAATTTTTTTACTTATAATTTCTGGGAGTTGATGACTTCGTTGTTCTTAGTTCGTCTTTTGCTTTCTTTCTCATGATATATAATCCAAATTTAAAATTCCAAATCATAACTCAAAATTGAGAACTCCAAAATTTTCACTTTTGATTAAAAATTAATCCATAATTTAATATTTAACAATCTCAAATAATAATAATATAAGAATATCAAGCAAATAGCACGAATATTGAGCAAAATATGTACGGAGATTTAGTTTTATTATTAATTTTTTAAAATATTAAAAAAATAGGGAGAAAAAATTAAAGTAACCAAAATCAAGTTGTAAACTTTTTTTCCAACCAAACAAAGGCGTAAATGCCATATTTATCCTTAATGAATATTAGTGCATTACTCATGCGATGCACGGGATCATATTTTATTATTCACAGTAAATTAAATATTAAGTTGTAACAATAAAATAAACAATACAGTTGCCTAAAAATCATAATATTATAAAAATAAATGTTGTCAAGAAAATGTTTATTTTTTTTTACTGTGATCAAATTCTGCAATAGTATATTTTTTGAGGTTTTATGCCTCTACATACACACCAAAAAAATTAGATTGGAAAGTGATGGTGCGCTTGTTATTTCTAAATTTATGAGATTGCTTCAATAATAATTAAAATTATGTATTAGAAAATATATTGGCTAAGTTTATGGATAATAATTTCACCATCGTACATACATATTTATTGGAAAAAAAAAAACTCGCACAGGGAATAATTTTACAACAATAATTTGCAATTTTTTAAATAAACAAATACATAAAAATTATATGAATTTGATCCAAAATCAATCTTCTTATTTAACATTATTTTAGTGATCTATACGTAATAACAAATAAATAACTACTTTATAGCAATTTGTTTTTCTTTAATATTTATTTAATTTATTGAACAATTTTGCCGATTTCTTCTTGAATAAATTAACAAAATAATAGTGCTCAAAGGCTCAAAGAGCTATTTTATCAAGCAGATGGACACATAACCATAAATTCTTGTGCCATCTATTGTTAATTGTTAAGAAAGCAACGGAAGAGGATAAAATGTAGAGTAGTCATGACAATGGCTAAATATATTTTCACTGTATATTTTTACAAAGACGCAAACACATGAATATATAAGCAAAGAAAACGTAGGGGTCAAGTATACAAAGATAACCCCTATCAAAACTAATCAACCAATATACATAGATAAGCCTTATCATTAAGATAACGTGCATGACTACGTAACATCATCTTCTATGCTGTCAACCATATCTTTTGCATTCCCAATAGCCTCCCGCAAACCGAGCGAGAGAGAGGAAACCACACGAAGAAGATTTCGAAACCGAGTGAAAGTTTGACCAGATAGAGACTTCGTGAAGCCGTCTGCAACTTGAGCATGAGAAGGAATATGTTGAACCCGAATGTTATTATGGAGAACATGTTCACGAACAAAATGAAAATCGACCTCCGCATGCTTAATACGAGAATGAAATACGGGATTAGTAGAGAGAGCAACAGCACCCAAATTATCAACCCACACAATAGAAGGGCGAGAAGGGGCAAGACGTAATTCAGATAGTAGAGAACGAAGCCAAAGAACATCACTGGTAACATGCGTTAAACTACGGAACTTGGCCTCTGTGCTAGAATGAGAAACAATACTTTGTTTCTTTGCACTCCAGGATATGAGATTACCACCCAAAAATACACAAGTACCAGAAGTCGATTTCCTATCATCACGATCTGAAGCCCAATCAGAATCAGAGTAGGCAACAATATCAAGATTGGAGGAAACCTTAAAAAATAAACCGAAATCCAAAGTGCCAGCAAGATATCGAAGGATTCGTTTAACAGCAAGATATCGAAGGATTCGTTTAACAGCTTTTATTAACACTAAAAGCGACATTTGGACGAGTGATTGTAACATATTGTAGAGCACCTACAATACTTCGATACAGAGTAGGATCCACAGATTGTTGGCCATGAAATTTCGAAAGGACTGGAGAACTAACCATAGGACTGACCATGCCATGAGCGCCAGTCATATTTACCTTAGCAAGAACCTCACTAATATAATGTTTCTGATTGAGAAATAAACCATCAGAAGTGCGAGTAAAACCAACACCAAGAAAGTGATTCAAGGAACCCAAGTCCTTAAGCGAAAAATCCCGACGAAGAAGATCGATAATCAAATCAATCTCAACTGAATTATCCCCCGTGAGCAGAATATCATCAACATAAGTAATCAATAATGTAGAGGAATGCGAAGTACGACGATAAAACAAACAATGATCTGCTCTTGACTGAAGAAATCCTAAGGATTTGAGAACACCACTAATCTTAATATTCCAAGCCCGAGATGCTTGTTTCAAACCATATATAGCCTTATTTAGCTTGCAAACCATAGAGGACTTCCCAGGAACCTCAAAACCAGGCGGTTGCGATATGTAAATATCATCACAAAGATCACCATTGAGAAAAGCATTGTCCACATCAATTTGTCGAATGACCCAAGAATGAGCTAGAGCAATCGTGAAAATTGTACGAACTGTAATAGGCTTGACAACCGGACTGAAAGTATCCGTATAATCAAGGCCAAAAGTTTGAGTAAAACCTCTTGCAACCAGACGAGCTTTGTATCGAGCCACTGAACCATCAGAATTGCGTTTAAGCTTAAAAACCCATTTGCAACTAACCAGCTCCTTGTTTGGAGACAATGGACATAAGGACCATGTACGATTATTCATGAGCGCATCATATTCTTGACTCATAGCCTTGTGCCACACAGGTAGTTGTAGTGCTAGACGAAAAGATGATGGTTCACAATCTACAGAGGAAAGACACGCTGCATGGACCTTTGGTTTAAGGATTCCGGCCTTTGCACGAGTAGTCATCGGATGAGAATTAACCACAACAGGTGTAGCCTCATCACTATGGCTGTCAGTTGAGCAAGGAGAAGTATCTGAAACATGCTCAAGAGAAACATCAGGAGAAAATGGCACAGGTGAATTCACTACTGGAGAAAATGGCACAGGTGAATTCACTACTGGAGAGTTCATACCAGAAGGGGCAACATGACTACGTGGAGGAGATGGGGCATGAGACACATCGGATGGAAGAGAATGAGAAATAAGAGGAGGAACAGACGAAAGAGGCGACGATGAACTTGTTGCAGATGGTGAGGAAGAGGGAGCAAAAGGAAATATTTTTTCATTGAAAACAACATGACGACTGATGATTATTTTACCCGATGGAAGTAACACTTTGTATCCTTTGTAAGAAGGACTGTAACCAAAAAAGGTCCCTGTATCACTACGAAAGTCTAACTTGTTAGCAGTGTACGGGCGTAGAAACGGAAAACAAAGACATCCAAAAATCTTAAGAGAAGTAAGAACAGGCTTAGTTTTAGTGAGAACTTCAAGAGGGCATTTATAGGAGAGAACCTTACTAGGCGTATGATTTATAATATACGCCGCTGAGATAAAAGCATCATCCCAAAAATCGAGAGGTATATGGACGTGAGCTAAAAGAGAAAGACCAACCTCAACAAGATGTCGATGCTTACGTTCAGCAAGCCCGTTCTGCTCCGGAGTGTACGGACATGACAAACGATGAAGAATGCCATTGTCATGAAAAAATTGTGAAAGAGGCTTATATTCCGTACCCCCATCACTTTGAACCATTTTAATACGCCTATTATAAAGATTTTCAACAAGACGCTTAAATTGAATAAATGCTTGAGCAGTGTCAACTTTAGACTTAAGAAGATAGATCCACACAAAACGAGAAGCATGATCAATGAACGACATATAATAACAGTAACCATTCTGAGATTTGACAGGCGAAGGTCCCTAAAGATCAGTATGAATAAGTTCAAGAAGTCCAAATTTTTTATTACTATCAGAAAAAGGCAATTTGTGGCATTTTGCCTTCAAACAAGAAGTACAAGGTAAAATATCCTTGTCACTAGAATAAGAAATATGACTAGCAGCTAGAGCCTTCTTGACAATATCAAGAGAGGCATGACCTAGTCTAGAATGCCATAGACCTAAGCTATCTTTATTTGAAGTAGAAGCAGTAAAAGCAGTAGGTGTGGAAGTGTATGGAGTCGAAGCAGGAGGTGAGTGGGACGCAGAACGGGCAAGGTTGAAGCTGTAAAGACCCTTGTTAAGTCTCCCGGTGAGAAGAATTTCCTTGGAAGTTTGATCCTTCACAAAACAAGAAGTTGGGTGAAATTCAAAATACACAGAATTATCCTTAGCAAATTGAGACACACTCACAAGATTTTTTGTTATATTAGGAACATGTAAGAGAGACTTGAGAATGAAAGAACGATTAGAAGAGGATGAAGGCTTAAGGATAGAGTCACCAATATGATGAATTCGCAAACCTGCACCATTTCCAACTTGAAGTCGTTCTCCTCCTTGATACTCATTTGCGATGCTTAAGTTTCCAGAGTCATGAGTAACATGATGACTAGCACCAGAATCGGGATACCAGTTCATGTTAGAAAATCCACCATTCATATTAACCATATGAGCAGAAGGATTATAGATCGTGCCATTGTGATCTCCATTGTGAGGATCGCCACTGTGCCGATCACCACCTTGCTGCCCCTCATTATTGTGGTTATTGGGAGTGAAATTAGGATTATGGCGCTCGTAGCAATGATCAGCAGTATGACCCAAGATCCTGCAAATTTGGCAACGAGGTTTGTAATTAGTATATCTGCCTCCTCTGCCACGATAATTGTTACCACGACCACCTCCACGAGTGTTGGAATTGCCCCTCCCTCGATTAGAATTGCGAAAACCATAGCCTCTGTCTACGTGCATTTGAGAGGCTGTATTAGCTATCGGGGAAGAGCCTTCAATACTTGCACTGGATGGCTCCGCCATCTCCAATCTGCTCTCATACGAGAGAAGTAATGCCTTGACCTCTCGCAAGTTGCAAGGCTCAACTCGTGATGTGAGAGAGACCATTACAGCATTGTATTCCGGACCTAAGCCCGTCAAGATATGCAAGATCTGGTTATCTTCCGAGTTTTGTTCTCCAGCAGAAGCCAATATATCACAACATGCTTTCACCTTATTGAGATAATCTTTCATACTTTGGCTTCCCTTTTTCAATGTTTGCAGCTGAAACTTGAGTTGCATTAATTTGGCCCGAGATTGATTTGCAAAGTTTGCCTCCAAAGTAGCCCATATCTCCATTGAATTGGCTAGACCAACAACACCAATCAGTACTCCTTCAGTCATGGAAGATAGCAACCATGAGGTAATTAATTGATCTTATCTACGCCAATTGACGTAGGTAGGATTGAGTACAACTTCATCAGTCGATTTGTCGGCTGGAATATATTTCTCCGGAATAGAAGTAGATCCGGAGAGGAATTTCTCAAGGCCAAAACCTTCAATAGTGGCAGAAACCTGGTGCTTCCATATCAGAAAATTCATATCATCCAATTTAGTAGATATGGATTGTCCTTGCAGAGATATGATTTGGGTAGAAGGATCATTTGAGGTTTTGGTTTGCTCAGTAGAAACTTCGGAAGAAGAAGACATATCTACCACAACACTTTCAAGGATAAATGAATAGATATGTGTAATGTAGTTGAAAAAATTTAATGCCAGACAAAAACCTGCTTTGATACCATGTTAAGAAAGTAACAAAAGAGGATAAAATGTAGAGTAGTCATGACAATGGCTAAATATATTTTCACTGTATATTTTTACAAAGACGCAAACACATGAATATATAAGCAAAGAAAACGTAGGGGTCAAGTATACAAAGATAACCCCTATCAAAACTAATCAACCAATATACATAGATAAGCCTTATCATTAAGATAACGTGCATGACTACGTAACATCATCTTCTATGCTGTCAACCATATCTTTTGCATTCCCAATACTAATGCACTCTCCCCAATTGTTGAAGCACTTAATCCAAAAACCATCTGTGTTGCTACTTAGAATAGGTTGCTGAAAAATTATAAATTCATTGTGTATACACACACACACACACACACACACACACACACACACACATACATTATTGCACATAAAAGTTGAATTCTTACTTTCCCAAATTTTTAATTTGAAATTTCATGAAAGATGTGAAATTTATTTCTCGGATTGGCATTGCAGTGATGTTTACAACTTTAATTGACCGTTTAGCTCTTATTTTTTTCAGATTGGTTTTTGTAATCACGATCTTTTCCTTTGCCTTTGCTTTTTTTTCTTTTTTCAAAGATTCATCTTTAGACTTGCATTCTCAAGCTACATTTCTGTAGATAATGTTCACAAAGCCAAGTAATTCATGCAATATCAAGAATTCAATGATCTAGAATAAAATCTTCCATTGTGTTCTGTTGGATTTAATCACATAAACACGAAAGTTTATTAACCTAAATTAAATCCCTAATCATGAAATCTCTATGTCGAAATCACCGAGACATAAAATCATAAACTGAATGCGGAAGCGTACTTGAATCATAAATATTTAGATCTTTATTGTTGAGTCGACGGTTGAATTTGTTATGGATCTTCCAAACGATCGGTATCATCTTTATTTTGCTTTCCGTAGAAGGAACACAGACGGCAAAATGGAGTACCGTCGTTTGGGGACCATAACCCTAAATATATAACTGTGTATATCTGTGATTTTTAATTTGGTCCCTCAACAAATTGAATATCTCCTTATGGTATCTACACATTAATTCCATGATTATCTGGTACTTTTAATAGTCCATAATTAAACCTTAGTAGATCACTTTAATTGGACTTACCATAAAACAGCTATATACATTTTATTTTATATATGCAAGTCCACCAAATGGAAATTTTCCAACATGTTCATCTTCCGGAGCTTATTAAGTTGCAAAATTAAGTGAACTCAAATGGAAGATCAAAATCCTCATAGCTACATGAAGTTTATAAAAAGGGAAGTCAATTAAATAAAATATAATTAATGAATCATGCATAAATGGGGAATAGAAAGCGATCGATTGATGTTCAGGGCTTTTCTTTAACCCTCTTACTTCCTCCTGCTAAGTCCACAAGCCAAAGTTTGTGTCAATAGATTAAAAAAAAAGATTGCCTAAATTTTAAAATAATGTCGAAATCCTCTTTAGATACCAACTCGAATGTCAAAAAATGACCAAAAAAATCAACATAATTCATCGGTAAGACTACAACATACATCACTTCTCATAACTCACAAAAAATCTAATTGTCCATATCTATTGAAAATATTATTTTGCAGAGCAAATCATTCAACGGTGGCGAGCCCTTCCACTATAATAATCTTTCAATCGTTGATCTAATATGTTAGTGCCATACATGACACCAATCATAGAAGCTTAGTTCGAAATGATTCAACAATGTCACACTGCACTATGGCTGTTTATCAAGTACTCTACATTGCACTTGTTATAAGTGATTGATTGTCATTCATCTTTATGGCAGTTGAGAATCACTTCAGTATTTAGTTTTTCCAAGTATATTACCACTTTTCTGGACAACGTTCATATCAATGTACATGAACATGATCTGAACTTCCTGAATACAACTCAAGCAAGGGGTTTGGATTGAGTTGAGAAAGAAGACTGTTGTGCATCGTGCCACAATAGAGATTATTCAACATGCTGAGTACTGCCAGCTAGCTTGAGTGATAGCCTGAAGTCAGTCTGTAAACATACAAAGATTCCGTTGTGTTATCTGATGTGGAGATTCAAGATTAACAATGTACATTGCGAAGTACATGAATGTCTGCAACAAAAAGAAGACTCAAAGATCAGCAATGTTCATCGTAATGTTCGTGAACGTTTACATGAACATTCTTTGTTCAGATTATTTTTCCAAGATTGATGAAGTTGTTCGAGGTTAACAACCAAGGAAAGATTCAGAGATCTATCTAGAAATTTCCATATTCAAACTGAAGAGATCGTGACTGAAGTCAAAGGCAGATTCCTAAAGATGGAAGAAATCCTAACATGATCAACCTTGGACTCGGTTCCAAACAATGAAAGTTTCCTTGTTAGTTTCAGAGTCAGATTATGACATCTGTTCCCATGTTTAGGCTATCTGATGAGACCATGACAAGCTTCAAATCAAACCTCATCAAGTTTTGCATGCATGGCAGATTCACGTTGCATAGACGAGTTGCTTGGAATTTTCACCCCCCTTAATTATTTTAATTAAAAGTTGATTTATTTAAACTAGTATTTAATTAGACTATAGTATTTATTTATTTTGGATTAGATTGATATTTCAGACATTGAATGATAATTGAAGTTTATTTTTCAACTGTCTCACGTTCCTTTAGTTGAACACTTTTATCGATCATTTGGTTGATCACAAAAAATTCTTTACGTTCAGCAAATCTAAAGTCTTAATTCATAGCTTCTCTTTAGTTCTTCAAGTTCTAAGGGGAAGTTGCTAATTTATTCGGAGTTGTTCGAAGAAATTGCGTTCCGAGTTCGTGTCGATTCGGTGTTCGATTGAAGACCATCTTCTTCTACCTTCCACCATCTCCATCAACGCCATCATCATCATCATCCTTTCCGCTGCCATCATTCTTCCAAATTATAATTCATAAGTCTTCCGCTGTAATTCGAGTCTTATTTTCGGTTCCCTGTATTCGTTTGAACTCTTATATCGTCGTCGTGCGTTCATTTCTGTTGTCTGCGTCTTCTGTTATCCTTTCATGTTTTCGAGCATGATGGAATCACATCACTATCATTATTCATCTATAAATAACCCGGGATACAGACTTGTTAGGAGGACTCACACACACCGAACGCAAGCACTGCACGAGAATAGTTTTAAGAGCTCTAAGTGTTTTGAGCTACATTGTTATGGTTGTGTCTTAAACTAGAGATTAATGTTCTAGTCAGCATGTATTGAAACACACTTGTTCGTACATTGACAAAAGGAGTCTCAGAGAGATTTTCTGTAGGAACTAGATAGGTTAGACATCTAGGTTGTGAGGAGATCTCACGATTCAATTCAGTGAAAGAGGGTGTACGGGTAGAATAGGTTTTGAGTGACGGGAGGTCAGCGTCGTGTAAAATCTTAAGTAAACGTGACACCGGAGTAGTGAGTTGCTTCCCACGGACTTGACAAGTCCCCCTGACGTAGATCGATTGATCGAACAAAGTTACCAAACCTTTGCGTGCTTTACTTTCTGCAAATAGCATAATGTTCACAATAACGTTCTTGAACTTTATTGTGAACATCTCTATAATGTTCAACAACTTCACTGTGAACGTTGTGCAGACAGATACTTCTCACACGGGTGTGCAATTTCACAGTATTAGCACCACAATCAATCAACACAACTGGAAAAACACACGAAGAACACCAATTACCTTTTTCATAATTGAGAGCCCTTATCAATACCACACACACACATTATATATATACACACACACATAGAACTCTAATGGAATGCATTAAAGGTCTGTTTTTTAAAGGTAAAAACACAAGCTCGTAATAAATTTTATCAAGATTTTGAAAAATGTGTGTCCAAAATAATCTATAATCATAAATCAAAAGGAAAAAAATTAAGACCATATAACTTTTTTTAATTACATTTGAGTCGGCAAAGGCAATTTGGCAGACGCCATTAACGTGAGTGCAGATGGAGGAAATAGGTGTCCATACAGTCTTTTAGAGAGGGGTTTCATGAATAAATTCTGCTGCAGTTTCAAAAAATAAAACGAACAATGATTTTTAGCGTGACATGATTGAAGAGATTTTGCTTTCCAAAATAGTACATAAAAACCATGCCATAAATTTTGGAATTAACTGCTCACGATGTTGATGCTATAATTGGTAGTGCCATCAATAAAAAGCATGGAGAGAATGTATAGGCGACCACAATCGACGAAAAGAGGCGATGGTTCGTTTCATTTTTTTTTGCTTCAAAAATTGAAATGACGTTTCACTCATTAGGCCATCTCCAACAGTTTTCACCAGAATACAGTTAACTCTACACTACACTACAGTTACAGTTACAGATTTTCAATTTTCATCTCCAACAGCATCACTCTACATTTCACCCTACAATGGAATATTCCCTTTTTATATTCTTTACTATTGATTTAATTTTTTTATCGAATTATTTAATTAAATAGGATTATATATAAAATATATATATATATATTAATATTCTTGCTCATTATTTTTTATTTTTAATTAATATATAATTAAAACTTAATTTTATTTTACAAAAATTAAAAGGTTCATGTAAAAATAAACAACTTATTCAAAATAAAATTCAACATTTCATAATAGATAATTCAATAAAACACATAAATTACATGTCATAACAATTACATCTCTGAATTTGAAAACTCCTCCCACAAATGATCAATCAAAGCATTACGAAGTGCCAAGTGAGCATCTTTGTCTTTGATTTTTTTAAATCGGCCCAAAAATGCTTGAAATTCATCTATTCCTTCGTTCGACATTTCAAGATCTGGAATTGGCACTTCTCTCGCATCATTAATTGGTGCATCAAGGTCTCGTTCATCCTCAACTATCATATTGTGCATAATAATACACGCAGTCATTATATCTTGCAAATCTTCTTTCTTCCAATAGCGTGCTGGATTTGCTACAATTGCAAATCGACTTTGAAGAACTCCGAATGCGCGCTCCACATCTTTCCTGCATGATTCTTGTTTCATTGCAAAATATTTTTTTTTCTGGGAACGAGGTTCATGGATTGTTTGCACAAGGGTAGACCATTTTGGATATATTCCATCAGCTAAATAATATCCCGTATTATACTCTTTTCCTTGTATGACATAATGTGCAGGTGGAGCGATACCTCGAGCAAGATCAGCAAATAAATGAGATCGTTCCAATACATTGATATCATTATTGGAACCTGGCATACCAAAGTATGCATGCCATATCCAAAGATCATAATCAGCAACAACTTCAAGAATAATACTTGGACTTCCACTACGACCTGCATATTGTCCTGCCCAAGCAGTTGGACAATTTTTCCACTTCCAATGCATGCAATCTAAACTACCTAACATTCCTGGGAATCCACGACTTTTACCAATAAAAAGTAGTCTAGCAACATCACTAGCAGTAGGGGATCTTAGATATTGATCAGCAAATATTTCTACAATTGCACGACAAAACCTCTTGACACATTCAAGGGAAGTGGACTCACCAATATTAATGTACTCATCCACAGCATCTGCTGGCATTGCATACGCCAATATCCGAAAGACAGCTGTAACTTTTTGAAGTGTGGACAAACCACGTCTCCCAGCTGCATTACTTCGCTGCACAAAGTAACCATCATGATTTTTGACAGCATCAACAATGCGAAGAAATAAATTTCGAGACATTCGAAAACGCCTACGAAACATATTTTCGGAATATGTTGGATTTTCAGAAAAATAATCATTGAAAAGGCGTTGAGCAGCTCCTTCTCGATCACGATGGATTGTTCTATGACCAGGAACGGAACCTCCATGGACAGGTGTGGTATTTTGGCTATTGAGAATTGATGCTAGAAGATTATTGTTGGTGGAAATTTGTTGGAGTATCATTTGATCAAGATCATAGCTATGTACCAAATTTTCAAGCTCATCGTCAGATGAGCTTGGAGTACCAGAGCTAAAGAAATTGGGATTCATTTTTTCAAAGAAGACAATTGATGGTTAGGATGCAGAATGATTGACAATGCACCTTTCTTAAATAGGGTGCATTCTACACTTAATCTTGTACACCTAATCTTCCGCACCTAACTATTTTGTACACCTAATCTTTCGCACCTAACTATTTTGCACCTAATCTTCCGCACCTAACTATTTTGTACACCTAATCTTTCGCACCTAACTATTTTGCACTTAATCTTCCTCACCTAACTATTTTGTACACCTAATCTTTCGCACCTAACTATTTTGCACTTAATCTTCCGCACCTAACTATTTTGTACACCTAATCTTCCACACCTAACTTTCTACACCTAACCTTCTACACCTAACCTTCTACACCTAACTATATTGCACCTAACCTTCTACACCTAACTTTCTACACCTAACCTTCTACACCTAACCATTCTCTCTCAATTCTATAAATATATCCATCAATCTACACAATCTTCCACACCTAAATTCTTCCACATTATACACTATCTTCTACACCTCAATTCTATGGCTGCCAATAGGGCTAACAATTACACTGTTGATGAAGATATACATCTTTGTAAAGTGTATATGGAAGTATCTCAAGATCCAATACACGGTAAAAATCAGAAACTCTGGAGTCGTGTTACGCAGGTCTATAACGACTCCCTCCCATCTTCATCCATGCCGAAGCGACCTCAAAGATCTATTGATTCTCGTATGCATACCATCCTTGCTGCAATATCCAAATTGCAAGGATGCATACAACAAGTCGAACTTTTAAATCCGAGTGGTGCATCAGAATATGATATTGTAAGTTGTCATTATTATATTTGTATTATTTATCTTATTAATTTCTAAAATGTTTGATTCATTATGCAGATGATGCGTGCAAAAGATATGCTGAAACTAGACCCAAAATATCGAAAGGGTTTCAAGTTTGATCACGTGTGGAACATGGTGAAAGATCTGGTGAAATTTGATTGCCAGAAATCACGAGTAGAAAGACATCCATCTCAACCAGGTACGCCAGTGTCTGATTCTCCATTATCATCTGATGGATTATCTACATTTAATCTCAATTTAAGTAGTGATGCCAGTGGTAGTGGACCTTCATCAAAACGTCCAATGGGTGTTAAAAAATCTAAAATGAAAAAAAAAAAGAGTGAAGACTTGTCTGTTGCTGTTGAAGAAATTAGAGAAAATAGTCAAAAACTTCAACAATTATTTGAGTCTTCAGCTGCAAAAAAAGACCGCGATATGGAGATACAATTGCGAAGGATCGAAGCTCAACGACAAGCTACTGAAGTAAGAAAATGGGAAGCAGAAAACCAAATTTTAATGCTTGATACAGATACAATTTCTAATCCTGCTAAACGTCTATACTTCGAACAAGAACAAGCAAAAATCCTGGCGAAAAGGCAGGAACAATCCAACCAGTCTTCCCTACCAGATAATACTTTCGACATTGGAAGTTATTTTCCAGATATCCCCGGTGCAGGATCTGGATCCGGAAGTGGTTTAGGGGATTATTAGATAAAAATATTATGTTGTATTTTTAATATTTTACTCTTATTGTATTATGTTTGTATTTTTATTAATTATGTATTTGTATTGTTTATTGTAATATATTGTTGTTTTGTATCGATTATTAATATATTTGTGGCTTTGTATTGTTAAATGTTTATGTAATTCTATTTTTATTAATTATGTATTTTGTGTTTAGTTAGATTTTTAAATTAATGTAATAGCATTTACTTAATTAATGTATAAAATAATTTTCAAACAATTGAAGAAATCTAATAGAAAATAAAAAAAAAATACACCAAATAAATTAGTTTGTATTATGGAAAAAAAAAAAAGAAAAAAAAAATACCGTGATGAACAGTACCTCGGTTAATCAACCGGGGTACTGTTCACCTTTCACTAAACTACCGAGCCGTGAGTGTGGCTATTGGAGGAAGTAATTTGCCATTTTAACACTAGATTTGAGGTTTACCGTTGCTCTTGGAGTTGGTCTTAGTCGCCACAATAGTCATAATTATTCACATAAAACAACCTTAAATGTAAATTATCTTAATTGCCCCACCATTCTCTTTTTATATAGTACTAGTACTAGTATAGTAGTATACCACCTGTGTGATGCACATGTGATGTTATTAAAAAAAAATATTTATATATAATAATAAAATTGTATTCAATCATGAATTTCACATATAAATATATGAATTATATCATTTGAATTATAAAATACTTATATATTTTTCATCATTGGAAAAGTCAGCCTTGGCGGCTCTAGCCGTGCTAGAAAGTCCCAAGTTAGTTGTAAAATCGAGAAGACAGAGTCCTGGCTGCCCAGTTGGTCTTGACAACGATTAATTGGTCAATTAGGCACAAATAATTTTTTAAATTTTTTAAATATTTTTGTTCAAAATATGCTTAAATAAAAATTTTGAGGTTTTCCATCCTTTTATACAACAACCTACATCTCAATGTTTTAATCTACAATCAATATGGGATGTAGGAAAATTAGAAAAAGTTGCGGAACTAATTTGAGGTTTCGATTTAAGATTACCCACTCTTCTATGGAACCTACATCCCAGAATTTCAATCTACAACCGATGTGAGATGTAGGGTAAGTGAAATTTAATATGTAATAATATATTATAAAAAAAATAAAAAATGCTTAGGCGAAGACAATCTAAATGGATTTTATATGTTATTATATATAACTTTATGAACCCACTTGTGGAGAAACAAAACATCATAGTCCTGATAATTGATATGTAACTATAGAACTTCACAAATCTACACACACGTGCACACACATGAATAAGGAATGATAGAAAAATATATATTTTTTATTGAAAAAATCAAATACATTATCTTTAAAGATTTTAACTCATTAAAAGATTTTGGATGTGGATGTTGATTTTTTTTAATATATTTAATTAACTTAAAAAATTAAAAATATTTTAAATTAATATAGTTAAAATATTTTATTATATTTAATTCAATTTTAATTCAAAAATATTTAATTTCTAAAAATTTAAAATGTATTGTATTAAATTGATAAAATCAAATATCAAATATTATACTTGATCTCAATTTAAAGAGATCATTGTTAGGCCTCACAATTCATAGATTGTTCATATACAATATTATTTCTTTAATCTTCAATGTGGGATAAATTTTGGTTTAAAATTAAAATATATAAGTTTTAACTATTTAAAACATCTTTAAAATTGAAAACTTAAATATGATAACTTGAAAATTTAAAATTGTCTAACATTAAAATGATAAGATCAATTAATACATTTCAAATTTTGACCATTCAAAATTTAAATATATTTAATTTAAAATTTTGTACGTAGATCTTGATTTTCTAAAATATATTTAATCAATGGACATTTCTAAATACGCCACTAAATTTTCTTTATACACTACTATTATATTTAATTTAAAAATAAATAATTATTAATTTACATAAATATCATTTAAAATTTTAAAACTTACTTAAAAAAGAAAAGAAAATCTCCTCATTCCCACGCTAGTGACCGCACCCGCCACATTGCCCCCACAATTGCTCTCTCCTTTCCCTTCATTGATGCTAATTTTCATTTCTCGCATCTTCTTCCATTTATTTCTTTGTAAGAATTGCCTATGAAATCAAATGTGTGTATTGATGTCGTATATTTTTTGGGCTAAAAAATTGATTTCGTTAACTTCTCAAATCATAGGATTTGTCGCATAAATGTTTGGATAAATACATATATCTAGTTGAGGGGTTGAAATTTGGAACATTGTATTGATGATATTACTTTAAAATTTGATATTGAAGGATTTGTTGGAATATTTTATAAATCTGAAAGAGGATTTTGTCAGAGTTTGAACACAGTGTTGATGGCAACTACATCCTTTTCTATTTTATTTTTTTAAAAAAAATTAATTACTGGGGAAGAAAAGCGAAGACAACAGGTCAAGAAGAAAGGTGACGGTGACGAAGGGCGGCAGGTATGTAGTATGGAGGGAGAGAGTGAAGGTGGAGAATAATTTTTAAGTTTTTTAATTTCTTTTGATTTTTTTTTATTTTTTTCATAGTGAAATGATTGAAATGACTTTTATTGTGGTGTGTAAAGAAAAAATGTGAAAATATGAAAAAGATGTGTGGTGTATGAAATAAATGTGGTGTATAAAGAAAGAAATAGTGGTGTATTTAGAAACACCCTTAATCAATTAAAGAAAAGAAAATTTAAATCAATATTTTTAAAATATTTCATTTGAACTATTTAATATATATAATTTAATTCAAATCTATAAATTTATATTTAATATTTAATATTAAATGATAATATCAAATATCTAAATATTACATTTGATCTCAAAGATCAACAAATGTAGAAATATCAATGTTAGGACTCACAATTTATAATTTGTTCATGCATAATAATATTTGTAAGTTTTTTTTATGTGTGATGATTTTTGTTTGAAAAACTAAAACTATAAGTTTTAACTATTTAATTTATATATATATATATATATTTGTATATATATAATTCATGACATAAATATATTTAACAATTAATTGTCAAGTTCTATTAATACATTTAATTTAAAATTTTAAGTAGATTTAATTTAAAATTCTCAATGTGTATCTTGATTAATACATTTAATTTGAAATTTTAAATATATTTAATTGAAATCATGATGTGGATTTGGAATTATTTTAATATATTTATTCAACTTAAAATTTTAAAATATTTTAAATTAATATATTAGAACATTCACTCATAACACTTAAAAAATGATAATTAATATAAACTTATGGTCCATTGTAAAGAAAAAAATAGGTGTTTAGAAAATTCAGATATAAATCAACAATTTAAAGGCCACGTATTTTTTTTTCATTGAATGAACAAAATAATTTTTGATAAAAAAGTATTTTTGCAAAATAAAAAAAATTATAATATTGAAATTCTAGTATTGAATGACTATATAATATAAATATTAATTAATTAATTAATATTATACTTTTATTTATAGAAAGTGCATTTAGGCGGAAAAATTTATTATTACTATTCATAGTAACTATCTTACTTTTAGATATAATATAGATATAAATTTAAAAAAGTTGAACCTAAACATTTCACTTCTTCCACCACACACACTACACGTTGGTTTACTATACGCACACAGCCACACACACACACACACACAACACGGACCTTCACTTAACACACTCACGCCACACGCATGCGCACACTACATTTAATAAATATATATAAGTATATATATTTACATGCAGTGTGTGTGTGCATATTTAATATTTGTTATACAGGATATAGATCAAATAGGGATATGGCCTTGGTGTGAAAAATAGGGATAAATTACATCCGTTGGATTTAATGAGTTGGACGGTTAGATTTCATTCAACCATTTCTTTTATTTCCCTTTTTTTTTGGATTTTTTGTGTATTGGAAGGGTAATGATGTACATTTGCAATTAATATCTAGATCCTCATATCTTTCCAGAAAAAAACCGTCCTTATCAAACGGTTTTTAATTATGGATAGTTAATGTTTGTTGTAATTTTAGCGAATCTGGCGTGTTTTTTAATTTCTCATTCATACCACCATATTGTGTTTTCTTTTCTCCTTCATACCTTTTATATTTGGTAGAATATATTTCTGCGGATTATAGTAACGCATGAATTGACGTTGCATTCGCAATTGAGGATTTTGCGCGGTTACCTATTTTGATTTCAGTCGTTTAAGTCACAATGGAAGATTCAGGTTTTGGCGCTGTTTCAATTTTTGTTTTCCTCATTTATATGATTCTAGTTGGTTGATATAGTTCACTAATTATTTTATGTTTCGTGCGGTTTATATTCAGCTTTTACTAATTAGATGTAGCATTTATGAATTTGTTTTGTAGCATGAAATATTTTGTGTTCTCTGCTTTGTATTTTGTTTTATTTTTCTTTTGATCGCATTTCATTGATTTTTATATGGGTTTGGTAATTCATGTTTGTGCTTCTGGTGCGATTTTGTATGTCGTTAGAAGCATTGAAAAATAATATTTGTAGCATTCAATAGTTGTACATTTTATGCTCAGGCGTGATTGACTCAAGTGAAGGTGTTGTAGAATTGTCGTCTGGTGGATCGACAAAGGTTTATATTCCACAGTGCGATATTTCATTGAAGCCATTTGTCAAGCAGATTTTTTGTACCCTTGATGATGGAGTTGAGTTTTACAAAAAATATGCTCGTGCATGTGGGTTTGATATACGGCATGGTACACGAAGGAAGTCGCATGATGGGTCGGTTATAACGTTGAAATATATATTTTGCAATAAGGAAGGTGTGAAGCATGCAGCCGTTACGGACGTTCCAGGGGAACCCAAAAAACGACACACTCCGTCGTGTCGTGTGGATTGCAGGGCTCTGATAGCAGTAATAACATTTATAGACATATTGGAAGCATAACTTATATGCTTTAATAGCACTGTTGGGATGATACAGTAGCATTTTTCACATTTTTTTTATCCAAATCAACAAAGTAATGCATATATAGCATGAATAATTTGAACACTATTAAGCAAATATGTGTAACCCTATTTACCGGAAATAGCATCAATAAGATTTTTCACAATCATCAAATATAGACATATGGGAAGCATAACATAGATGCTTAAGTAGCATTGAATTTATGAATTAGTAGCATTTTCGAATATAGACATATGGGAAGCATAACATAGATGCTTAAGTAGCATTGAATTTATAAATAAGTAGCATTTACAAATATAGACATACGGGACACATAACATAGATGTTTAAGTAGCATTGAATTTATGAATAAGTAGCGTTTTCAAAATATTTCAACCAAATCAGCAAACTAATTAATGTGTAGCATCAAACAGGCTCGTCAATAGCATTACGAATGTTGTACGGCGATGAACACCACCAATATCACTCTGTAGCATCAAGCATCACCAACAACCATAACTGATTAATTTATATAGCATCTAAGTACGTATTAAGTAACATTTTTAATTTAATTGGGCACAAAACACGAATCAAATAAAATACATATTCAGTTTGGAAAATCGGTTTTGGACATATGTCCTTAACGGCTCCCCGTTGGGCAACTGTGTACTTCTCATTTGCTTGGAAAATAAGTTTTGGACATGCTCAGCTGCTTAGCTTTGGATGGGTGGGTACGCCTGAGCCATCTCTCTCCCCAGGTACAGAGATATCATCGGCTGAAATTTCGAGAATTGTGTCTCTTAATGCTACAGTAACATCATTAACAGTGTTAGGAAAAAATTAAAAACATCATGAACTTAATTTTTAAAAATACTAGATGCATTCATAAATAGCATTATCTTCAGCTGTACCTCTTTCATTCTTCTTTGATGGAACCAGTGAATTGTCTTCCACATGCGACTCAGCTGTAATAAATTAAATGTGAACATGAATTGCTAATAATAATATGCTACTTATGACTCACTGCAATGCTTCTTATAACTTACTGAAAAGCTTCTTATTCTATGATAAATAGCATTCGTAACTATATATTTTGTAGTGATGGAATTTTTAGTGATTAGAATTTACTGAAATGCTTCTTATAAATTACTTTAATGCTACTTAAAACTTAATGCAATGATACTTATATTAAGACAGGTTGCTTCAACATCTTATATGCTACTTATAACTCACTTAAATGCTTCTTATAACTTACTGCAATGCTACTTAATTTATGATATACCTCTTCTTTTGTTGTGTTTAACTTTCGATCTACTCTCCTTCGCATGCTTTGTTGTGTCTTCATTTTGATTATGCACCTGCGTCTCCTCCTCGAAATCGGAGTCCTTCTGAACAACCTTTGAAGTGCCTATACATCGAAAACACTTCTTATGTAGCATTCAAAATTTTCAAGATTTTCCACCAAATTCATCCTAGAAATCGATTTAACCCAAATAGTGGATAATTAATCAGCATAATCAATCGACCCATTCAAACCACAATACTATACAAAATTTCTGTCATTTTTTAAAATTTCCAGCAAATTCATTCCAAAATTCAATTTCACCCAAATAATGCATACCTGATTTCTTTCGCCCCATTTTGCTTCCGCCTAATCGGTCGTTCGCGCCGTCTCTCGATACTGCAATTTCAGCTGGAATCGTGGCCGGATGCGTCGACCGTATTCAGGATTTTCACCGTCGCTGGGTTTCAAACTATAACCAAATGCTCGGACCCCCGCCCCGTATCTGGAGCCTGCAATTTCTGCCGGAATCGTCACCGAAATCGTCGACTCTATTGAGGATTTTTCACCGTCGCGTCTCTAGGTTTACTCTCTTGCGGCAATTTCATGCGACGGTTTTCATAAACTAGGGTTTCAATTTAGATGAACTCCCTAGCAGTTAAATTGTTCCCGATTTTATGGGATCCTGGAGATCACGTAGATATCATATTGCAATTTTAATGCATGATAGCATATGAAATTGTAGGTTCATTTTACATAAATACCCTTCATGTATAGTTAATAATTAAAAAAATCCTTAATATCAATTAAAATCCCCCACATCTCAACCGTTCATCTATTAAAATTGTAGGGACTAGATTTGTCCCTAATTTTCACACCACCACTTATCCTTAAAATATCCAACCCCTTGTTATACATTATATATATAGACAGGTAAGTGTGTGTGTGTGTGCGTGTGCGTTTATATATATATAATTACGTATGTGCATATGTTGTATATATATGTACATGGCATATATATAACTAAATATATTACGTATATTTACGTGAATGTGTGTGCGAATATTAAGTATATATATAATATGTGTATATTTAAATATTTAAGAATGTGTCTATTGTGAGTCTGTGTAGTGTATGTATATACACACACACACACACACACACATGGGAATAAAATAGTGTTAATATATAAAAATATCCATTTTTATTTAGTAAATTATGTTTTTAACCACTTTTTTTAAAAAAGATTATTTATAGCCATTTTTCGTTGAAAATACTTAATTACTCTACATAAAATTGGGAGCTGCATGACTAGAATGCATTATTTGGATGCAAGAATGAAATATGATCATGTGGTCGTATAAATTAATATTGCTACACGAGTGGGGTGCGCAAATAAGCCCATTCGTGCAACATTATAAATTTATATATTATTGCATGAATTGAGGGTACACGACTGAACGTAATCGTGCTTCGTTGTGCAACAATTCAAATTTACACTATTAAACGAATGGAGTTACACAACTAAGTCTATTCATGTAGCTAGCATTTAGATTTTATATTGTTGCACGACTAGAGTGCACGATAGAGGGTTATTTTGTCCAAGTGACTAAAAACATATATTTTTTTAAATAGTGGCTAGAAACATTTTTCATTAAGTTAAAATAACTATTTAAAAATTTACCTCTATATTAATGGCCTACTCATTCTCCCTCATCACTAGCCTATCATTTTCAAAATAAATAAAAGAAAAGCAACGTTCCTCCCTTACAACCCCTTCGGCAGAAACCAGAGTGAGAACATAAATATATATATATATATATATATATATATATATATATATATCTACCATTTGTCAACAAAATAAGAAAACGTAAGTGAACGAGGAAAACAAATAATTACCTCAAGAAAAGTAAAACAAAGAAAGTGGAGAGACGCTCCAAATGTAAGAAAGAGTATAGATTATTATTTGTATTGGTGTGATGTTGGTGAATGAAGTGTTGGAAAATAGGATTTAATAAATTGAGTTTTTACTCATTTTATCTGATTTTTCGTGACCGGGATATTTAATTTTGGAGGAATTAAATACCGTACGATTGTTCAATGTTGTGAGTAGATAATCGTAGTATTTTTATTTGCTCAAATCCGATTTTCGGTGAGTGAGAAATAAATGGTTGAAGTTGGTCACACGATTGGGCATTTATGGTGTGTGGGATAATGTGTTTAAGACACATTAAATAATCCCACATTGATTTCTTAATCAAGTTAAGAAGTGTATTTAAGTGTATTAACACTTAAGTGAAGTAATTAAGTACACAAGGATATGGGCCATGAGCCCACACGCGCGCGCCCACCCGTGCCCGTGCCCGGTGCCCGGTGTCCATGCTTGGCTCGTCTCGTCTCGACTCGTCCTCGTCCTCGGACTTGGATCTTGGCAATTGGACTTTGGGTGGACTTTGGGCGTACGTGGGCTTCCGGGGCTTAGCCGTACCAGTTTTACGGTACATAAACGATCGGGTCGTGGAGCGGGTCGGTGGATCGGCTATCCGGGTCTATAACGGCTGTGGACCGGATCGTGGGTGCACATGGTGCTTGTCCAGCTTGAAGGGTATAACTCCCATGAGTTAAGAGCTTTCAAGTGAGTAACTGCCACCTGGAGCTGGTGGAGCCTTCAGGTAACTGTCATCTGGAGCTGGTGGAGTTAGTGGGCTGGACAATAACCGAAAGTAACTCCTGTCGAGAGTCAAAGTCTGCAGCTGCCTTGGACACGTGTTGGGATCCGAGCCGACATGGGACACCTGTCGGGATCTGCAGAAGGTAACTCCTGGAGGGCTTAATGGCAGAGCTGTAACTCCAGGGGGTTACAACACCTGGTTTGAATGCCCTCAAACCCTAGCTGTCCCCTGCACTGGAGATGTGCCTATAAATAGGACATCCTGCATGGTTCAACAAGCTACATTCTGCACAATCATATTGCTAGCATACAAAGTTCTCTTCGAGTCTACAGCCTCTCAGTTCTCGACATTATCTAGTTCGCCGGAGCCTTGCCGGACTTGTGGTGCTACTGCTGGAAGGACGAAGCCGTTTCATCTTTGAAAGACAACCGCCAAACAGTGAGCACTAGCCGGGGCGTATTTATCTTGCAGAGAGAGGACCCCTCGACTCGACTTGCCGGAATCTGCATATCGGTTCCAGTTCCTAATTTGCTTTGTTTAATTTCAGCTTATTATATTTCTAGTACTTCTATTTTCCTGTACTTCAGCTGTAATTCTAGTAAAGTGTAACAAAAGACAACAACAATCGCAAGACAAATACTAGACTAAAAACAATCAACTACCTTTGTTGAAATGGCGTCATCCTCCAACACCGTTGCTACAAGGACCATTCCCCATGGCCAAGCTGAGAAGCCGGAGAAGTTCTCCGGATTGGACTTCAAGAGGTGGCAGCAGAAGATGCTCTTCTACCTTACTACATTGGGTGTTGCTGGATACATCAAAGAAGACGCTCCAGTGGTTGAAGAGAACGAGCCGGACGTCAACAAGCGGACTGCTTATGACCAGTGGATAAATGGAGATTTTTTATGTAAAAATTACATTTTAAATGGCTTAGATAGTCTTTATTTTGTATACGAAAATGTAACTAGTGCTAGGGAATTATGGGATGCACTAGAAAAGAAGTACAAAATGAAGGATGCCGGAACTAAGAAATTCATCATGGCAAAGTTCCTCGATTTCAAAATGGTGGACTCCCGGTCAGTCATGGATCAAGTGCAAGAGCTTCAGCTCATTGTGCACGACGTTCATGCTGAAGGGATGGTCCTTCCCGATTCTTTCACCGTTGCTGCGGTGATTGAGAAGTTGCCACAGTATTGGAAAGACTTCAAGAGCTATATCAAACACAAACGAAAGGAGATGACTCTTGAAGACCTTGTGGTTAAGCTTCGAATTGAAGCCGATAATCGAAAAGTGGATCCGAGACTACGAGTCCCGATCGAGGCCAAGGCTAACTTGATGGAACGTGGTGGACCATCAAATAGCAACAAAAGGAAGCACCCGGGTCAAGTTGACAAAGGGAAGAAGCCAATGACGAAGTTCAACGGTAATTGCTTCAATTGTGATAAGCCAGGGCACATGTCCAAACATTGCACGGCTCCAAAAAAGAAGCGTACTAACTATGGTGCACATTTGGCGGAACATAACAACAAAGGTAAAGGCAAGACCCGTCAAGATGATTGGGATGATGATAATTTGGCTGCCGTTGTGTTTGAAGCCAATCACGTGGACAACCCGAGAGAATGGTTTGTCGACACCGGGGCTACTTGTCACGTTTGCTCGGACAAGAGCTCGTTTGCTATCTACAAAGTTGTTGAAGGTAGAAAGTTGCACATGAGAACCAAGCCTCGTCTGAAGTGGTTGGTGTAGGCAACGTGGTTTTGAAGCTAACTTCAGGCCAAGAGCTGACGTTGAAGGATGTGCTGCATGTTCCGGACATCCGCAAAAATCTGGTTTCGGGCTCACTGTTAGTCAATCATGGTTTTAGACTAGTGTTTGAGTCTGAAAAGTTTATTTTGAGCAAGTACGGAAGGTTCCTTGGTTGGGGATATCTCGCCAATGGGCTTTTCAAAATGAATGTAATGGCTATGCGCCGTGTTGCAAAAGAAAATACTAATAAAGTTGATTCTTCTATTTACTTGCTTGTTGAGTGCTCGGATTTATGGCATTGTAGATTAGGACATGTTAATCTAAATGCTATAAAACGTTTAGTAAATTTAGATTTGCTAAAAGTGAACCAATTTAATACACAAAACAAATGTGAAGTTTGTGTCGAAGCTAAATTGGCTAAGTTACCATTTCAATCGGTTGAACGGAGCACTAAATCTCTAGAGCTAATTTACACAGACGTGTGTGACTTAAAGTTTGTGCAAACCAGATGTGGTAAAAAGTATTTTATTACTTTTATTGACAATTGCACAAAGTACTGCTATCTTTATCTTTTAAGAAGTAAAGATGAGGCGATTGAAGCTTTTAAGAACTTCAAAAATGAAGCCGAAAATCAACTAAGCTGTCGAATTAAAGCAATTCGAAGTGATAGAGGTGGAGAATATGTTGCTCCGTTTGAAGAGTTATGCGCAGAAGCGGGTATAATTCAACAAACTATGGCTCCCTATTCACCACAGTCTAATGGTGTTGCTGAACGCAAAAACCAAATTCTTAAGGAGATGATGAATGCTTTGTTGATAAGTTCGGGATTACCACAGAACTTGTGGGGGAAGCTGTGTTGACAGCCAACTATATCCTGAACAAAATTCCACTTAAGGGTAAGGATGTGACGCCTTACGAGTTGTGGAAAGGACGCACGTCGTCTTATAAATACCTCAAAATGTGGGGGTGTTTGGCTAAGGTTGAAGTGCCACTTCCTAAACAAGTTAGAATTGGCCCTAAAACGGTTGATTGTATCTTTGTTGGGTATGCACTTAATAGTAGTGCATATCGTTTTCTTATTCATAAATCGGAGATTCTTGAGTTGACTGAAGGAACGATGATGGAATCGAGAAATGCTATATTCTTCGAGAATGTCTATCCTTGTAAAGATAAGGATAGGGCAGAAGGTAGTTCTGAGAAACGAACTTCTGAAGCTGCTACTAGTTCTGATCCTGTGGATGAAGAACCGAGACGTAGCAAGCGAGCTAGGACGGCTAAGACTTTTGGTCCAGATTTCATCACCTATATGCTAGATGATGAGGCAAAATCTTTGAAAGAAGCTCTATCTAGTCCAGATGTTGCATTCTGGAAAGAAGCTATCAACAGTGAAATTGATTCCATCATGCAAAATCACACTTGGGAGTTGACAGATCTCCCAAATGGGTGTAAGCCGTTAGGATGCAAATGGATCCTAAAATGAAAATATAAGGCAGATGGTTCTATTGATAAGAATAAAGCTCGTTTGGTTGCCAAATGCTTTAGACAAAAAGAGGGGTATGATTTCTTCGATACCTACTCACCAGTAACAAGGATTACATCTATTCGGGTGCTTTGCACAATCTTGAAATTCATCAGATGGATGTAAAGACCGCGTTTCTGAATGGTGAGCTGGAGGATGAAATATACATGGAACAACCTGATGGGTTTGTTGCACCAGGGCAAGAACGAAAGGTGTGTAAACTTGTTAGATCGTTGTACGGTCTGAAACAAGCACCTATTCAGTGGCACCTGAAGTTTGATAACGTGATGTTATCAAATGGTTTCAAAATCAATGAGTGTGATAAATGTGTGTATATAAAGAGCAGTTCTAATGGTTATGTCATAGTCTGTCTTTATGTAGATGACATGTTAATCATGGGCAGTAGCCACCAAGTGATTGTTGAAACGAAACAAATGTTGAAACAAAATTTCGACATGAGAGATATGGGCTTAGCCGATGTGATTCTAAGAATCAAGATAGTACGAACAAGTGGTGGAATTATCTTAACACAATCTCATTACGTAGAGAAAGTGCTTAAGAAATTCAACGCTTTTGATAGTCCGCCAGCTAAGACCCCGTTGAAACTCAATGTACACTTGAACAAAAATCGGGGAAAATCGATAGCTCAAGAAGAGTATGCAAGGGTCATTGGGAGTTTGATGTACATTACTAACTGCACTAGACCTGATCTTGCATGTTCTGTGAACAAGTTGAGTCGGTACACGAACAATTCAAGCAAAGAGCATTGGAAAGCTCTAGTACGAGTTCTAAGATACTTGAAGTATACTTTGAACTCCGGGCTGCATTATACAAGGTTTCCTCCTGTACTTGAAGGGTACAGTGATGCGAATTGGATATCAGACACAAAAGATTCATTCTCGACTAGTGGATTTATTTTCACTATCGGTGGTGGAGCAGTGTCGTGAAAATCCACGAATCAGACTTGTATAGCCCGCTCTACCATGGAATCTGAGTTTATCGCTTTGGATAAAGTGCGTGAAGAAGCAGAATGGCTTCGCAACTTTTTAGAAGACATTCCATGTTGGAAAAAACCAGTGTTGTCAGTGATGATTCACTGTGATAGTCAAGTGGCTATCGGGAGGGCACACAATGCTATGTACAATGGTAAGTCTCGACACATACGTCGGAGACATAATACTGTGAGGCATATGATCTCAAGTGGGATTGTCTCAGTTGACTATGTGAAGTCAATAGATAATCTAGCGGATCCGTTAACCAAAGGGTTAAGCCGAGATCAAATGGCTAAGTTGCTAGAAGGAATGGGTTTAAAATCCACACTCTAATAATGCTTGTAGTGGTAACCCAACCATGATGACTGGAGATCCCAAGAACTTGGTTCAATGGGAAAACTAAGCTACAAACGTTCGGTTTGGTAGCACTTGGAAACTTATAAGTGAACCTTTTCCTGTGAACTGGGCTGCTTGTCTGTATATATGCATGCACTATTTCCACTCATGTGGGGGATTGTTGGAAAATAGGATTTAATAAATTGAGTTTAACTCATTTTATCTGATTTTTCATGACCGGGATATTTAATTTTGGAGGAATTAAATACCGTACGATTGTTCTATGTTGTGAGTAGATAATCGAAGTATTTTTATTTGCTCAAATCCGATTTTCGGTGAGTAAGAAATAAATGGTTGAAGTTGATCACACGATTGGACATTTATAGTGTGTGGGATAATGTGTTTAAGACACATTAAATAATCCCACATTGATTTCTTAATCAAGTTAAGAAGTGTATTTAAGTGTATTAACACTTAAGTGAAGTAATTAAGTGCACAAGGATGTGGGCCATGAGCCCACACGCACGCACCCGCCCGTACCCGTGCCCGTGCCCGATGCCCGTGCTCGGCTCATCTCGTCTCGACTCGACTCGTCCTCGTCCTCGGACTTGGATCTTGGTAATTGGACTTTGGGTGGACTTTGGGCGTGGGCTTCTGGGGTTTAGCCGTACAAGTTTTACAGTACAGAAACGGTCGGGTCGTGGAGCGGGTCGGCGGATCGGCTATCCGGGTCTATAACAGCTGTGGACCGGGTCGTGGGTGCACATGGTGCTTGTCCAGTTTGAAGGGTGTAACTCCCATGAGTTAAGAGCCTTCAAGTGAGTAACTGCCACCTGGAGCTGGTGGAGCCTTCAGGTAACTGCCATCTGGAGCTGGTGGAGTTAGTGGGCTGGACAGTAACCAAAAGTAACTCCTGTCGGGAGTCAAAGTCTGCAGCTGCCTTGGACATGTGTTGGGATCCGAGCCGACATGGGACACCTTTCAGGATCTGCAGAAGGTAACTCCTGGAGGGCTTAATGGCAGAGCTGTAACTCCAGGGGGTTACAACACCTGGTTTGAATGCCCTCAAACCCTAGCTGTTCCCTGCACTGGAGATGTACCTATAAATAGGACATCCTGCATGGTTCAACAAGCTACATTCTGCACAATCATATTGCTAGCATACAAAGTTCTCTTCGAGTCTACAGCCTCTCAGTTCTCGACATTATCTAGTTCGCCGGAGCCTTGCCGGACTTGTGGTGCTACTGCCGGAAGGACGAAGCCGTTTCATCTTTGAAAGACAACTGCCAAACCGTGAGCACTAGCCGGGGCGTATTTGTCTTGCGGAGAGAGGACCCCTCGACTCGGCTTGCCGGAATCTGCATATCGGTTCCAGTTCCTAATTTGCTTTGTTTAATTTCAGCTTATTGTATTTCTACTACTTCTATTTTCTTGTACTTCAGTTGTAATTCCAGTAAAGTGTAACAAAAGATAACAACATGAAGACTCTCTATTTATACTAAACTTTTGGATATTTAAACATGAGATGTTTATGATTTAAAGAGAAACGAGTTGATTGATTCCAATCACGAAAATTTGTGAGAAATTAGATCATCTATGATCAGCGATCGATGATTTTGTGATAGAATTCTTGCAAAAGTCAAAATATTTTCTTTTCTTACTCATCCATCCTTTCGGCAGAGATGAAGACTATGGGCTTTAAAAGTGAATAAAAACATATTTTTATGGGCTCAATTGGATGGACTCATCAAAATAAATAGTAATAATAATAGGAAGCCCAATAATAATAATAATAATATAATTTGATCATGTATATTAAAATATATATTAACTATTTGGCGCGACTTATAGGATTCGATGATATAAATAACTTTATGAATTGTACTATCTTGGAAAAATGAACTAAAATGTTTTTTTTTAATTTCCAGGGCATTCACACATTACCGAACAATCTATGATGTTAAACTAATCTATACTTAGTTGCATTACATAGTCAGTCTCTGTGGATACGACCTTATTCACCATAGTTTTGCTACATTTACCTCGTGCACTTGCGAGTAGTATTTTTAGTGAAATAAAATACTGAACAGTCTATGATGTGCTTCTTCAATCTCTAGATGGTCTCTTCTCTGTCTTCTCCACAGTGTTCTCTGCTCTCTCTATAGGGCCAAAATTGATGATTTTTCGAGCAAAATGAACCCTTAAATAGTTAAGGGATGGTCCAAGCCCAAGACAGAAACGAACCGGGCCAAAAAGGAAATTCGCAGAAATGGCCGTAAAATAGCACGGTCCGTGCAAGGCTAGCACGGACCGTGTAGTCTTTCTGCAACAAGTTTCTCAATTTGTGATGTTAGCACGGGCTGTGCAATGCCTAGCACGGTCTGTGCTAATTCACTGCACTCCCGATGCACGTGTTTTCGGTATTTTCTCGTTCTGATTGAGCCTCAACTCGAACCATCAAGGCTAAGAGCTGGGTTTCATCAACGCTAGTAGTTTTTAGTCCAAATTCCTACAGAATCACACCAAAAACCAATCTCGTTCAAACAAGTGAAATCCGAGCAAAACATAGATTAAAGCACCTAAAAGATAATCAAAACCATTTCAAAATATACTCTAGATAGGTGCAAAAACCCAGTTTATCAACCCTTTCATGCATTTTGAGGTCTATTTGGATGGTAGTTGATGAGCATTGCATACACATATTAACAAGTTGCGCATATTTTTCCATATTTGTGTAGTGTAATGTTTTTGCTCATTTTGAAGGGATTTAATGTCAATTATTTTATATGATTCAAATGAGCTTGAAAAATACCTAAGAAGATAGAAGATCTAGTTAGGAGCGCGTTGCAACTTGAATCGTGTCAATCGGATGAGAAACGAGCGAGAACGGAATAAAACGGTGAAGAGTGTCGGGCGGCAGAAAATCGCGCACGGCCCGTGTAGAACGACATCCTTCGCGCACGGCCCATGCACGACTAAGGCGAAACTTCTCCAGAGAATGGTGCACATTCCATGTGCGAGAACCTCCTTAGTGCACGGCCCGTGCGTGAAGAGTCGGTTTTTGATGGATTTTTACCTCTTTCCTTATTTGACTCCAAAACCCATCCAAACTTGTCCCAACTATTTAAGGCTCTTACTTGGACGAAAAAAAATATACAGTTTTGACCCTATAGAGAGAGAAAAGAACACCGTGGAGAAGACGGAGAAGTGACTATAGAGATATTAAAGAAGCACCATTTAGACTAAGTTCTATTTATGCTTTATTCGATTGGGATTATGTTGTCTATTTGTTCATATTTATTTTCTTTGGATTTTGAATACGCTATGAGTAGCTAAACTTTTAGAGATCCTAGGGTTGTTGATTGTTTTATGGAGTTGACGATTTGAAGTAATTTATTATTCCGTTCTATTTCTTATTTATGCATCCTTGATTAATGTTGTCTTTTGTGAATGAATTGATCGGTATTTACATTTGTGTGGTTAATTTATTATTCACTCGAGAGAGGTTAATAGATTAATGAATTAGGATTGCATAACACAAGCTTGATAGATCGAGAGATTAGGTGTCGCGAGGAGAATAAATCTGAGATTTTATTTGGAGTTAGATAATAATTCGAGATCGAAAGATAAGAATTATAGTTTAATCTATTGTTATAGCTTACTCGAGAGAGAGGTTGTAATTACATTAATGATTCTCCTACAAGATTTAGAATTAAATTGGTTGAATAAATTATCTGAAAATCGCGAAATCCATTTAATAATAACACCCTAGGATCCGTCTCTTCATCTGTTTATCCAGTTTCTTTGCTTTATCTATTTATTTATTTTACAACATTTAGTTAAGTCAAATCAATTTTTTAATTCGGTTATCTAGATAAAGTGAAACAACATAATTGTGTACTTAGTCGGGTTGCATAGCCAGTCTCTGTGGATACGACTTTACTCACTATTATTTTACTATAATTTACATCATTCTCTTGCGAGTAGTATTTTAGGTGAAATAAAATACCGAATAATTTTAAAAATAAAATAAAATTAAAAACCAACGTATTACACATTCATATATACGTTCTTTCCTAGCATGTAACATTAGAAATTATGAACGTGTAAGCCTTCCTAGCGTGTAACACATTCCTTCCTAGCATGTAAGCCTTCTATTCTTTTTTTTTGTCTTTGTAATTTCTTTCTTTCTTTCTTTCGTTTGTTTCTTCCCTTTTCTTTTCGTTTATTTCAAATAAAAAATGAGCGTGTACACTTTTAAGGATGCGTGTTACACATTGAGATCGAATAGGCATGTGATTAAGATTTGGGATGTGATGAGTAATGCGTGTACTCTTAACTGTAAGTCATGCTCAAAATTAAGATTTGGGATGTGATGGGTAATGCGTGTACTCTTAACTGTAAGTCATGCTAAAATTTTGACCGCTCCCACAATTTATTAAGGGTATTATTAGTACCAAAAAATTATTTGATTAGAAAAAAAATTCTATAATCTTTAATTAGAAAATGATTTTACAAGTTAAAATTGACTATAAAGATCTGTTCACACAAAAAAATATAGCAAAGAATGATGAAATTAATTTTGGAGAACTAAAAGGAGGCAAATTGGGGATAAAATTCTCTAGTTCACTTTTCATTTTCCACTATTGTGTCCCACTATAAAATTTAATATTTTAAAAATATTTATTAAAAAATAAATTTTATTATAGTATTACAAATCATAATCAACATTTATTGTTAAAAATTTAAAAATTATATACCTTACTTTTGGAATAATTAACTATATTAATAAATTATATTAATTAAAAAAATAAGAAATAAATATTAAAAAATAAATATAAATCCTAATTGGGTGGAATGAGTCCTAAATAATAATTATCAAATTAAATTAAGATAAAATAAATTAAAATTGAAAAAAAAATTAAAATAGAACCCTAAATGAGACAAAAAGTGAAATAGAGCATCTGATTTGGACAAATTGGCGGGGAGGTCTCATCCATTCCCAGAGCCCAGAGGAGAAATAGCGCATAAAAATATCGTTTAGCCCTAGGCGCCGCCGCCCTCTCAGCGGGCCATCACCCTGCGATCCCGGCTACTCCCCCCAACATGTCCGACGCGCCATCCGACGTTCTCCACGAAATACTCTGTCGAGTTCCGGCGGAGTCTCTTCTTCGCTTCAGGACTGTCTGCAAATCGTGGAAATGCATAATCGACGACCCCTCTTTCATTCAATTGCACACTAGAAACCTGCAGCAGCACTCTCTTTCCACCATCCTCATCACAGAATCCAAAGGCGGTGGGATTTGTTCTGTTTCTCTTGACCGCCTGAAGGACTCGTGTTCCTTCCAAATAATCGACGTAGACCCTTTCAAGAAATTAATCCACGGCGGCGTGCCCCGCTTGCTGGAGGCTCCGGCGGCCTCGTGCAACGGCTTGATCCTCATTTCGAACCGCCGCATTTGTACAAGTTGGGCGATTTGGAACCCGCTAACTCGACATTTGCACGAAATCGAATTGCCGCAACCCAGAGCAGATTTCCCGAGTTTGAGCGGTCGCGCAGTGAGTGTCGGATTTGGCTACGATGCGGCTGCTGATGACTACAAAGTCGTGAGGATAGATAGACTGCATCCCGGCGGGGTAATTGTCCACTACAGAACTCTTGTATACAGCATGAAGTTACGATCTTGGAGGAAAATTCAGAATTGTCCGTACGATATATCTTTTGTTGGTGATGGGGTTTTTTTGAATGGAGCACTGCACTGGCAATCACGTGACGGGATAACTGCTCTCCATCTTGGCAAAGAAGAATACAGCCTGCTGCCGCGGCCTCATCCCCTATCATGGCCAAGATTTACGTCCGAGCTCTTAGATGCTTTGGATGGATACTTGTTTTTGAGTTACTATCCTGAAAACAAGAAGGGATTGGATGTGTGGGTGATGAGAGATTACGGAGTGGACTGGTCATGGATGAAGTTATGCTCCATTGACATTTTGTCTGGTGTTGCAGGGGGGTTGAGGCCTGTAGCTTATGTGAAGAGCAAAATGCAGGTTTTTCTGGAGCATTGTGGCGGTGGTTTGTTTTGGCTTGATCTTGAGAAGAATTCTGTGAAGGAAGTTGCTATTGAAGGCCACCGTTCCGTTTCCTTTTCTCAGTTTTCTCCTGGTAGCCTTGTTCGGCTTGATAATAGTGACAGTGTTGTAGTTAAAAGACCAAGAGGAGGAGCGAAGAGGAAGAGGAACAAAGCTTGTGCAAGGTAAAACTAATCATTGTATTCTTAATTCATTTTGATTTATGAAGTTGATTGGTCCGACTATTCTTATTCATAAGATTTTTAAAGTTGATTGATTTGTATTACTTTAACTGATTTTAAGGATGTAGTGATCGCCATGGCCAACCAACTTGTTTGGAGTGTTGTTATGGTCACACTTTGTACAATCTTCTTTAAATAATGAAGCAGAATTCTCGTTGGTTCTGATGACTTTTTGTGTTGGAGGGGTATATGGAAATTAGTTGTACCATTTTATAAGGATATTGAACTGACAATAATTTATTCTATTGGGGAGTACAAGCTTAGAAAACGTTTCCTATTTTATGAAACTTGGTTATGGTTATTGTCTGTAACTAATCTTTAGATTTACATATTGTTTTTTATTCTATCATTTCTTGGATTTTGGAATGTGCACAACTTATTTTAGTAGTCCTACAATGTGTGCTTTTTGTTAACTTCAATTGCTTCATGAAATAACTTGAACATAGATCTTGTTAATGTCTTGGTAAATATATCTACGAATTGTTCTTCACTTTTGCAGTGATTTAGCTCTACTTCATGATTTGTTTCTGACTTTTTTGATGAAGTGATATTTGTTGCTTATATGCTTTGTTTTGCAGCGAATATTTTTTGTCAATGCTATTGCTAATCGAGAACATGTTTTCTCGGCTTTAACTTGTAGCTCTCCTATGACTTCAAATATCTATGTACTTTGCTTCTGTTGATGATTGTGAACACTTGCTTGGTACATCTTCAAATATCTATGGGGATACAGTTTTTCTTGTAATATTTTGGGAAGAGTCCTCTGAAAGTTGCACGTCTTGGTTCTTCTTAGATGTTGTCCATCTTTTGCTGATGAGTTAACTTAACACTCGAAGGTCAATAGTCTTTCTTTTGATTTGCTATGTAGTGTCTTCATTGAACTTTACATCTCAACCAATTATTTATTATTTTTTCTTTCTTGTGGGTATGTAAATGTAGCATATCCTTCCAAAAACTTACAAGTGTTGTATCTTATACTGTTCTGTTCAAAAGATAGTGCAACACTATTTTCCATTAGCATAGCCTTAGCTGTGTACATAATTGTCCTTGTTCTGTTTTTTTCTTTCTACAATACCATTTTGTTATGTTGATGTCCCACCCCTTCTTCTTCATAGAATTTGTTGACTTGCTCAAAAGTATGTTCTTTTCCTCTATCTCACTTTAGTGTATTTTCTCGCATAATTTTTGAATTTCTTGAATATCTAAAAGACTTGTGATTTTTTTACAAATAAAATATACCTATGTCATTCTCATCTAGTCATCAATAAAGAGAACAAAGTATATTATCATATTCTTCTCTTGTAATATATTCATTCCTTTGAAATTGAAGTGTTCAAATCTTCTGTGTCATAGCTAGGACTTCTCACTCCTGTTTTCCTTAATGTTTTGTATGCGTATCTCCATGGTAGATCATCAGTTCATTCTTTATCTTGCTTATCGTAAATTGTGCAAGAATCATCAATGCCCTCGCCTCTTGTTGCGAGTTGCGACTATTAGGACTCCTTGATGTATGTTCTGTCTTATTTTAGTGATGAATTTTCTCAAATCTGTTAAAACTATGCATGCCTGCTTGGAAATGTGAAAAATTTCCAGTTGATGCAACAAACAAGAGACATAATAAGTTTAGTTTTCCAGTGTTAACTTGTTTGGACAGCGTCTTAACTTTCTTAGGTTGTTTTCTGGTTGCAGGTTGAAATTGAAGTTTTGCCTAAGAGATACAGGTGAAGATATATGGTTGAGTTCTTTTTAGTGAGAATTACTACTAAGTTTCAATAATGGATTCGTGAAAGAAGACTTTACATTTCCTGATCATTATGGTAGTCAGGCAAAACACATGTCCTACATAGTATGTATATGTTATTGCGAAAGTTGTAAGAAATATTGTGTTGTATTAGTTATTAATGCTGCGTGGAGTTCAATGTATCTGAACAACATCAATTATTGTTTATGAACTCACAAATTTAGATCTTTAATTATTTACTCGTGTGTTGCAACGTGAAAGGAGTACGGGAAGATATTTAATTGAAATGATTGGAATTTATCTTATATGTTTAGGCCTAGGGTGATATGGTTTGATGAAAAATTACAAAATGCACAAAGTCTTTCTGTGTTTTTTCTTTTTTCAATTAACCATATTTCTTGCCCTTTAAGTCAAGATTCGTTCATATCTAGGATTCCGAACTATAAAAGCTTCTACGTATTTAATTTGCCAGAATTTTTCATGTTGATAATTTTAAGTATTTCGAATTCTTAATTATAAGTATATCACAAACTAATTAAGCAATTAAAAATTAATTTATATTAAAAGATTGAAATCATGCATAATATTTACATTCTAAGTGTGTTTTAGGACCGCCTTTGTTAAACTAATTAGAAAATGATATTCTCTTGTTCATTATTATATATTGAGTATTAATATTATAATATCACACACAAATTTTGTATATTTTTAGTATTTTTTATAAATAAACAATTATTATTAGGGAAACCATTAACACATTATTAATATTGAGTGAATATTTAGAATAATTACTCATAATTTTAGTATAATTAATTTGTAGAGTGTTAAAAATAAGCACATTCTAGTAACATTGTTCCCTGCAAAGTAGTGGGAAGATGCATCCAATCATTTGGCCTCTGATTTTAGGAACAAGATCATCTATTGTACCTTTTGTGTTGCATAGCATATTGTAAATTTAATTTTTTATGTTTTAGTTTAATTTTACACTTGTGATTTATAATGGTTCATCCTATCAAATTAAAGTGTATTTTTTTAGTATTTAATTTTCAAGTTTTAATTATTAATTGATTATTTTAAATTTAAATTAATTATAATGAACTCTAATGGGTAGGATGACCCTTAAATCACAAGTATAAAATTGAATTAAAACATAAGGAATTCAAATTGAAGAAAAAAGGGAAAAATAAAATAAAATTAAGTGTGCAATAGAGAGTCTAACACAAAAGGTGTAACAGACTATTTCGTGTGCTAATTTTAAGGATTTAAATACATATGTGATTTCTTGTTGTACTCTGTTTGTTACACTCCGTGTTACACTTTTAAATTATGATTTTTTTATATTTTTTCTTTATTTTCTTTTGTGATTTAGTTTAATTTTATGATTGTTTATTAGGTTTCACCCCACCCAATTAATGTGTATAATTATTTTTTAGTATTTAATTTTCAGTTTTCAATTAATAATTCATTATTGTAGTTGATTATTTCCAAAATAAAATTTATAATTTTGTTAATTCATTTTTTATTGATAAATGCTGATTATGATTATTTATGTTATAATTATTTTTTATTTTATAAAAATATTATTAAAATAATAAATTTAATAGTCATGAAATGTAACATGAAGAAGTACAAGACGAAATTTAAACGATCTAAATAAGCTCTAGATCTTGTAAAACTATTTTGTGGGAAGATTGCATCCAATTCCCTGGTCTCGTATTTGTTGAAATAATAATTTTTTAAAGACAAAAACTTGCATGCACTAGATGTATATAAATTTATATCAGATAATCAACAGTTTTGACCAGGTCAACATGGTCAACCCGCAAAAAAGAAAAAATAGTAAAATAGGTAATACTTTTTAATGATACAGATGATACTTTTTGAATTTTGAGTGATACTTTTAGTGTTACGATTGATAATGATTTTGACGATTTTTTTTATTTATTTAGTTTGGCTAATACTTTTTAAGAATACAAATGATACTTTTGGGCTTTTGAGTGATACTTTACGGTTGATACTGATTTTAAAAGTTTTTTTTTTTAATTGACCGGATCAACGCGCGTTTTCTGGCGTTGACCGATCAACGTATTGACCTGATCAATGCACACTAGTGCTTCTTTTTTCTAATATATATACACACACATATATACACATATTATATGTATATATATATATATAACTATTAAATCATTCTTTTATTCGATAAAGCTTTATATCTTGTATAACTATTTTGTGGGAAGATGCACCCAATTCTTTGGCCTCTTATTAAATCCTACACCAAGAACTGCCAGCACTCATCCACTATCCTCATCAGAAACGGCAGAGGCGGCGGACTCTCTTCTTTCTCTGTTGACGCCCTCACCTACGCGGACGGCGACCAACAAATCGACGTAACCCACTTTAAGCAAATAATCCACCGGGGCGTGCCTCGCTTAAGCGATCTGCCGTCGCACTCATGCAACGGTTTGATCCTCATCTCTCACCACGCCACCGCCAAGAGTTGGGTGATCTGGAATCCCTTACTTCAAGATTTCCACGTGCTGGCGCCGCCGTCGATCGATGATTCACTGAGCGAGTATGGTTTGATGAGGACTGGGTTCGGTTACGACTACAAAGTCGTGAGGGTTCACAAACTGCACGTCGGCGAGGGCTATAGAAGTTTCGTTTACAGTTTGAAATCACGTGGTTGGAGGGTAATTCAGGGTTTTCCCGGCGACGCATGTTTGGGAGAAAAGGGTGTTCTTTTGAAGGGTGCGTTGCACTGGAGATCACGGGAGGGAATAATCGCGTTTCGTGTGGGGAAAGAAGATCACGTGGTGCTGCCGCGGCCACCGACTGTAGGGATGTGTTGGGCATTGGCTACGGACATTATAATCAAATGGGGATAGATGGATGGGTGATGAATGATTACGGGAAGTCGTGGACAAAACTGTTCTCCGTTAAGTCATGTGTGGTCGGTTTGAGGGTGGTAGCTTACTTAAAGAGTCTAGGGCAGGTTTTTCTGAGGCATTATGGTAGTGGTTTGGTGTGGATTGATCTGCTAACTAATTCTGTCAAGAAAGTTACCATTTCTGATCTTCCGCATAATTCCTAGCTCCTAGTACTATTATTTACTCCATATGTTTGTTGTTTTAGATTTTTTTATCTAGAATTAACAATTAATTTTATGGACAAATATACTCATCTTTCATATATGCCATAAAATCTAATTCATCTATATTTTTCTAAAAAATAACCACATTTTCTCTCTACATATATTTTTCTCTCCCCATTTTGTTAGAATCAAGAAATTTGGTAGGATTTGAGAGAGTTAAAATTGACAGAGAGGATGTCAAATTATAAAAAACAACAAACATTTTGAAACAAAATAAAAAATCTAAAACAACAAACATTTCGAAACGGGGGGAGTATTTATTAGCAATTATAAATTTGATGGATTTCATGATCCTACGTAGGTACTAATCTTCTAATTATTCATTTGTAAAGTTGATATATATGATGAGAAATTAAGTTGTTGCATGCATGTTTTGCTTTTATATAAGTGTTGTGAATTTGTGATTATGCATGGTTCTTGCTTTTTTAATTTAGTCTTAAATAATGAGCTAGGAGAATTTTGTGTTGATGTACTGATGAGAGTCTCAACTCTCAACACATATAGATTTTGATTACTACCTAAACATGTACTTGTAGAATATTACTCTTTACTTGGCCTTGGAGGATTATATATATGTAAATATGTTTCATTCTAAACTTAAATTCTTTGGAGAATTTGTGTGTTAATAGAAATGAAAAATACAAATAAATCCAACAGACAATTAAATTTAGTGCATGTCATCAATGGGTAAAAATATCCACTTCAAGTTGTAAATATTTTTTTACCCGCAAAATTTTAAAACTACTTATTTTACCAACCTCTACCAAAATACCTTTCAATTAATGATTTTATAATACTTTTTAAATTTTATTCATTTGTCGAAATCTTGCAAGAAAAAAAAAAAAAAAAAAACAGACACGCCCCTAGCCGCCGCGCGCCGCCACCACCAAGACCCGTAGTCGTCCCAATTTCCCGCAAAATGTGTCACCGTCCAAGGTTGGGAAATGAATGCTGCTTCCGACGGCGATGGCTGTGGAGACGTTGGTTGTGTTTCTGTGGCTATAAGTCGAAGACAGCGGCGCTCATGGTTCACGCAGTGGCTTCGGGGTTGATATGTGGGGATGGGCTTTGGATTCTTCTGGCGTCCATTTTGGTGAAACACCTCTTAATTATATCGTGGTCTATGGTGGTGGCAGAGATCTCCGGTGGTGGTGGGAGAGATCTCGTTAAATTTACGGAGCCAACGGCGGGGAAAGATGGGAAGGGCGAGGGGAAAGAAAATAGTTTTTTTTTTTTTTTTTAACTTGTATTTTATAATTAAGGATATCTTGATCCAAAGCAGGTAAAATAATTAATAATTACAAAAGTTAGTGGGTAAAACAATATTAAGTGGGTTAAAAAATAAAATTGGCTCTTTAATTTATTTATATATATGTTAAAATTAAGTACGTAGTAGCTAGCAAGAATTGACAAACTAAGTTCTTTCGGCTGGCAAGAATTTCTAAGGCTTTTGGGTTGTTTCTGGTTAATTGCAGGTCCAGTTTGATGTTTTCTCTAACAAGTATAACTCTTCAGTAGTCAAGATTCAAGTTGGCTCGAGTGATTTCGACTTAATTAGATATTATTATTCTCAATTATAATTACTTTGTTTTACTTATTATTAGAAGCTCTACTCTACAAGAGACTTCAAATTTCAAACGTCCGATTTTGTGTACATGTCAGTTCGATCTTCTTTAATTTCCCCTTCGCCAGTCCGATTTTGTGTACATGTTTTACCCATTCTCGACTTATGTACAACATTTAATTTAAATATACTACTATTGTTTTAGCAATAGTTATTTTTTTGAAGGGAAATAAGATTATTATAACTTAAGAATAAGAACAACTATAATTGAAAAGGCCTTCCACAAAATTCAAATTTTCGAGGCAATTAACCCAAATATTAGATCGAGTTAGAATAATCCCTTGCAACCCTAGCTAGCATCGTTAATCTGGAGGATCAATTTAACCCAAACATGAGAGCTATGATAATCTCTAGTAACCTTTAGCTAGACGATGGGCCACACCATTGATGTCTTGACAAACATGTCTAACTATAAATTGATGTGATCCCCGCGGGCAAATTATTGATGATGAAGATCTCTCCCATGAATATCATGTTACAAAGGATAATTGAATGGAGAATTTTGAAATCCTAGCTTCATAATGATAAAGAATCGCGATTTGGATATCATGACCCGATGACGACACACGAACTTGGAATACAGTGAAGACGCCACAAACAAGGATGGTGAATCCGTTTGATATGTCAGATTGAAATTAAGGATACTCGTGAAATTCAGATAAATTCTCTAGATTGAAATAAGCTCACGTTTGTGTATTGAAAGTAATCTGTCTCCAAATAATGTTTACACTATCTTATATAAGTGAGACAAAATTAAGTAAAACCCTAATAAAGTTCTAAACCAAAAAATAATAAAACAAAGCCCAAAATTAAAAAATAACACAAAAAGCGAAATGAATTGTCACTCTCGCGAGCTTGCTCGTGACTTAGTCACTTGCGCGTTCACTCGCGAATCTATGTGGCACCGACATGGCTCATTCGCTCACGACCACATCATCATTCACGACCCCACTCATAAATTTTCCAAACTCGACCCCTTCCTCAGTAGTGGGCTTCCAGAAAATAGCCAAGGCCGGGCTCGTGATCAAACTCGGGTCCACCATGTTGCTCAAGAATCTCAAGTACTTCATTGTGTTCCATTCACGACCTCTGATGTATTCGGTTCCCTTTTTGCACGGGTCTCTTGAACACTCGAACTTGATCTTCGGCACTCCATCTAGGATCATATCATAAATGAATGTTTCAACTCCAAGATCATTTTACAACTTGACACTATTTCCAAACTCTGATAAATTCTGCAACCTTGATGATTGAGCGATCACTACAATTAAGTTTGCTATCCGTTTCAAATTAACAACACCTGCTTAAACCCAAAAAATTGATTACGAATTCAACAATCTTAAATACATTTATTAATAAAATTGAAATGAAAAAAAAAAAATTGTATAGTTAATTATTAACTGAATGTATAAAATTTAAAACTAAAAATAATTATAAATTCTATAATCAAACCCAATTAGTATTTTGTGTGATACTTAGATTCATGGACAAAGAAAAAGTGAATTTGGAGAAAGTAGGCAAACATGTTTTGCCATTATTTTTCTTCTAAAGCATGCCTGCATCAATGGAGGGAAACTCTTGGACTTCCAATTATACTGCGCATGCATGATTGCAATTTGCACATCATATTCACATCAATCAAATGTAGAAAAAATCCCCTCAAATTAAACAACCATCGCTTCGTAGCCTTTCATCTTCCACATTTCCGGCTTTAGCTCCAGCTCCAACAATGTCCGACGTACCCTCCGATTTATTCCAGGAAATACTCCTCCGTCTACCGGCGGAGTCTCTCCTCCGCTTCCGGGCTGTCTGCAAATCTTGGCGCCGCACAATCGACGATCCATCCTTCATCAAATCCCACACTACCAACCAACAGTCTTACAGATGCACTCAGCTTCTCATCAGAGACTCCATATTCTGTCGCCTCTTTTCTTTATCTCTCGATTCTCTAAGCATCAACGCCGCTGCCGCTGATCATATTCACGGCCAACAACAACGAACGGCTGATCTGACCCGTATCAAGAATTTAGTACGAAGCGGCGTGCCATTCCTGCGTGACCTGCCGACGACCTCATGCCACGGTCTCATCCTCATTTATCACTCTAATTTCTTTAAGACGTGGGTAATATGGAATCCCTTAACTCAGGAATTCATCAGGTTGCGCGACCCTGATTTCGGCACTGGAATGCCCTCGTTGGGTGTCGGAATTGGGTACGATTATGCTGGTGATGACTATAAAGTTGTGAGAATAGATGAGTGGTACGGCGGCGGAAAATTTGTGTACAGAACTCTTGTTTACAGCCTAAAATCTAGGTCGTGGAAAGCGATTGGAGATTGTCCCCGCGATTCCATTCCAGGGCGGCGAGCGGCCGGAGTTTATCTGAACGGCGCACTGCACTGGATATCTGAGAATGTGATAATGGCGCTGGATTTAGGGACTGAAGAGTATCGGCTGGTGGCGCTGCCCCCTCAACTTGGGGTTGGGGAGCCTCTCGACATGTATATAGATGCATTTGATGGATGCTTGCTTTTTAGTTGCTATTACTCTAGCGAGCCGTTCTGGAATAAGTTTGGAGGTGAAGAGTGCTTGGAAGGATGGATAATGAAATCTCATCATCATGTGTGCTGGATTAAGTTGTTTTCATTTGGGGTACGAGGTAGTGTGGCTAGTTTGAGGGACCTTAGACCTGTAGCTTATTTGAAGAGCAAAGGACAAGTTTTTCTGCAGAATGATACCCATTTTTACTGCTTTGATATTCACATGAATTCTTCGAAGAAGCTCACCATTCACGGCCTTCCAGACTCTTTCACTTGTCAAAATTTTCACGGAAGCCTTGTTCGCCTCGACAACGACAACGGGGATGGTGCTGATTTAAGTACTGCAGAGAAAAGAGGTCTGAATAGGAAGAAGAAAATGATGAAGAAGAGGAGGTCTCAAACCAGGTAATTAAAATTTCTTTTATTTTCTTTATAAATATAAATTGATCTGTGGTGGAATTGTATATATTAATTGGAGAGGTTGCAGACTTCCAGCATCTGGATTTTGAATAAGTTGATGGTATATGCTGAATTGCTGATGATGAAAGGCTCTTGGATCGATCTTTAATATTATTCATCAACATTTTCCATCTTTAATTTGTTGATCTGGATGTTAATTATATTTGTCCTTGCAGGTTAAAACTCTCTGTAACAGTTGATGATTGGTGTCATTCAAATTCAAGTTTTTCCAATGAGGAGGGGGAATAATTTTAGTCCTTTTTTTTGGAAGCTGAAGTAATGGAATGCACGCCTACATTGAGCTTTTGCATATGCGCTTCATGAAAAGAAGGGTTAATATAAAAACTATATCACTAGTCTTTCAGTACAATATAATATATATGATCGATGTTAAAATTTTCATGTAGTACTAGCTAGTACATGTGTATTAACTGAAACTATTTTGGCAATTAATACACTAGCTCCTACTGACATTAAATGGTGATGAAGGAATGATTAAGGGCAATTAATATATTGACCCTGAATATGCATGCGAGGACATTATGATGTTAATTAAACTTTAATTAATTTCATGTCTCATGTATGCGAGTATTAAACTAAAACTATTTTGCAGTTGGAATCAATCCCCTCACCTCGATTGTTCACGGTAATTAGCCATTTTCTTTACACAGTGCATGTCTTCATCATCAGCTATATGATGAAGTACTAGCCAAATATTTTTTGTGATGGTTAGTAAAGTACGAAGTATTGAGAGATTTTCCAATACTAGCAGAGGAAACACGCATTGCACGGATTTTGTCTTTTTTTTTTTATATATAGATAATTTAATATAAGTTTTATAATTTTTAAATGCTAATATTCTACATAGTTCTAATCATAATACGATTAATTGATGAAGAATGAAAGTATTAAATTAATATATCATAGAAAAGAGTCAAGTTATGATATAGAGATAACAACTACAACTTATAATAATTCATAAAAAAATATTATTGATGAAATGAGTAAAATTTGAAATAAATAATCACAGTGTTAATATGTTTGAATGATTTTAAACGAGAGTTTATATTGACATTATTTTTTTCTTATTTGATCTTGATAAGTGGAGAAGCTTTTTTTTCCTTTTAGTTTCAGAAATAAATTTGTCCAACGTCTGATCGTCGTCGCTAGTTATATTAATGCATTCTTTAAGCTTTTTTTTAGGCTGCAATTGTGTTATGGATTCTTTTTTTCCTCCGTTTGTAGTTTGATTGGTCTTTTTTATTGCTTTATTTTTTTCTTCACCTTGAGTTGACAATGCAGTTAATTTGTTTCTTTTGGATTACACTGGCTATGATGGCTAGATTTCCTCTTTCATCGATTTTTACATCCTTAAGTTTGGTCATAAAGTATATTTTGGTTGATCCTTGTAAGCTTAGATTTTTATAGTATGGAGAATCATTCCCCCCTATGAAAATAAAATTGTAATAATTTACATTATGATTCTCAATATAGTAATTGGTTTAGAAATAAATTTTTATAATAATAATTAAATCACTCATTGATTAAACATACTCCTGTATAGAGAATCCTACATATATTGCTGCAACAACTTCAAACATTGTAATGCGTGCATTGTAATCCTCTTGCACAACATTTAGGGTGATTTTGTATATGTAATTACACAAAATAAGGTTTAACACATGCATCTTTGTATTTTTTTTCTTTTGCATGTGCACTTTTAAAATTACTGTGGTGCAGTCTTAACGACTTCCTCATTGCAACTTCTGCATATTGAAATTTCTGCATTCTTTGGACATGATGTTTTACACTTTTTGCACATTTTTCTTTTACCATGTAAGAATTTGACTTGAAAATTATCAACACGTGGACATGTGACAAAACCTCTTTTTGAAAATTCAATTACATGAACATGTGCAACTACATTTTCAAATATCATTTTCTTAAATAATTGATCTTTCAAGTCTTGTAACTTTGCTCGAAATACTCTTGATATTAAATATGGATGATATTGAGCTGCTTGCCCGACATATAATTTTTCTTATATTTCCTTCCACTCTGGATTTCAAGTCACTGTAATAAATAAATTTGGCTTACCAGATTTTTGTACTAATGACAATGCATCAAGATATCTATGTCTCATATCTCTTGGACCACCAATAAATGTTGCAAGAAGAACAATTATTTTACCAACTTCTTTACCTTTCAATTCTCCTTTGAAGACACTATTCACGATTCCTTGATATAATGCAGCTCTCATATTTGATTGATTTTGACGGAAAACAATCTAATCTTGTTGTTTCTAATTTTATATACATATCAACTGCAAACTGTTGTAATAATCTCCGAGCTAATAAAAGTATAGATTGCCTAGATTTCTTATTTGTAGTTTGTAGCAAAGATATTCTCTAAATGAGATATTTTTATCACTTTGCTTCTTCAAAACTGTAAAATATATAGAATATAATAAAATTAAAAAAAAATCAAGAGATACATTCCACAAAATAATTTTAAATCACTTAAGTATTGATAAATTGAGATCTTGCACTATTTTTCGTACATTTTCACTTTGTGTTTTGCACGGTTCATGCTTGTTTTCATCTCAGTTTAATCAATTTTCACTTGAGTTTGGAGTCTGGATCAGTTTGTTATTTCGTGCATGCATGTTTGTTCCCATTTTTTTGGAGTGCTTTGGAGAAAAGAAGCTGTGATGAAGCCCCATGGTCATGTGTTGAAGAAATTAGGCTGAAAACGAGATGGAAACGAGCCAGAAATGAGCCGCGAGTGGAGTCGCAGGTCGGTAAAAGGCCGACCGACTGTGAGTTTGCGATGGATGAAGGGTTCCAATGAAGAAAACTCGCGAGCACAGTTGCAGGTATTTTACCACATCATGCTATGTAGAGCCGCGACCCGAGCCGCGGGTGAGTCATTCGCGAACGAGGTTGCGGGTTTGCTGGGCTTGTCCCTTTTTGGATGGATTTTGGCTTTATCTCACTAGGTATTTAAAGGTTGTTGTGCATGAAATTGAGGCACTTTTTTCATACCCTAAATTTGCTAACTGAGAGAATACAATAGAGAAGAAGCAACGTGAAGAACGCGACCAAGGAATTCAAGTATTTCAAGATTAGAGACAGATGTAATCTTCTGAGTTTTATTTTCTTTAACTCTTGTCAGACTATGAACACCTTGTGGAATAGCTTATTTGTTTATTTCAGTATGAACAACTAAACCCTAGTATTCTAGGATTGATTATGATTCAATTATGAAGTTTGTTTAATTAAGCTTGGTCTCATGCCTATAATTTCAATATGCTTTAATTTTTCTTGTGCTTGCTTTTGCATTATTTAACTGGCCATTAAATAGTGTTTTTAATGTGTTAATTCATAAATCGAAAGAGAAGCTTTAACACCAGATTTGGATCAATTAACTTGGTAGTCAATATCACTCGAGAGAGTTTGATAGAGCAATAAATCCGATGATCATTTAGGAGTTGCATGTTAGATACCTAATGGACACATTGTTATTTAATATGTGATCAACACTCTAGACACTTCGAGAAGAGGTTTGGAATGCAGTAGTGGTTGCTCTAGTATAATTAAAATTCCAACATAAGTACATAAATGTAATTAGTTAAATGAATAGATTAATTGATGATTATACAATCCTAGAATACGTCTGTTTTTCACTGTTACTCTTTCTTGTGCATTTAATTGTGGTTAATTTAGTTATATAATTCAATTTATTTAGTTTTATTTAGTTAATTCAAGCGTTACATCATTTTGGGTGGTCTAGATAACGTAGGTAAAATAATTTGGATAATTAGTAGCTTAGATTATTAAGTCTTTGTGGATTCGACCTTGTTCACCGCTATATTAGAAGCCTCAACATACACTTACAGTTTAGGTGAAATAAAATACCGAACAAGTATGCACACAATTAAGATTACAAAGTTAGGGTAACTAAACAATTGCAGTCTATTGTAATTTTTTTCATTTAGCCTTTTTATTTTTATTAAAACTATTTTTCTAATATTAAGTAGTCTCTATATGTTAAATTTGATTTGTTAGCCTTTTAAACATTGTATATGTTCAATATGAATTGTATAAATAAAGAAAAAAACAAGAAAAGGAAGTAATCCAAACCTAGAAATTCTGAATATCACAAACTGATAACTCTGGGGACCGGGGCCTCATCAAAATCCATATGGAAAACCCAATGTCTCAAGCGATCTTCTACTTTTTTTTTGTCGAAGGTAACCCGCAGCCGCTACCGAGGTGCGCACTGGGTAAACCTCGCCCCTGTGTAATAGCCTGCAAACCACACAGGGGAGGTAAACCACACTTGGCAAGCCAGGTGTGACAGGCTCACACCTAGTGGTGTTGGTGGGATTCGAACTTGAGACCTTTGGCCTCAAGATATCACCACTCCACCACTAGACCATCCCCAAGGGGACCGGTCTTCTACTTTTTATGCCAATAGATCAAGTGCAAGGACATAATTAACAAAGATGATTTTCTTCTCAAATTGATGAAACATGTTTTGCCTAAGAAAATTATATCATAATAAATTTTATCATCTAAAGTGCAGTCAAGCCCAGCATCGCTTATCTTAATATTGGAAAAAAAATGCATAAAAGAAAATAGTTGAAGAATATTTTACCCAAAGAAATAGTATTATAGTTCATTTTGTTTTCTAAAATAGATTCAAAACGAGACCATATTGTTAGCAAAGCAGCAACGATACAGTAGGTATATGTGCAACTTATTTTTTTATTCATTAATTGTGTGATTTTGGCTTGAGCTAAGTTAGTTTATGCTCGTTACTAATTTAAATTTTTTTTTAAAAACTAACGATTGTCCATGGTTAGTTTTTAAAAATATTTTATCAGTATCAATATGTTTTGTTTGAAGAATTAATTTTAACATACACTATTTTATCTCGTTTTAAACTCCATAATTATGAAAACAGTTTAAAAAATTTAACATACATACCTTGTTCTCTAGATATAACATCGTCTGCACTAATAATTCTTGATAGTGGGAAAGTATTATCAAGATCCATATTGGGAACTGAAACCCATTTTTAAGTATAAAATTAAACAAATAAATTAAATATGTAAATATGATCATTATATTAAAAATAAATAATTTTATTATTACAATGTAATAAATATAAGAAATATCATTATTGGTGATAGACTTTGTGGCAGTAATCTTTTTAATATTTTGATGCCAACCTGTTTCGCTTCTTGGAAATGTAGGTGGATATTGCAATGAGTCATAACATCCATAATAATATTTTATTATGTGTCTCTCGCCATAATGAGTATGAATTACAATGTCTCGCTCTAATAGGATGTTGTCATTATTCCCTTCAACTCATATAGCTGCAAGTTGATCTACATTTGGAGAATTGTATACTTGTTGATCTAAGTTCATGTCTTTTGAGATATAAAGTTGAGATTATCTATTGAATGATATTCCTTTAAACTTCAAAACAAATCTTGAATACGGATTGACTTCCATAATTTTTATCAGCTTCTTCACAACTGCTCCTGATATATTTGAATTTTTCAATCTGTTCATTCTGTTCTCAACTTCAGTTCCTGTCTAAAAAAATATAATTGAAAAAAATCAGGACTTGTACGTATTACTGGGGATCAATCTTCGAAGATCATGATAAATCATTCATTGTGCTCAGAAAGAATTAAAAATTACCTGAAGATGAACTTGATGTGGACGATGCATTATGAATATTCATAATTGTGAAAATATCAAAATAATAAATCTGTTATACTGAGAAAATGGTATAGAAAAAACTAGAAGGTTGCTCAAGTGATTAGATTTTCGTGTCAATTCCCAATGAAATTTGTAAAGTGAGAACGAATTTCTGAACTATTGTTCGTAATAATTAGCAAGATGAAATTCAATATTTACATAGATAATTTTAGACTCCTATTATAATTAGGAGAAGATTTATATTAACAAAGTCAATTAATTACTTATTTTATTTCAGTTATTTGACACCTTTTAGAGTCCTATTATAATTAGGAGAATAATTATATTAACAAAGTCAATTAATTACTTATTTTATATGAGCTATTCGACACATAATAGAATTTGACAATTTGATTAATGTTTTAATTTTTCTCCTTAAAATAACAAAATATATATGTTTCTTCAGCGAAATATTATTTTATCCTTTAAGCTAAAGAAATAATTTTGATATTATTTGGGATAATTTTATATAATAGAGTTCAATCATATCAAAACTATTGAAATAAATATAATATATTATATTTACAAATAATTATTTATAAATAATTTTATATAAATATATAATATTACTTTTTAACCTTTAAAATAAGTATATATTATGGATATATCAGGTAAATTATATTTTGTAAGAAAACATCCACATTTTTTATATAGATATAGATATAGCTATAGACTATTAATGAATATTACATGCATATGGGAAAACAGACAAAAAGGGGTCAACATAAGTATATTATTAGTTGTTACTAGTTTTGTATCCGTGCGATGCACGGTAATCATTGAATTTAATTGAAATAATTCATACTATAAGTTTATATCATAAACAAATTATGAAATACTTCTATATATATATATATATATATATATATATATATATTTACAACATTTGTAGTGGTGAACATTTTAAAAATATAATTGTAATGGATGCATCACAAATTAAGATTTTCAATCCACTATTGATACTTAGTAGTCTTTAAGATAAGATATTGAAAATACGATATATATCTATTTATATTGAAGGAGACCGCTCATCTTCTAAACTGAGATATCTCTCGATGCACATTTTTAATTCTTAACACGTGTAGCAAATATTACTTTCTAAATGTTGAAGTGATATATCATATTTCTAATTAAATAAAAAACAAACAAACCATAACATGGGACAATGGAAAACATTGAAAGCACCATTCTCATCCACATAATTCCATTGAGCAAACTAATTAGTAGTTAGCTAGTGAAGGTGGAGCCTAAAAATCTACCTTGCATTTACGCTTGCCTATATTTACCATAAAAATAGCTAATTATTCGTCATTTACTTCAACTTCCACTTTGATTTCTTCTTCATATTAAATAATATTTTTCCTCCTAAATCTTGTTTTCATATAAATTATTTGTTTCATCATTGACCTCTTCTTCAGTTGAATGGTCGGCATCCTATATATACAAAATAAATTCATGAACAATGAAGAACCATAAAAGCTGATACAGAGTGACAAACATATACATGCACATTGCATCAAACCATTAGGTAAAACCAATAACTGAAGGAACATACTTACTCTAAATCAACAACATCAATGATCTATGCTCCGTTTGGGTGAGGAAGCATTTCTGAACTTATTGTCGCCTCCCTTCTCAATGTTCTTAAAAATATTGATATCCAAAGAACCAGTAATCGAAGACTTCTCATTTGCGCCTTAACTTCATTCATTAAGGCTTCACCTGCACATTTAGATAGACGACAAACCAGACTAATAGATTCCAACAATTTACTTTAGTTACGTAGCAATAAGATTTTCCAACTTTTTGTTCATTTGTTCTATATATTCTATGAACAAAAAGTACAGAATAAGCAACCTCAACTAATGTGGATAGCCATACTATTGTGGGTAGCACAAAACTTTGCCGCAGAATCGGAAATCGAGATACACATTTTTTCATATGAATCATTCAACCCTTTTATCTATAAAAAAGATGTTTAGAAATTAAACAAATAGAAGAAGCATAAAACACACAGAAGGCTATTTAGATTTTTTTTTTCAAATTTAATTGAAGTGTTTATATATATATATATAATATATATATATATATAGTGTTCAGTAAATGTTCATGTGCTTTGTTTAAGCAAAAAAGAAGTAAACAAAAAAAAGTCAATGGATAACCTGGTGTTATATATGGTTTCGCTCGCGGAGATCGAAGATGGAGGTTAAAGAGTTATCACCTTTGTTCAATCAGATTTTGAAGTATCAATTGACTATGCTTACGTCGATCTGTTGTTGAGTTACACTCCATCAAATAAAATATAGAAGAGATTTAGAGATTTTTGCTGAGATATTAGAGATTTTTCGAGAAAGATTTGAGGGAGAAGATGGAGTTTCGAAGGTGATCTCAATAGAAAAGAAAAATTGAATTTAAGCTATGTCGCAGAAAGATAGAGATTGAAGACAATTATAATGCTCCCGTAAAGCACTATATAAGGAAACTGAGAGTGCCACATGTAAAAACTGGATTAATTTCAGTAACTCCTCGATGATGAATCCGCTGAAAATGGCGCCAATTTTAAATTGAGTAGAAACTGTGTTTTTATACTGAAAATGGCGCCAGTTTTAAAATTGAGTAGAAACTGTGTTTTTATATATATATAGATATAGATTAGTTTCTATTTTCTACGATGATGTGATAAATTTATAACCTATAAGTAGGGATGTCAATTTAGTCCGAAACCGATGGGTTGGCCCGAATAGATTGAGAAAAATATAGGGTTAGGGCCGAAAATTTCCGGCCTGAAAAAAAAAATTAACTGAACGGGCCAAACCGGTCGGGCTGGCGGGCCAAACGGGCTGGCCCGGTCGGGCCGCGGGTTGGCCCGTCGGGCTGGCCTGGCAGCCTTCGTTGTTTTCGTCATAACTTTTTCTAGAAAACTCCGATTCACGAACGGTCAGAAGCATTAGAAAGCTAACTCAATTATCTTTCCATCCATATATTATGCATTTATAGATTCCAAGTATGCTAAAAGTTATGAATTTTTAAAGTTACAACTAATAGTAAATGAGTTTTATTCAATGATGCAATTTTTCATTAAATGTTATATTTTCATTTATGACATACATTATTGCATTTATCAATGTTATAACTTATACGTGCTTAGTATGATGTATAAAACATGTTGTTTATTCGTTTGTTGCTTTTTGAATGTCAAAACCTTTCACTTTAATTTTTTTTATTATTTTATTTTATTTTTGTTAAGAAAATTATCTTTCACTCATTATCCATCTATTATTATATAGACTCGTTATCCATCTATTATTATATAGTATTGATGTTTTAAAATATTAAAATTATATTATTTATCATGTTTTCAATAATTTAATTTTATATACGTTCTAATGTTATCATTTGTTTATTGTATGAAAAAGAATACAAAAATAAATGAAATAAATAATGAAGACTTTAAAAATGAAATGTGAACATGAAGTTGAAAAATCTTCAAATATTATTGTTGAAATAGAAGAAGATTGTATTTCTAATTAGTTCGGAGATTGAACTATAATTAGATTTATGATTTAGTTTGAAATTATTATTTTTGAAAGAACAAATTATGATTGAAAATTATTGTAATTTATCATTTCTTATACCGTTGATTTCTTTATTTGATGCACTATGATGTTAATGGAATTTTATATTCTCTGTATTTTTTTTCATTTTATGTTATTTTTCGTGTATTTATTTATTTCAAGAGTAAGAGATGGTGACTATTTTTTAGAATTATCAAAATATAATTTATACATGTGAAAAAAATTCGTTAGCATGTTGGCCCGACGGGCTAGCCCGAAAACCGAATGGTTAGGGTTAAGGCCAAGAATTTTTGGCCCGAAAAAAATTTTAACCGATTCGGCCCGAACCGAATTGGCCCGAAACCGAAACGGGTTGGCCCGATTGACATCCCTACCTATAAGAGACGCAAAATTCATTTTGCGTCAAAAAATTTGCTCCAACCGGCTGCCAAACACAATCGCAAATTGGATTCAATTGCTTTTATCTCTCCTCCAAACGCAAATATGCGTGAAGTTTTCAAAATTATAATTTAGTCCTTCTTAATGATGATGTTTATTATTTAGTACTTTAATAATATTTTTTTATTATATATATATATATATATATATTTACATATGATGTTTCTTAAGAAAATAATTAAAATTACAGTTGTCAAAATTAAAGAACAACAGAGGCATTAAACTTAAATTTTCAACACTAATATATAAATTAAAAATCATAACAATAGCATTAATTAAAATAAAGAACATATTATCCAAATAATGAAAATAAAAATGCATTACATATCACAAAATTATCTAACAAATATTATATATATATATATATGAGAAACTGCAAAATAAAATTAAAAAGAAAATGGACCATCAAAAATAAAATACATAGCAAAGTACAAAATGACAACAACGAATTGTGAAATTGGTTTAATGATTTGATAAATTGAAAGGATCTTCCAATATTATCGAAATATTGGTTCAATGAACCGATTGTTGCAATGTGTAAAAACTTAAGAGGATGATTTTGTAAATTTGATAAATATATAGGTGTTATTGAAAGTGATATACGAAGGAATATTGAGATAATATCTTTTTAAGTTTGAAAATGAATTCATTGGTTGGATATGAATTACAGTTTAATGTCATAATTACTGTATTTTGAATGAGTTTGAGTTTCTTAATTGGAAAGAGGTTGTAAGGAGGCCATCGCAAAATATTCATGTATGTCAACGGTGGCTCCAAGTTTGATTATCAATTCTTGGATTATTTTAACATTCTTCTTCAAAGTCTCAAGTAAAAAAAAGTAAACAAAATCGAAAATTTATAAGAGGATACAATTTTTGGTTCCTAACACGTACCTGATGGAAATAATCATGTAACTTAAAATGTTTCCAAAAATAGTGCATTCTTAAATTTATATATGTATAAACATGTTTTTAATCGGGCTGCAGTTTCAAATTTTATTTAAACATCAACTAAATATTGACTTAATTAGGGAGCAACATCAAATGCTTTCAACATAGGATGTCTTTCGAGAATTTGATTCCGGATTTTTTTTTTTTATTTTTTCTGAGGAAAGGGAAAGAACCCGGAAGTTTTAATAAATAATCATTCCAACAATTAAGTCATAACCCTTTCATCCTCAGTTCCATGGAACAACCGAAATCATAACCCCAACAATTTCATAACTAAAAAAAAAAGTCAATTTTTTCTGTGCATTAGGTGCATAGAAGATGGTCAGCACGTTGACTTGGTTAATTCGCAAAAAAAACGTCAAAACATGTGACACTTTTTAAGGATACAAGTGATATCTTTCGAATTTTAAGTGATATTTTTTAGTGTTACGGTTGATATTGATTTTGACGGGGTTTTTATTCTTTTTTCTGACAGATACTTTTTAAGAATACAAGTGATACTTTTGTGCTTTTGATTGATATTTTTTAGTATTACGATTGATACTAATTTTGACTTTTTAGAGGTGACCGGATCAACACTCGTTAATCCGATCAAAGTGTTGACCCCACATTCACCGCGTGGCTGTTTGATATGCACCTAGTGCACACAAGACCACCCCATTAAAAAAAAGATAGAATTGAAAGAACAAAATAATCATCAATTTTGGATCAAATATGGCCTAAATCTTGAAAAGGAATATTTTCTAGTTGCAGCCATTAAAAAGAATCATTTATTGTTTTCCTAAAACATTTGTCCTTTAGGATAGCCGAGTGGTCGAGTGGTGTTATCTTGAGGCTAAATGTTTCAAGTTCAAATCCCGCCACCAATACCATTAGGTGTGAGCCTATTACACATGGCCCGTCAAGTTTGAATCTTACCACCAACACCATTAGGTGTGAGCTTGTCACACCTGGCCCGTCAATTGTAATTTACCTTCCATGTGTGGTTTGCAGGCTATTACGTATGAGCTTGTCACACCTGGCCCACCAATTATGATTTACCTTCCCTGTGTGGTCTGCAGGCTATTACACAGGGACGAGGCTTACCTAGTGCGTACCTCGGTAGTGATTGTGGGTTATCCTCGACATCAAAAAGTTGGTACACCAAGTGTGGTTTACCTTCCCTATGTGGTTTGTAGACTATTACACAAGGACGGAGTTTACCCAGTGCACACCTCGGTAGTGGCTGCGGGTTACCCTCGACATCAAAAAGCTGGTCTGTCAAGTGTGGTTTAACTTCCTTGTGTAGTTTGCAGACTATTACACAGGGACGTGATTTACTTAGTGCACACCTCGGTAGTGGCTACGGATTACCCTCGACATCAAAAAGAAGAAGAGAGTATTAGCATATCAAATAAAACTCATTCTCGCTTCTCTCAATTTTGGATTGAAATTCTTCTTCTATTGTTAAAATAGTCAAATATATAAAAAAAAAACTCACGACTCCATTCAATTTTCGTAAAATCATCAAATTTCTGTGGTTGAATTTTGTTACAGGTGTTGTTATTTGCACTACAAAATTTACTCTTTGAATCTCAAATTAGAAAAAGTAGAAATAAAATAATTTTAAAGTTACTTAATACCATTTAAGTTTTCAAAAATTAATTGTGTTAAAAAATCTAACACAAACACATTAAAGGTGTTTAAGAAACTAGTTTCCGAACTAGCTGAAGGTGGTTCAGAAATTGATTTTCCAACGAGTGTTGGAATTTTTTTAAATCAATTGAGTTTGAAAATCAATTTCCGATCATGTTGAAGGTGGTTTGGAAATTAGTTTATAAACGAGCGTTAGATTTTCAAACACAACTAATTTTGCTTGTGTTATAAGATTTTTAGAGTGAATGGTAAATGTGAAGTGCATAGAGTAAAAATCGTAGTGCAAAATTGTAACTTTCCTTTGTTATATATGGACAGAACAAAAACAACAGTCAAACCTTCAGACTCGAAGGTGGAGAAACCCTCAACTTCTTCGTCGAGACCTACAAATCTCTCCGGTCCATTCCGTGGTGGCAGGTACTCCTCTTCCTCCGCTGCCGGAGATGCCGAGACATCCTTCTCCTACCTCCTTGACAACTATAATTTTATGATTTTTTTGTATGTTCTCAAGCATTTCATTTTTTCTTAGTTATTCAAAAAGGGATGAAGCAAATACGGTTTTGATCTTGAGGTCTAAGAACTTCTCCAAGAGCTTTGTTCCGGCTCGGTAAAGAGAAATTTGACGTGAAAATTGAGAATATATTTCCTCCAACAATCACTTCCTCGGCCCGGTAAAATGAAGGGATATGAATAGTATCTTGGTTAAATAACCGAGGTACTATTCATAGACGGCAACTCATCTCATCCTCCTTTTTTTTATGATATTGTTGATAATTTTATTTGGTTGTTTTTTATATTTTTTATTACATTTCAAATTGTTTTAAAATTATTTTATACATTGATTAAGTAAATAATATTACATTAATTTAAACATATAATTAAACACAAAATACATAATTAATAAAAATAGAATTACATAAACATTTTAATAACAATACAAAACCACAAATATATTATAATAAATAATACAAAGCCACAAATATATTACAATCAATAAACAATACAAATATATAATTAATAAATGACATGTAATTTATGCTTTTATTAAATAATCTATTATGAAATGTTGATTTCCATTTTGAATAAGCCAATTATTTTTGCATGAACCTTTTAATTTTTGTAAAATAAAAATAAAAATTAATTATATATTAATTAAAAATAAAAAATAATGAGCAAGAATATTAATATATATATATATATAATCATATTCAATTAAATAATTCGATAACAAAAATTAAATCAATAGTAAAGAGTATAGAAAAGGAATATTCCATTGTAGTGTGAAATGTAGAGTGATGCTGTTGGAGATGAAAATTGAAAATCTGTAACTTTAACTGTACAATAGTGTAGAGTTAACTGTATTCTGGTGAAAATTGTTGGAGATGGCCTAAGGGATCAAAATATTTTTACATTTTTTTTTATATTTTATAAAATAGTGAGGATATGAAAAGTAAAAATTGTGATCTAAAGAGCAAATTACACATTTTGTCCTGTAAGAATAGAATCCAAACACTTTCACTTCCAAAATGTACAATTTAAATTTTTTTTTACACTTTTGGTTGCACAGTTTATATTTGAACACATTTGATCTAAAAAAACTAACGGATTATACTTAATATCCGTTAAGTACCTATTTTGGATAGAAATTTTCACTGCATTCATTCTATTTTTCATCCTTAATTAGTTGGTGCAACCAAGATCAGCACATCTCATGTTTTTTTTCTTTTTAATTAAATTTCGTTGCAGTCACTCTAGGATTTACATGATGGAAGTGGACGAGAATCAATTAATCAAATTTCAATCTAAAATAGGTACTTAACTAATGTTAAGTATAGTTAGATAATTTTTGAAAGTGAAAGATGAAAACTCTCAATCCAGAATCTAAAAGATGAAAATTATCAATTTAGGACCCCAAAAATCACGAATTTTTTTATTTTCTTTTATTTTTTAATTAATTTTATATTGATTTTCAATGAAAATCCATTCATTAATTATCTATTAAATCTAATAAAGAAACTGTTAAAATTAATTAAAAAATAAATAGAAATCAAAATTCGTGATTTTTGAGGTCTTGAATTGATAATTTTCATCTTTCGGATCCTGAATTGAGAGTTTTCATCTTTCAGGTCCTGAATTGATAGATTACCCATCTTTCAGGTCCTGAATTAATAATTCTCCAATAAAAAAAATATTGAAATATAAACTGTGAGATCAAAAATGTCAAAAAAAAAAAAAAACTTGCAAAATTATACATTTTGGCACTAGAAGGGTTTCGACATTATTCCGACCAAAAATTTAATTTACTCTGATCTGAAATCTGTAGAATTCGAACGATCCCTCAATTAAGCCCACTCATACTGACTAATTAATTAGGTATTAAGTAGATTTTAGTTTTAGTTGTCGGGGAAGAGAGCTTGGAATTAAATCTAGATCTCTCTGTTTACATTACACATAATTAAGAGCGCCGACAATGTCCGACGTCCCTTCCGAAATGTACCGTGAAATACTCCTCCGTATGCCAGCCGAGTCGGTCTTCCGCTTGAAGGCCGTGTGCAAGGAGTGGCGCCGCCTAATCGAGGAGCCATCCTTCATCAAATCCCACTCCAACAATCAGTCCTCCAACACGTCCCTCCTCATCACAAACCCCAAAGGCGCCATTTATTCTCTATCGTTGGACTCCCTATCAGATCGCCGTCAAACCCCCATCAAGCAACTCATCTGTCGCGGTATCCCTCCTCGCTGCTCACGGCCGCTGGCCTCGTGCAACGGCATGTTTCTCATTTCCGACGACAACGACAAAATCTGGATGATCTGGAACCCGCTAACCCGGGAGCGCCACGAGCTGCCCCGACCCGAACCTTGCATATACATGATGGGTAGAGGGTTTGGGTACGACAGCGCTGCCGATGACTACAAAGTGGTGAGGATAGATTACATGTCGTCTGTTGAGGAAGTAGTGAGTTACAGAAGTCTTGTTTACAGCATGAAATCGGGTTGTTGGAAGATGATCGACGATTGCCCTCACTATTTCTCGTCGAGAGATGAGGGAGTTTTCCTCAACGGCGCATTGCACTGGAGAGCTGAGGAGACTATCATCGTGCTTGATCTCGTGACTGAAGATTACCGGCAGCTCGCACTTCCCCCTTTGCCCACCAGGAATGAGGTCAGCTTCTTGGGGTTGAACGTTGTAGGTGGATGCTTAGTTCTGAGTTACTACCACATGATCAGTCGCTTCGTTGGATGGGTGATGAATGATCACTCGTGGAAGAATTTGTTTTTGTTTTTTATTCCGCAACAAGATATTGGGCCTCATTCCATGGTTAGACAGGCGCCTGTGGCTTATCTAAAGGGCGGAAACCAAGTTCTCGTGCGACGTGATTCGGGTTTCTTTTTGTGGGATGCTAAGAATAGTTGTGCGAAGAAGGTTATCTTTGATGGCCTCCCGGCAAACATTTCCTCCTGGAAAATTTGTCAGGGATCATTTTTTGGAGAGGGATAGTATCAGTTGACACACAAGGTAAAACTTCAAACTATGATTATATGATGATCTAATAATTGAAGAAGAAATTCACCTGATCATGCCGTGTTAATTAAATGTTGTGACAGGCAGGCAAATACAGAGAGTTTCTTGATATGACAATTTCTGGCATTGGTGGAAGAATTGTCGATAAGAATGTTTAGATTTTGCATTTCAAGATGGTTATTCGTCAGTACTAGTTTAGATTACGATGTATTTGGAAGCCCTCGGTCAATTATTTGCATCTTTTTTGTGTTTAATCCACCATGATGCTTGTCCTTAATTACAGGTTGAAGTCCTGCGTGAGAGATTGATCAGATTTTAGTTGTGGTTGTCCTTTACAACTACATCCATCTTTTTTAAATAAGAAAAGCCATTGTTGATGTGTGGTAATCTATCTCTACATGCGTTATACAATTTCCCATAAATGTGTACCCTTTGGTTTGGTTACCAAACTGTTTCATTTTACCAGACCAGTGACACACTACATAACATTTCAGATTTCCATTCAATCAAATTCAATTACAGAAAACGAATATTAAGACTGTCGTAAAAATTAGCACTCCTCAAAAATCCCACAACAGCACCAAACTAATTCATATACAGTCTAATCTAAATCAACAACCAAGGATTGGTGAACAGTAGCAGAGGTTTCAAAATATCATAACTAACGAGATCGAACGCATATCAAATTGAGCAAGCAAATGATGGAAGCTTGTTGTGATACGTAATTCTTTTCAATCATTCCCAGAAATCATGTCGAACAATTTATTTGTTATGATGTACGTTCTGCTAAAACAATGTTAATAATATATTTCCATAATCTGTGAACTAGCTACTTTTAAAAAAGCCAAGAAATTCACATCAATTTTGTGGAGAAGAAACGAAACAATAAGACGAATCCGACCTTGTGATACACGCAGAAATGATCAAACGAGAACAAAAAAGATGTTATTATCTTTTAAAACAAATAACAACAAACAATCATTCAAAATCCACAACTCATAAGATTCTCAAAGAAACATATCCATAATTAAATTCCTATAGAGTTTACATTTCAATTGGAAACCAAGGAATAAACTAACATATAATGCAACTCCATATATGGATATAGTTTACTGCAAGCATCAATGATGAAATCCACATGGATCTTAAAACCCTAGCTTAGTCCGGCGCCAGTGCCTGCGCTTGGCATTGTACCTGCAAGCACAACACGACATCGTTTTACAAAAATTAAAATTAAAATTAACACTAGTAATAAAAGATAGTAGGGATGGCTATGACGATGAATGGATGATACCTGATGGTATTATCGGTTCTCATTCGTATCCAGTAAGGAATAGGTCGATTCTGCCTCTGTTTCTTCGCCAGCTTCTTCTTTATCATAAACGTTTTGTGAGACGGCTGTCACAAATTCGTAGAAGATCCATTTTCAGAAAAAATAAAATAATAAAATAACAACACATACACAAATATTCAATCAAGCACAGAGACAGAGAGCGAGAGAGAGAAAGAATTTACCATTTTGACGAAGGTGTTCGGAGAAGAAGAATGGCAGCCTTTAGTGTGAAGTTAAATTAAACCCTAGAGAGAGAGATGCATTTTGTTTCTAACGATTATCGTTTGGGCCGTTTTTATGAGGGTCTTATTTTCAATAATGGATAAAGCCCATAATCTAGCAATAGTAAGAACAAAAACTACACATAAAATACTCCACCCACAATGAGACTACTGCTATGTAATGATAAAAGGCTGAAATTGAAATTTATAATATTGTTTATGTATATAAATATATTTTCAGGTGAAAATTTGTTTAAAGCACTTTGAATGGATTATATAATCTCTCTCTTGATAAGTGTAACACAGATTTTTGTATTTAATTTAGTAAAACATAAAACGTGTACAATTCAGATGATTTCGGATCAAAATATATTTATATGGATCCAAATCTCTATTTTTCCTCTGATTCTGCTCTTCAAAACTTGATCGTCAAACGGTCTTTGAAATCTTCAGAGTAAAAATTTGTCTCTTTGATTTTCTTAAACTTGTTGTTTGAACTTGGTCTTTGAAGTTTTCGGGGAAGATCTTTGTATCCTCGATCTTCTTTAACTTGTCTTTAGACTTGATAACGTTAATTCGGAAGGCCGACGTCTTGTTTTCGGATCAAACGCCAAGTTTGGGATGAATTTGACGAAGAACATCTTTGACTGCCTTGCTTATGGTTAAATGTCGTTTTCGGGATGAATTTGATGAATAACGTCTTGAATATTTGAGAGAATTTCACTTATATAATTTCTTCTCAAATTCTTGAATTCTTTAAATGAATTATGGTGTGATTTTCAACTGATATAGGGCCTCTATTTATAGTTGTTGGTAGGAGTATCTAAGGGCTGACGTGACGCGATCTCATTGGCTCTTGAAAATTGATATATATATTCAAAGATATTTACTTGTTGCCAAAGACTCTTGATGTTTATCATATAATAATATCTTTATTATTTAAATATTTTATCTAATTTTGGATTTCATAAGATTTCAAAACTAAATAAATATATAAAAATTAATAAAAATATTATATATAATATTGTTAATTTTCGCCTCCTACAAATGCCGCCTCGAGACTTGTTCATGGACGACTTGTTGTTTGAAATGAATGAGTCTTGAAAACCGATTAGATAGTTTAAACTCGTTTCAAGAAGTCTTGAACTTGAATTTATTAAATAGTTTATACTCGTATTAATGAGTTCTTGAAATTAAACTTGTGAATAGTTTATATTCAAGAATTCTTCAATTTGAATTTCATAGATAGTTTATATTCGTATCAAGGAAACTTCAATTTGGATTTGAATTTAGATAGTTCATGCTCGTATCAGGGAGATTTCTTGAACTTGGATAGTTTATGCTCATACCGAGTAGTCTTCAACTTGAATTTGGACTATGCGGATCTTTTATACTGGTGTCAGTGAGTACTTGGATTTGAATTTATATTTGTAGATATTTTATACTCGTGTCAAGGAGTTTTGGATTTGAATTTGCACTTGAATTTGAAATCATTTTATACTCGTGTTAAGGAGTTTTGGATATGAATTTGTAGACCTTTTATACTCGTGTCAATGAGTCTTGGATTTGAATTTGACTTTCTAGATAGTTTATACTCGTGTCAAATAGTCTTGATATTTTTTGAAGAGTTTAAATAGTTCTAGCTCTTATCTAGGAGCATTGGAAGATAGCTTAGGCTTTTATCAAGGAGCATTTGAAGATAGTTTAGACTCTTATCAAGGAGCGTTTGCATTTTAGATAGTTGCTCTTATCAAGGAGCTTTTGATGATAGTGTTTTGATGATAGTTTAGACTTTTATCAATGAGCGTTTGTATTTTAGATAGTTTTGACTCTTATCAAAGAGCTTTTGAAGATAGTTTAGACTCTTATCAATGAGCGTTTGTTTTTTGAAAATTTTAGATAGTTTTGGCTCTTATCAAGGAGCATTTGAAGATGGTTTAGACTCTTATCAAGGAGCATTTGCATTTTATTTTTCATGGATTCCAATATGTATTGGAGGACTTGAATGGGCTCATGACGAGATTTGTAGCCGTTTCTTTTTCTTTTTTCACTTGGAGATTAATCAAAATATTTGCCCCCATCATTTGTTTTTCTTACTCTTCCAGAATTGCGGACATCTTGATACTTGAGGAAATTGGTGAGGAGAGGTAGAGATAGTCCCACTGGGCGTGCCAAAATTTGTAACACAAATTTTTGAATTTAGTTTAGTAAAACATAAACATATACAATTCAGATGATTTTTGGATCAAAATATATTTATATGGATCCAATCTCTATTTTTTCTCTGATTCTTCTCTTCAAAACTTGATCTTCAAATGATTTTTTAAACTTCAGAGTAAATTTACCTATTTGATTTTCTCGGACTTGTTGTTTGAACTTGGTATTTGAAGTTTTCAGGAAAGATCTTTGTATCTTCAAATGGTTTTTTAAATCTTCAGAGTAAATTTGTCTATTTGATTTTCTCAGACTTGTTGTTTGAAGTTGGCCTTTGAAGTTTTCGGAGAAGATCTTTGTATCCTCGATCTTTGCCTATTTGATTTTCTCGGACTTGTTGTTTGAACTTGGTCTTTGAAGTTTTCGGGGAAGATCTTTGTATCCTCGGTCTTCTTTAACTTGGTCTTTAGACTTGATAACGTTGACTTGGTCTTTAGACTTGATAAGGTAATTCGGAGGGCGACGCCTTGTTTTCAGATCAAATTTGACGAAGAACACCTTTGACTGCCTTGTTTATGGATCAAACGCCGTATTCGGGATGAATTTGATGAATAACGCCTGAATATTTGAGAGAATTTCACTTATGGAATTTTTTCTCAAATTCACAAACTCTTCAAATGACTTCTAGTGTGATTTTCAACTGATATAGAGACCTCTATTGTTTAGGTAGGAATATATTGGGTTGACGTGGCACGATCTCATTGGCTTTTAGAAATTGATATATATATCTCTGCAAATATATTTACTTGTTGTAAAAAACTCTTAATATTTATCATATAATAATATCTTTATTATTTAAATATTTTATCTAATTTTAGATTTTATAAGATTTCAAAACTAAATAAATATATAAAAATTAATAAAAATATTATATATAATATTGTTAATTTTTCGCCCCTACAATAAGGTTATAAGCTATTTGAATGACTACGAATGAGGATTATATAGTGATAATTATTGTATTTATTAAATAGAACATAACGACTGTAAACACTAATTATAGAATCGATAATTATCATGACGAAAAATCCAAAAAAAAAAAGCACATACAAAACTCATGTTAAATAATCAGAATTTTATTGGGTTAAAAAAATAGAACTTTATTAATAATTCATAATTATTGCAAAAATAAATAAACAATTCACCCGTAAAAAGTGCCAAGAATTGGATTAAATAATGTCGTTATATTTGTGCCGAAAGGCGGAAGCATATCTCTGGAAAAATACTAAATCGAATAAATAAGCAAAAGGTTTTTATTTATATTTTTATTTATATTTATATTTATAATTTTTGAGAAGGCAATAAATAAGCAAAAAGGTTGTTTCCGTCCATGTGTGGTGAAAACGTCTCTGGCATTAGAGAAAGTTCTCTGGCAGTAGGCATCAGCGTAAGCGAAGCTTCTTTCCACCTCCGACCCCTCGAAAACCCACGGCTCGTACATTCACCCCCGCGCCCCCTCCACTCTTGGGAAAAACTATAAAATCCCCATCTACAGCCAAAGAAACCTCCCCTAAAACCAAGCTCATAATTTCCTTTTTAATCGAATTTAATTTAATTACCAAAATATCAAGAAATTTGTTCAAGAGAACAATGACTCGCGCGTCCAAGAGAAAATCTGATAATCAAACCTCTGCACCTGTCAAAACTGCCCGTGTCGACTCTGTTCGTTCTGGTATATCGTGGCCCGCATAATTTTCCACATTCGCTCTTTATTTTGCTTCCATTTTTAATTTATTATTTATTTTCTTATCTCCACTCGTGTATAGTTTCCTGTGGCATTTGATTAAATATTTTAGTCTTTCTGTGTCGTTGGATTCTTGGTTTAGGGAAGAATTAGGGCGTGATGATGAATGAAATAGTGTTTTGTTGATTGGATATTTTATTAGAATTTTGAGATGATTTAATTGGTTTTTTCTTGTAACTCTTTAAGGTATCTTGAATTTTGAAACTAGTCAGCAGATTCAATTGACCATAGACAATTCTTTTTGTTTTATTTTGAAAAGGTTAGGTATAAATTCCTTTGGCGTCTGGGGAGTTTGATGATTTGGAATTAAGTTAGTAAAGTGGTTGTGTTGTTGGTTTTGTGATGGGTCCGTAGCTCAACTTTCAGTGGATATTAATCCTCTTAAAGAACAGATCGGGTTTTGTCTCTTTCCTGCATGATGCATGCTAGTTACTGGATAGACTTGTCAACAATCGACGTAATAATGAATCTGTGTGGTTGCTTTGGTCTAAAGTACTTTGAATTAGTGAATTATATCATGGGACCTTGAGATGTTGCATTACCTATAGTTTTGGTTTTAACCTCAGCAAGGGCCGTCTTTCTTATAAGTAATTTTTATATGCCATATTCTAAGTATCTATGAGTTTTCAAGTTTCCTACATGTTGTATTTACCTGAAAGATCGAAAGCTCACAGCTCACTTATAGCACAATGCGAAGTTGATCTACATATGTTGGTAGTTTTGCTGACATCATTTTTATTTCTTTGCAGCATCCAGCAAAGCTGCAAAGAAAGTAGAGGAACGTATTGATGAACTTTACAAAAAATATGCTAATCAATCGTCACATATGATTGAGTGAGCATTCTTGTTTATTTTATTGTTTTTACCCTCTTGGCTCTTACTCTTATGCATTTATTTTGTAGACATATGCCTTCTGGTTTAGTTATGTGTGTGTGTGTGACATTAAAGACATCCTCATGGATCAAATCACAATTTATTAAAGTAGAGGCTGACCTCATAGGCATTATTGCCACTACAATTTTTCAAAATCAGTTTTTAGCTAAATTCTTCTGTCCATGGATTCCTCTAACAACTTAAGTGTGATTGATACCTGACCTTGTATGATGTGAGTTTATGTATATTTATATATTACATTGTGCAGCAGTTCCTTTATGCTAGTTGAGTCCTCTAGGTTTCAATTGGCCCGCCTCTACACTGAAACAAATGTTTAGTCTATCCACATATAAAGATCTTCTGAGCTTAGGTTACTGAGTAAGTTTTTGTTGAAAATTTGCTTGTTTAGTTTTGCTTTTTTCCCCCTTGCAGCAAATCTCAAAAGTAATCTGTGTTTGGTTTCACCGAAGTTAAAATATGGGCTTTGGGGCGTTGGTGGAGGACTCCTTCTGGATAAATTTCATCATCCCCAAATAATGTTTGGGGTGGGATATTATGGGAGTTATGTCATACTGTCACCTCTGTAAATGAAATTGATTATCGTATAGGTAGTCTCAAGTAGTATTGTTATCATCAAAAGAGAGAAACCCTAGTTGGAAAGATTAAGATCTCTTACTATTTGTAGTTTTAGTAATGATTGTTATAGCAGTTATCCTCAACTAATGTTCCTTTTGCAATGCTACTCTCTTTATTTAGCATTTAACATATTGATTCTAAATAAATCTGAATGCTGCTTACATCTTTGAATGACTGGTAGGTTGCTCAAAAAAATATATATTAAAATCGTATATTTTGATCTGTTACACAGTCCAGAAGGGGTCGAAGCATTATGCTCTGATTTAAAGGTGGACTGTACTGATGTTAGGATATTGGTGCTAGCTTGGTAAGTAATTTGTCGAAGAAAGATCTCGCTAGTTTAAATTTTTTTATCATGGATGTAACATGTTTTATTCTATCACACTGAGCCTCGACATATTTCACTTGTTCTAAGGAAAATGAATGCTCAAAAGCAGGGATATTTTACTCAGGTGAGCCCTATTGCTGTTGAGTTTTATCAGTTCTTTATTTACTAACATTCACAAAACTATCTTATTTGAGGTTTATTTCCTTTTCCCTTTCCATGCTTTGCCAATTGTGATTATTGGCATATGGTTTCTTCCGTTTTTCCCTTTTCATCCTTCGGCCATGGTGGTTATTGGCATGTGGTTTATCCCCTTTTCCACCATTTGACCATTATTTTAGCCTTCCCTTTAGACGTTCTTCAAGTAGTGTTGTGACTTCTTGGCTTGACCCCGAGCGCATTATACATGCTTTCTCCGTTTGGCATTTTCTCCTCATAGTCCCTATATCCAGCCTGTGAATCTTCTGGGAAAAAACATGGTGGTGATGTGGCAACAAATTATGTTACTGAATATCTTGCTTTTTTCTGTAGGCCCTATTTTGAAATTTGAGAATTTTAGAATTGTACATTTTAAAGACGAGAAGTATGTAACAAAATATATCTCATCATGAGACATCAGAACATAAATCTCAATTTTATTGCTTCATGGTGCTTCAATTTCATTTCTAGATACCATCTAACTTTGTTTCTAATCTGATTATTTGGTTTTAGGATGTTCAATGGTTTATCTCTGATCTGAATCATGTGAATTTTCAGTTTTAAAGTTGCATGCTAGCTTTGTGTCACACAGTGCTGTTCTGTGTGTTGACATTTGTGCATACATCGTGTTGTTTTCCTGAGATCCAATTTTCACACTCCTTAGTCCTTAATCATCAGGATGAGTGGCGAAGAGGCTTGAAAATTCTTAAGGTTGATACAATAACTAAATTGAAGAAGGCATTGCCAGAACTTGAGAAAGAGGTAGCTTCCTGCTGCAAATATTCACTTATTGATGTTTTAGCCTTTTCATGAACATGACACTAATTGATTCAAGTTTGTTGATGAGCAGGCCTCGAAGTCAGAGAATTTTGATGAATTCTATAAATATGCCTTCCGTTACTGCTTAACGGGTAAGTGGTGTTGGAGAGCTGCGTTATTTGTGTGGATATATGATATTCTCTTTCTAAAGTATCTCTGGCCTGTTCAATTCTTTCAGAAGATAACAAGAAGTGTCTAGATCTTGAGACTGGCTGCATATTATTACAACTCGTTTTAGGGGTCCAATATCAGGCCCAGGTAGATTCATTCATTAAATTTCTCAAGGTGAGTAGCTAATACTATAATGAATAATCTTCTCAAGCCTTTGGAATATAATTTTCTGTGTCTGGAACGTTTATGAATGCCTTTTGATGAATCTGTACATAAGTATGACCACTATCTGAATCTCTAATAAATTCTATATTTCCTGATTGGCTGTTCTCTGATATGATAAATGTTTTTGACTCAGAGTCAGAGTGACTACAAGGTAATAAACATGGATCAATGGACAAACTTTTTTCGATTTTGCCAAGAGGTACTTCTACAGTTCTACTTTAATGTAGTTCATTGTTTAATTATGTTGCTTTGAGAAAATTTGCATTGTGTGTTGAGATGACATGATTTGGTTCAACATCATTATTTCTTTGCCTGGCATCTTATGATTACTTTGTGGATTATAAAGTTGGTTCTTCTTCAATTTTTGTGCAGCGTCTAATTTTTGTTAAATATCTCATTATTACTTTGGCAGATAAGCTTTCCAGACCTTAACAATTACGACACAAATGAAGCATGGCCTTTAATTCTCGATAATTTTGTTGACTGGACAAAACGGCAAGAAAATGTAGCCAATGCATGAGTTTTGGACAAGGTAATACAAAAAAAAAATGTCCTTTATGCTAGGAAAAAAATGTTTCATGTAGTAAGGAGTAATTTACATGCCTAGATTGCAGGTTTTCCAGATTCCAAAATGCAGAAAGACATTGAGAGACAACAACTATGGAAGAGCATACTCGACATGCCAGCTGTATACACATCTATTATACGCAATTCTTTGGAAAGGTTTACTTCATCATCTTTGTGCTTGGCTTCCTGTCGTCTTCCTTTTTTTCGATCAATTGTGACAGGATAAAAGTCGGGATCATATTTTTTTACTTATAATGAGAAATATGTATAATGGCCATTTTAATTTTGGATTTTATCAGTACTTTTTTCTTTTTTTGAATGATATGATTCCATACCTTTGTATGTCATCCTTTGTGTGGATTGAAATTTCATTCCTTGTTAACATAAAAGTTATATATTGGGGAGAATGTGAGTTGTATACAGCAGAGATAAGAGTTGAAGGGTTTATTATACATACTACTTGGAGGGTCTTTGTAACTTAAGTTAGGCAAGTCACGTATTCTGTGATGAATTCAGATAGATTTTCCATAGCCTCAGTGTGTAGATATCTGATTCATATGCTTAGAGTAGGCTTCATAATGAACGATGATATTCACAAACGATGATTCATAATGAACCCATAGCCTTTTCACCGTCTCTGTCAATGCCCCCGTCACAAACGGCAGCACCTCCGCAACTTCCAATCGCGGTCCCAGCCTTCTCAGCCGCCTCCCGGCATAAAAGGAGCATACTGGCCTTCATCTGCAACACTTCCACCATCAAGCATACCTACTTCCTATTTCACCCACATATTTTACGCCTTCGTTGAAGTCGACGCCACCAGTTTCCAAATCTCGATCACACAACCCGACGACTCGCATCGCTCTACAACGAATGGCGCGCTGCCGTCAACCAAGAATCAGCAGCCTCAGCCAAACCCACGCTGCTCTTATCCTCCGCCGTTTACTTCGCATCCAACTTTTTCTTGCCACGGACTTATCCAGGCGAAGCTATTAGGGAGTATCTAGATTTTGTGAGCCCAATGTGCTATGATTATCACGGTGCATGGGAACCTAATATGACGGGAGCTAATGCCTTGCTCTATGATGACGGGATCTCGACGTGGAAGGGAAACGGGGTTCCATCGGAGAAGATAGTGATGGGAGGGGTTGGCAGTTGAAGGATCCGAAGCAGCAGGGGAGTTTAGGAGTGATAGTGGAATTCAAGAGAGGTTTTGGACGTACTCGTATGCAGGAAGGGATTGGGTAGGATATGATAACGCAACTTCAGTTGAATACAAGGTGAAGTTTGCTAAGGCTCAGGGACATGGGGGTTATTTTTTCTGGGCACTTGGCTTTCACACCACCAACTGGGATCTTGCTACAGCAGGTATATATATAATAATATGTTGCAAATTTTGTTACTTTTGATTTCGTGTTTTCGTATCACTCATACACACATGGTAACTTTTTACTTTACCAAGCATTTGTGTTTGGATTGATCCCCGGTCATTATCAATTATCATTCTTTGCTGTTGTGAGTCAACATATATATCTTTTTCACCTCAACTTAATTCATCTATTTGTTTCATAGCATTATCATTCTATATATTTGGTCTATTCATCAAATTCAGATTTCTCTTCTGCTACCTGTAATTAATATTTTTTTCTGTAGTAACAATTTAGGTAGGTATGCATGAAACAGATCAACTGAAATTCTCTTAGCTTGATGAGGAGACTACAGAGAACGTATAACAGACTAGTTCTCATCTTTTTTTCTTTGACCCATTTAAATTGAATAAACAAGAAAAGTAGTTACGTTCTCATCTTTTTTCTTTGCAGTTTCAGCATTTGTATCATATATATTACATCAACTAATTAAATATTATTTTCGACAGTGCCTTAACGTACATATTACATCAACTATTTTTCTTTAGGGGAAAATAAAATATTTCATTAAACTTCAAGGTCATGAATGACCAGATTTTTTGCAACCATGCATATAGGAAAATACATCGACAATTATTGGATTAAATACAGTACACAACACAACATTCAATTTTGTAATTTTCGCCACTACTTTTAAAACATTGCATTTATAACATCACCTTTTAATTTTAATTTAGTGGTTGAAATGTGTTAGAAGTGATGTGAAAATTACAAATTCGACTTAGAGTTGTTTTATTTGCGACAACTAATTAAGCCAGAAAAATTCAAGCTCCCCATGACTGTTTAGCTGCATCAACATATATGTAAAAGAATCTATGTTAGCACAGTAGCGATAACAAGGGAGAGAAGCACATAACAGTACTAATATATACACACATATATATATATAAGCATTAGTTAACTCTAATAATTCTATATTTAGAAAGCTAAATATGTATGATAATTAATTAATTATACGTACCTTGTCTGGAGAGAGCCCAATTGGAATCAACTCCAACGTGCCACGCAAAGTAACCAAGCAGCCCTCTCTGCTTAGCAAACGAAACTTTTGCAGCAATCGACTGAGTATCATCGTAACCGATCCAAGTAGTTCCCGAGTAGCAGTAATTCGTGACGATCGTGGCATTATACACGACGGCCGCATTATTCTGCGATATGAAGTTCTTGATTTGGTTGTAGCCCATGGCGCCACCGCCAGGTACAATAGCCGGCGCCAAGAGGCCGTGATTGTTCGCATTGGCCAGCTGCCAAACGTAACCGTAAAACGGCATGCCGAGTACTAGTTTGTTCGCGCTCACTCCCGCCTGAATCCAAGCTCCGATGCCGGAGCTGCCGCTAACCTGACTCGACGGGTCATACAACATAGAATGTGAGTTAGTGAATCTGTACCACGACGGATCGTAAAAGTCGTAGGCCATCACGTTCACCCAATCCATGTTCGTGTTGATTGACTGAACCGGGTAGTTCACTCCGTTCAAATTTGGCGAGAAGTAGAACGCCGCCGTCAGAAGCAGCGCCGCCTTCCCCGAGCTCTGACCATCGGCAGCGATCGCCCTACGCCACTCGGATAGCAGGGATCCCAAGTTTGTCATGTCCGAAGATGTTCGCGGATACTCCCAGTCCAAATCAAGGCCCGAAAATCCGTACCTCCGGGCAAGATTTATTGAGGAATCGATGAACGATTTTCGAGAGCTGGGCTGGGTTGCCATTGAGGAGAAGGCGGCCGTCCGGGTTGCGTTTCCTCCGCCGATGGAGAGGAGGGTTTTGACGGAAGGGTTTTTGGATTGGACTGTTGCTGTGAACTGAGAGAATGCGGCAGTGTTTGAAGAGGAGACTGTCACTTGATTGGTTGAGGGATCGAGATCGGCGAATGCGCAGAAGAGGTGTGTGAAGAGACTGGAATCTATGTTTGAGGCTGCAAAGCCACTTTCCGGGAACCAATAACCGCCATTGACGGCGGCTTGTGCAGCTGAAAATTGAAGTAATTGGAGGAGAGAAAGCGCTGAAAATATGAGTAGTTTAGTTGATGAAGCCATGGTCAGAATTGGTTTGTTGTCTAATGAGTAATGACTAATGATGCTTCTATATATAGAAATATAGGCAGACTTATCAACCCTCAATTTTTTTAAATTTGAAGGGGAAATTTACTAATTCAAATATTTAATTTAAAAATTATACACAATTTTTTATTTTATTATACATCATTCATCTGTTGTCAGGGCTATTTTTCTTCTTTTCATTCTGTTTCTTTATTACATATATACTTAAATATTAATTAAAATTTACACACACACACACACACACTCATTTTACATTTAAACATCTTTCATATTTTATTGTAGTTTTGTGCTTTTGTTTTTTTATATAGTTTACACCAATTCTCAAATCCCAATTTAAGCCTTTTAAAGTTAAAATTTTCACATTTACTACTCAGATATAGTCTATTTATTAAATGTGTTTGGTTATATATATATATGTGCTTTAATTTGATTACAACAACAATATTATGACACAATCTTTTTTGTAACAATAATTATTTTAGGTACATAATAGATTGTAGGGGAGGTGTTAGCGTGGATACATATCTCTAGTGCATAAATGAGGGATAAATCTCAAACATATTGATTCAATATATTGAAAAAAAAATGATAATTTATAAGTTATTTTTGAAAATGTAATGTTAAAATTCAACATACAGACGCTTAAATCAACATTCAAGATGTTATTTAATTTTGAAAATTGAAAAATGCCAATGTCAAATGTTAAATTAAAAAATGATGATGACAATTTTGTAACATATATCAAAAAATACAATGCTAAAATTTAACATACATATGCGTAGATTCAACTTACAAATGTTAAAACCAACACGCACATCTCTTAAAAAAAATATCTTGTCTGTTCATCTAATTAATTTATATACTAGGGTAGTGTCCACATTTGATTTTTTTTCTTTGATTATAAATTATAAAAAATGATGTGCAGTGGAATAATTTTGTTAATTAATAATTTTTTTAATATCGAAATGTAATTTAGTGCCTCTCTCCCTCTCAACCCAGTCGACCCGACTTAGTCGTGCTCGACCTAGTGCCGTGATTTGACAGAAAATGAATTTCCTTAAATTGTCTTGACTGGAGATGGATATTTATTGATGATTCGGTGGAGTTTGACTACAAATAGTCATATGATAACCTTAACACGGTAAATTCTAATCTGGTGGGATGCATTCCTCACCCGCGCGGTCGACACGTGTCGCGTACTATTTAATTTTTTATTTTTTTTATTTTTTTTTAATCATTTGCTGGGATTAATCATGATTAACTGAAATAATTTTGAATATAAATTTTAGTGAATTTATAACTTTTTACAGACACATAAAATTATATCGGCAGAACTCATTATTTATATATTTTCTTACAAATATTATTTTGAAAATATCGGCCTTAAATTCTAAAATTATATATTATATCTATATTAAAATTCGTCTCTGAAAATTGATATTTTTTTCAAATCTGAATTGAAAAAAGGTATAATTATGAGGTAAGGTGTGGGGCCCACTCAAAATTAATTTTTGTAATTTCGGATAAAACGTTCGGCTAAATTATAACTTTTGATACACACATCCAATTATATCGGCCAAAGCAACTACGAACATATTTGTTTACAAATATTATTTTGAAAATATCGTCCTTAGTTTGTAGGATTATACATTAACCTTTATTTCAAATTTCAACTTTAAAATAAGATATTTCGCATTTTATCTTTAAAAATTGGGGAAATTAAATTGGAGGGAAATTTAAATTTTTTCGGCCAATACTTTTGGATCAAATAATTAGACAAAATATTTTAATTTTATTCAATTAAAAAAAATAATCCCCAAAGCAATTTATATATTAAATGTTTTCATTGTCTCGACCATATTTAATTTGAAACCCAAATAAAAATTCAATTTCATTTTGGCACAATATTTAAATAATCGAGCCGAACCCAAGACGAACTCGGGTTTGGACTCGAATTTTAAATAAATGAGCCGAGCTCGAGCTCGAGTTTTTCCTGTCGAGCCGAGCTCGAGCTCACAGATACTTAAACGAGACGAGCTCGAGCTCGACAGTACTCGGCTCGGCTCGGCACGTATGAGTGCATTTTATTTATCTTTTTCTTTGTGTGTTATATATTATTTATACATGTATCAATAAATATGTAAAACATTGATATTTTAAGCATATAGTATAAACTTTAATGTTGTAAGTATATATTTTTCTCACTATATATAGAGGATGGATCATCTATAAATAGGTTCCTAGTTTATAAATTTGGGATTGATCTTATCCGTTAATTATGTTAGATGGATGGTCTGGATCAGTTTGATTTAATTGTTTTTTGTATTAATTTTATTCATTAAATATTACTACTATAATTTTCGCTCTACATTCATTGATATCTTTTGATATCTATCAATCCCTAAAATAACGTTATTTTACCTCATTAACTGGACGATTATACAAATTGATTGTATACAACACGCACCGATCCACAACAAATTTGCCAACGTCTTCAATAATTCATTATCCAAATATTTGATTATTATTGTTAACTTTAAAAAGTCCTAATATTAATCATATACATGTAGACCGTGAAAGTGGACGTCACGGGGGTTAGAATTAAGAAACGGGAAAGAAAGGGATAACCCGATTAACGAATATTAATGCACTCAGTGGACAAGCATCTTGCATAACTAAAAAAAACATCATCATATAACCTACTATGACAATAATCATACATTAAAGCATTATAATTTTAGATTCATTAAATCTATTTTTATATTTGTTTCTCATTGTGTGAATGGGTTTTATGTATATATGTTATTGTTATATTTCTCGATGCTTGAATAGGTTATTAGTGATGCTGATTTTGTTATGAAATGTTGTGTTTTTTTTAATGAATTGCAAATTGATTCTCTTGCTCAAAATTTCATTTAATACGATGATTTTATGTAATGAATTTTTCAAACTTTACTATAATGATTTCATTTTTTTGGTATGTTTATTGTTGAACTTTTGTTTGAAATATATCGGTTGGTGACTTGACATAGTGTATTAATAACATTATATTTGTTATAAAATAACATTATAAATAAATATTATTATAATTTTAAATTTAGTTTCTTCAACACTAAAGTAGCATTTTGATCTAACAAATAAAATCATGAGAATGGATAAAAACATTGTAAAATTTGAAAAAAAACATCCGCAAACATTAGTAGAGAACGACAATTGTATGTCATTAAATAAAACTATAAGTATCATTACAAAATTTGAAAAAAAAAAAAAAAAGGTAGAAAGTACCCCCTCAATTCAACTATCTCTTCATACTTTTCTGGGTGACCAAGACCAAGACATAGACTAAGGGGGGTGTATTCAATTAGGATTTTGATGGATTTTGTTGGACTTTAAAATGTTCATGGATTTTATAAATCCATAGACTCCACATGGAGTCTCCAAGACTCCACATGGAGTCTCCCAACTCCACGCAGAGTCTGACGGATTTGTGTATGGATTTCGAATGAATTTTGGACGATTTCAACGGATTTGAAATCATTTTTTCCAGCGCTCGATGGAACACAACGATCGGTGGGCCCGGGAAAAAATGGAACCCAGCGACCGCTGGAAGCCCGCTGGGAGGAGAGGCGGAGCTAATCCAGTGATCGCTGGTCCGAGCGGCCGCTGGAGCCGCGGCCTTGCTCCCAGCGACTGCTAGCACCCAGCGGTCGCTGGAGTGCCATCATCGGCAAAGCCAGCGGCCGCTGGGGTCGGGTGACGGTTGGGGTGTCCGATTTCAACTCCTCACCGACCGTTGGGACACAGCGCTCGCCGGATTTTCCAAATCCATCGAAATCTCGTGTCCAGAGGTCGGATTTCATCCTTTGTAATTTTCACATCAAATCCAGCTGAAATCCAATGAAGTCAATGACTTTTTAAAGTCCATGGATTTTTGAATACCTCAGGATTTTAAAGGACTTTTAAAAATCTGGATTGAATACCTCCGGATTTTAAAGGACTTTTAAAAGTCTGGATTGAATAACTCTGGATTTTAAAGGACTTTTAAAAGTGTGGATTGAATACACCCAGATTTTAAAAGTCCATTAAAATCCATCCAAATCTCAAACGAATACACCCCCTAAGATTCCTTTGTATCTAACTAACATTCCATGCAATCTACACACACACAAAACCTAGAGTTCTTCATTTATTTAAATATCTATTATAATTTTTTACATTATTTGTTTATTATAAAATATAATTATATTACATCAATTATTTGATATTAGATTATTTTAATTAATTTTCTCAAATATTATATATTTATAATTAATAATATTTATAAAAATAAAATTAAAGTGATAAAATTTATTAAAACAAAAAAATTATTGAAAAAATCATTAATTAGCAATTTAAAAATAACCAAAGCTATAAAATATAAATAATAATATAAAAAACTAAAAAATAAAATAAATATGAAAAATTAAAATAAATAAAAATATTTAAAAAACTTAAAAAATAATTTCAGATTCATAATTAATTAGTAATTGAAAAATAAAAAATATAAATATTCGTAAATTAAAAAAATAAAATAAATTCAAAAATATAAAAAAAATAAAATATTAATAATATTAAAAAAATTAATTTCAAATTCGTTATTAATTAGTAATTGAAATTTTTTTAAAAAAATATTTAAAAATAATATAAAATATTAAAAATTAAAAAAATTAAACTATATCCCAAAAAATAAAATAAATAAAATATAAAAATTTAGAAAAAATTGATTTCAAATTCATAATTAAGTAGTAATTGTAAAATAAAAAATAAACAATAAAAAAATTAAAATATTAAAAAAATCCTAATTAATTTTAATTATAGAATTATTCCGTAGCTAATCTATCGTTAAAATTTAAAAAATATTAAAAATAAAAAAAATGTTTAGTGATGAATTTTTCCATCTCTAACTTAACGACGAAAAAATATGTTGTTAATATAAAAAAAATAAAATTAAAATACGACGTTTAATGATAGATTTTTCCCCGTCTCTAAGTTACAGACAAAAAACCTCGTCATTAAACATCTCAATCTTAATACATCGTTAATTTGTTGGTATTTTAACGAGAAAATATAATCTGTCGCTAATTATGCTGTTAAATTATTAATAAACACTTTATCATTTTAATAAAAACAAATATAATCTTTCAAAATATTAAATAAAATATTCTTAATAGGGTGAATTTTATTAATACGAATTGATGATTAGTTTTAACGATGAAATATAATTTGTTGTTAAATTCATCGTTAAATCGCGTTTTCTTGTAGTGTACACAATTATCACATGAGCATTATTATGGTTGTGGATAATGCACACACTGGTAACATATAATTATCCGATGAAAAAAGTTTTTCAAGATATTTGCTATAAAAAAATAACATATAATTTTTTGTTTTTGATGTTATTTATATATATATATATATATATCTCTTGATAAAATCGTGTTTAGTAATTAAAAAATGCATTAAAAAAATGCAATAGTCATGTTGGCTTGGCATTCGTTTTCCTTTTGACTTTTTCGGTTGAGAGATTATTTTCTACGTACAATGAAATTTATCAAGAGTGATTTGTGTATCGAATGGAGATGCGTGGATGAATTACAATTTACAAGAGCTGTGTCCATTGAGAGAAAAAAAATAATAATAATAATAATAAAAAATCAAACTATCCATAACAATGATTGTACGGCAAGTTTTGACAGATTAATTAATTGAATCTTGCTAGATTTTTGTAGATTATGACTTTTCATTGCGGAAAAAGTGGAGATCACCAACACTCTCTCTCTCTCTCTCTCTCTCTTCAATTTATTATAATATATTTTAATTTAAAATTTTTATTTAGACTTCATCATTCATCGATTACAGTATATTAAAAAAATTTAAAAAAAAATAATTATTGCTCAAGATTTATAACATGAGAGGACACATGAGAATTATTGTAGGGGTTGATAATTTCCTAACCGAAAGATATGAATTTGAATTTTAGTAACATTTTTAAATTGATATACTTCATGGATAAATATAATTACATACGTTTTGTCAAAAAAAATAGAGAGAAAAATTTAAATACCCATATCTCTTAACTAAAAATCCCCTTTACCCACTTTGTTACACACATTCAAGAAATACCCACTATGTCTAATATATCCTTACTTTTTCAATTTCCAATGTATTCCAAGGTGGGTCCTCTCACTTTTCAGAAATTGTAAGTAGAAGTACTCATTTTTCAACTCAAATCAGACTAATAAATACGTAAAGTGATTCCTCAGGTGTGTTCTCGAATCTCGGAAAATGAAATACCGCTCGAAACCCATAATTTTAATACGAGCGGTATCTCAGTGGTATTGCAAGGGAACCGAAATAGAGTTGAAATATTTCAATACCGTCCATATTATACATTCGGCGGTATGCGAGCGGTATCACATTATACCGGTCGGTATTCGAGCGGTATCACATTATACCGGCTGGTATTCGAGCGGTATCACATTATACCGGCCGGTATTCGAGCGGTATCACATTATACCGGCCCATATGTGAGCGGTATGACATTATACCATTTTACGGACAATTGCCCGAAAAAAAGTAGTAAATATAATTCCAAATTGAAAAAAACAATGGATTTAATTGAGAGGGAATTATATGATGATCCATATATGGTTTTAAAGGTATTTGATTATATGATTCAACTAAAAAAAATTCAACAAAATTATATTCATGAAAAAAGTTATGACCGTTTTACGAACGAGTACCCGAAAAACGGGTCACGAACATTGTACCAAATTGAAAATATCACCGACTTTGATTGGAATGGAATTAGATTATGAGTAATACCTTGTTGGAAAGCTAGTCGAGTCTAGTTTTCAGCAAAAAAAGAATTTCCAAAAAATATTAACCGAGGAGAAAGTTATGACCGTTTTAGTGACGATTGCCAGAAAATTTGAAATCACGCTCGGCTACTGCCCACAAGCGGTATACGAGCGATATCGTCAGTTTTCTCTCGATTTTTTATCCAAAATCATTGAATTTAACTGTAGGATATCATTATCGATCGGTATTCGAGTGGTATGCCATTATACCGGCCGATATGTGAGCGGTATGACATTATACCATTTTACGGATGATTGTCCGAAAAAAGTAGGGAATCCAATTTCAAATTGAAAAAAAATAATGGATTTAATTGAGAAGGAATTATATGATGATCCATATATGGTTTGAAAGGTATTTGATCATATGATTCAACAAAAAAGTAATTTCGACAAAATTATATTCATCAAAAAAGTTATGATCGTTTTAGGAACGAGTGCCCGAAAAACCGGTCACGAACATTGTACCAAATTGAAAAAATCACCGAATTTGATTGGAATGGAATTAGATTATGAATAATACCTTGTTGGAAAGCTATTCGAGTCTAGTTTTCAGCAAAAAAAGAATTTCCAAAAAATATTAACCGAGGAGAAAGTTATGACTGTTTTAGTAACGATTGCCAGAAAATTTGAAATCACGCTCGGCTACCGCCCACAAGCGGTATACGGGAGGTATCGTTAGTTTTCTCTCGATTTTTTATCCAAAATCATTGAATTTAACTGTAGAATATCATTACCGATCGGTATTCGAGCGGTATGCCATTATACCGGCCGATATGTGAGCGGTATGACATTATACCGTTTTACGGATGATTGCCCGAAAAAAAGTAGCGAACCGAATTCCAAATTGAAAAAAATAATGGATTTAATTGATAAGGAATTATATGACGATCCATATATGGTTTGAAAGGTATTTGATCATATGATTCAACAAAAAAATAATTTCGACAAAATTATATTCATCAAAAAAGTTATGACCGTTTGAGGAACGAGTTCCCGAAAAACAGGTCACGAACATTGTACCAAATTGAAAAAATCACTGACTTTGATTGGAATGGAATTAGGTTATGAGTAATACCTTGTTGAAAAGCTATTCGAGTCTAGTTTTCAGCAAAAAAAGAATTTCCAAAAAATATTAACCGAGGAGAAAGTTATGACCGTTTTAGTAACGATTGCCAGAAAATTTGAAATCACGCTCGGCTACCGCCCACAAGCGGTATACGGGCGGTATCATCAATTTTCTCTCGATTTTTTATCCAAAATCATTGAATTTAACTATAGGATATCATTGTAGGCTCGTATGAGTCACAGTATCTTATTTTATCTCAATTCATCATTAACAAGAATGAAATTTTCAATATGAAAAAGATTTACGAGTGACAAAAGTATATGTTATGAAGGAGTGTAGTGCTAAAAATGAAGGATTGTGTAATTTAAAAGGCAATTAAACATTCTCCTACTTCTTTTCCTATCTCATTATAAAAGTAATGGACTAACGAGTGTATAATGCAAACTTTCAATTAGAAGGCCAATGATCACTTGCAATACTACACTAATGTCTCAAGAGTGTAGTGCTAATATCTCAAGAGCATAGTGCTTAGCATCACAAGTGGAAAATCAATAATAAATTGAAAGATTACACTATAGTTTGATATTCAAGTCATATAGGATGGATAATTTAATTCAATACACCTCTAATTGGCGTGGGAATTCACAATACCGCTGAGGAGGCGCAATACCGCTCGGATACCGCCCACAATACCGTCGGACGGTATCCAAGCATGATTCGGGGCATAAAGCGGTATTCGTTTTGTCCTATCATAGTCTTGTTATAAATTCAATCCAAAGAACTCCTAAAATGAAGGAGTATGTAATTTAAAAAGTAATTAAATATTCCCCTACTTCTTTTCCTATCTCATTATAAAAGTAGTGTACTCACAAGTGTATAATTCAAGCTTTCAATTATAAGACCGATTATCACTTGCAATACTACACTAATGTCTCAAGAGTGTAGTGCTAATGTCTCAAGAGTATAGTACTTGGCATCACAAGTGGAAAATCAATAATAAATTGAAAGATTACATTGTAATTTGATACTCAAGTCATATAGGATGGATAATTTAATTCAATACACCCTAATTGGCATGGAAATTCACAATACCGCTGAGGAGACGCAATACCGCCCACAATACCGTCGAACGGTATCCAAGCATGATTCGGGGCATAAAGCGGTATTCGTTTTGTCCTATCATAGTCTTGTTATAAATTCAATCCAAAGAACTCCTAAAATGAAGGAGTATGTAATTTAAAAAGTAATTAAATATCCCCCTACTTCTTTTCCTATCTCATTATAAAAGTAGTGTACTCACAAGTGTATAATTCAAGCTTTCAATTATAAGACCGATTATCACTTGCAATACTACACTAATGTCTCAAGAGTGTAGTGCTAATGTCTCAAGAGTATAGTACTTGGCATCACAAGTGGAAAATCAATAATAAATTGAAAGATTACATTGTAATTTGATACTCAAGTCATATAGGATGGATAATTTAATTCAATACACCCTAATTGGCATGGAAATTCACAATACCGCTGAGGAGACGCAATACCGCCCACAATACCGTCGAACGGTATCCAAGCATGATTCGGGGCATAAAGCGGTATTCGTTTTGTCCTATCATAGTCTTGTTATAAATTCAATCCAAAGAACTCCTAAAATGAAGGAGTATGTAATTTAAAAAGTAATTAAATATCCCCCTACTTCTTTTCCTATCTCATTATAAAAGTAGTGTACTCACAAGTGTATAATTCAAGCTTTCAATTATAAGACCGATTATCACTTGCAATACTACACTAATGTCTCAAGAGTGTAGTGCTAATGTCTCAAGAGTATAGTACTTGGCATCACAAGTGGAAAATCAATAATAAATTGAAAGATTACATTGTAATTTGATACTCAAGTCATATAGGATGAATAATTTAATTCAATACACCCTAATTGGCGTGGAAATTCACAATACCGCTGAGGAGACGCAGTACCGTCCGGATACCACCCACGGTACCATCGGGCGGTATCCAAGTGTGATTCGGGGCATAAAACGGTATTCATTTTGTCCTATCATAGTTTTGTTATAAGTTCAGTCCAAAGAACTCCTAAAAATGAAGGAGTATGTAATTTAAAAGACAATTAAACATTCACCTACTTCTTTTCCTATCTCATTATAAAAGTAGTGGACTCACGAGTGTATAATTCAAGCTTTCAATTACAAGACCAATGATCACTTGTTTTGCGAACGATTGCCCTAAAAAAGTAGCGAATGTGATCCCAAATTGAAAAAAAAATAGATTTGATTGAGAAGGAATTATATGATGAACGATATATGGTTTGAAATATATTTGATTATATGATTCAACTAAAAAAGAATTTCGACAAAATAATATTCATGAAAAAAGTATGACCGTTTTACGAACGAGTACCCAAAAAAGGGGTCACGAACATTGTACCAAATTGAAAAAATCACCGACTTTGATTGGAATGGAATTAGATTATGAGTAATACCTTGTTGGAAAGCTATTCGAGTCTAGTTTTCAGCAAAAAAAGAATTTCGAAAAAATATTAACCGAGGAGAAAGTTATGACCGTTTTAGTGACGATTGCCAGAAAATTTAAAATCACGCTCGACTACCGCCCACGAGCGGTATACGGGCGGTATCATCAGTTTTCTCTCGATTTTTTGTCTAAAATCATTGAATTTAACTATAGGATATCATTGTAGGCTCTTATGAGTCATAATATCTTATTTTATCGCAATTCCTCATTAACAAGAATGAAAGTAATATCGTATGCTAAATGATGAGAGCGGTGTGGAATTTCCAATATGAGAAAGATTTGCGAGTAACAAAAGTATATGTTATGCCTTGAAAAACCTATAATATTCAAATAATAGCATATTTTCATGAGAAAGAATAGTAGAGTGAAGCTAATGTACGCGGGAGTTAGGAACGAGATTGAAAATGTATTTCTAGCCCAAACAATATATAATGAATTTTGTCCGAATTAGAAAAATAAAATTAATTTTATTTCCAAACAACTAAGTGATGATCCCTACATGTTTGGAAATATAATTAAGTCTATATTTCAAATAAAAATAATTTTTAGTAAATATTATCCGTGTCGAAAGTTATCACCATTTTTTACGAACGATTGCCTAAAAAAAAGTTGCGAATGTGATCCCAAATTGAAAAAAATAATGGATTTCATTGAGAAGGAATTATATGATGATCCATATATGGTTTGAAAGGTATTTGATTATATGATTCAACTAAAAAAGAATTTCGACAAAATAATATTCATGAAAAAAGTTATGACCATTTTACGAACGAGTGCCCGAAAAACGGGTCACGAACATTGTACCAAATTGAAAAAATCACTAACTTTGATTGGAATGGAATTAGATTATGAGTAATACCTTGTTGGAAAGCTATTCGAGTCTAGTTTTCAGCAAAAAAAGAATTTCCAAAAAATATTAACCGATGAGAAAGTTATGACCGTTTTAGTAACGATTGCCAGAAAAGTTGAAATCACGCTCGGCTACCGCCCACGAGCGGTATACGGGCGGTATCGTCAGTTTTCTCTCGATTTTTTGCCCAAAATCATTGAATTTAACTGTAGGATATCATTGTAGGCTCATATGAGTCATACTATTTTATTTTATCGCAATTCCTCATTAACAAGAATGAAAGTAATATCGTAGGCTAAATGATGAGAGCGGTGCGGAATTTCCAATATGAAAAAGATTTGTGAGTGACAAAAATATATGTTATACCCCGAAAAACCTATAATATTCGAACAATAACATATTTTCATGAGAAAGAATAGAAGAGTGAAGCTAATGCACGTGGGAGTTAGGAACGAGAGTGAAAACGTATTTCTAGGCCAAACAATACGTAATGAATTTTGTCTGAATTAGAAAAATAAAATTAATTTCATTGTCAAACAACTAATCTATGGTCCATACATGTTTGGAAATATATTTAAGTCTATATTTCAACTAAAAAATAATTTTGAGTAAATATTGTCCATGTCGAAAGCTATCACCATTTTACGAACGATTGCAAAAAAAAAAAAGTAGCGAATGTGATCCCAAATTGAAAAAAATAATGGATTTGATTGAGAATGAATTATATGATGATCCATATATGATTTAAAGGTATTTGATTTTACGATTCAACTAAAAAATAATTTCGACAAAATTATATTCATGAAAAAAGTTATGGCCGTTTTACGAACGAGTGCCCGAAAAATAGATCACGAACATTGTATCAAATTGAAAAAATCACCGACTTTGATTTGGATGGAATTAGATTATGAATAATACCTTGTTAGAAAGCTAGTCGAGTCTAGTTTTTAGCAAAAAAAAAAATTCCAAAAAATATTAACCGTGTAGAAAGTTATGACCGTTTTAGTGACGATTGCCAGAAAATTTCAAATCACGCTCGGCTACCGCCCACAAGCGGTATATGGGCGGTATCGTCAATTTTCTCTCGATTTTTTGCACAAAATCATTGAATTTAACTATAGGATATCATTGTAGGCTTGTATGAGTCATAATATCTTATTTGAGCGGTATTACATATATAATGTAATACTGTTACAATACGGCCGGTATTCGGATGAAATCTGTAGAATACCGGCTGGTATAATGTAATACCGCTGGAATACCGACCGGTATCAGGTTCGGTAATCCAGCGATATTATATAATACCGACCGGTATTAGGATGAAATCTATACAATACCGGTCGATATAATGAAATACCGTTACAGTACCGACCGGTATAATGTAATACTGCTGGATTACATAATACCGCTCGCGTATCGATCGGTAAATCCAATATCGCCTGAATACCGGTTGGTATAGTGTAATACCGCTGGAAAACTGTCCGGTATTAGATCCGGGATCTGTGCAATGATTTTTCCAGCCAATGAGAAGTCGTCCTTGTCACATGTTTCTGTTACTTTTCAGTCAATTATTATGTAATTATTATGTAGTTTTGTCATGGTTTTTAGCACAATAAAGTACACTTGTGTAAGAAAGGTGTAAGAGATCACTTTTTGAGGGTATTTTAGGGACTTTACACTAAAGGTGGGTAATTCTTGGATGTGGGTAAGGAGGTGGGTAAAAGGGGTTTTTTTGTTAAGGGATATGGGTAGTTTCATATATTTCCACAAAAAAATATATGTATATAATTGCATACGAAGGAATTTGAAAATTACAAAATAAAACATGAAAAATATTGGTTTGAGTTGTGAAAATATTTAATGGTATACGTGGCCAAAATAGAACGACTGTACAAAAGTATTTTATTTTTATTTTTATTTTTACGATTAACCGTATTCAAGAGGGTTCTGTCCTCGAGCTGATAAATTGGATGAAATCATCTATTATAATTTTATATTGAATTTTTTTATTACACAATTAATTTTAGAAAAAAATTCTTTAATTTTAATTTTTTGTGTTTTTACGTAATTATAATTTACAATTGTTATTTAGGATTCCTGCTAACCAATTACGATTTATTATAATTTTTCAGTATTTATGTTTTAAATATTAATTAATAACTAAAAATTAAAAATTATAATAAATCTTAATTGGATAGGAGGAACCGAAATAAATGTGAAGAAAAAAAATTGAAATCGAAAAAAAAATAAAAAAAATGATCGCGCAATAGATAATGCGTAATACGGAAATGTGATAGATGGTGATTCCACACCTGATAAATGAGGTAAATAACTGCATTAACCTTATGTCGATCACAAAAAATTCAATTTAATTTATCATCAGCTAGACTTGAATCCCCGTATTATTACACCTAAGTCCTAACAAAACAAAGAAACATCTTATTCTTATCCCACCCCAAGTGAGTTATGCACAATTAAGTCTTTTCTACCTAGGATGTTTGTAGAAACGTGCTATGTACTCTTCCTGCATTGACGATGAAAATGACTTATAAAATCTCACATTTGACATTATAATGGGATTGGTGTGGATTTTATTTTAGAAATATATATAGATTTTAAACAAATGTTATGTAGAATATATTATCTCATGAAATTCAAATTCTTCCACTGCCTACTTTACGTCGTCGCTATTAATAGGTTAGAATTAGTTTCTAATTAATGAGAACCAAATTTCATAAAATATACCACGTTTTAATGTTTTCCAGTCAATCTAGCTGCGAGAGGGGTAATTAAGTGGGTAACTAATGGGTGGACACGCGACTAATCGATTACCACCGCTTCGCATAATTTGAAAGTAGATATTCGTCCAAATACCCAACAATTCTCATCTTACCTATGCGACCCTTAAGAATATGATAAAAACCTACGTACGTAAGGTTATTTTACGGGTCAAATTCATAAGACGGATCATGATTCAAATTAAAACTCATATTTAATGATACGTTTACAATTTATTGGTGTTTGGTTCCAAATCTTAACTCACCGTATATTTTTTTTTTCCTTAAAAAGTGTACAGGTGTTGAAGGATATATATATATATGGCGACTGGCGTGCATATCAGCAACATATATTATTTTCCAAAATTTTAATGAATGTAATCGATAATTAGTAATGCATGCATTCGTAAGGTTAATTAATTGTGAGGCATTGGTTGACTTTTGGATGATTTTAGGTGGTAAAAAAACGTTATTAATTATCAATATGTTTTATCGATTAAAAATATAAAAAAAAGTTATCTAACAATTTAAGAACTTGCATGTATTCTATATCAATTACAAAAAATTTAATTTAAATTGTTGATTGAAGGACTTAACCACGCACATGTCCTCCAACTAAAAAATATATAACTACCTCATTTTTATCCCTCATATCAACTGAACTATCTAGGTATCGGTAGGAGCAGCACTGAGGGTGTTCTCGAGGTGCGCCGCACCAATTGCGGAACCAAGAAAAAAATTGGGAGGAGGGGAGGCATGTACTATTTTCATATCCTTTTTTTTCACCCAGTCATATATTTATATATAATAACAACATGCATAAAATGATATACAAAATCAAAATCATACTAGTGACAAAAGAGTATAAAAAATACATATATTTAAATAGGCTTAATACATTGAAATTGATAAAAAAAAAAAAAATTCAAAAACTGTAACTTTGATGACTCAGTAGTTGTGCCTAATGAGAAAGTGATGGCCGTCAATATCTGCTAGTATCAATTGATTGAAAACGCTGCAACATCTTATCAATTGCTAAAATCTCCTTCTCGATGTATACAACTAAATTGTCATTCATCTACAAAATCTCATTTTTGTAAATACTTTATCTCCAAATGGACCCATTTTATTTGATGGTGTGAAAAGATAGTACCAAAAATAAAAAAGTTGCATCTTTTGATATACTATACTCTAGCCATACAAATTGCTTATACCAAGAAACACCATTACAAAGTTTTTTCTAGTATCGCTTCATAATCTACACAATACAAAATTCAATATAAATTAATATGTAAAATTATAGCAACAATATCAAAACTTTTAATTTTTCAATTATAATCATATTCTACAAATTACAAAAATCTCAATTCAAAATATAAACTTAAACCCTAATTTAATAAAGTAACAAAAATAATAATATTATAGTCATAGAAAGAAAATAATATTATTGAAGAAAACAAAAATACCTTTAAGAAATTTAGAACTTATGCACCCTTCCGGTAAGAATGAGATAGTGACCGAACAATGAACAGAGAATAAAATTTCAGCACTTTCAATCTTTTTTCTTACTTCAATGAGTCTTTTACTTTTTTTTTTTAGTTTAGTTTTTACAAATTAAATGCGTCTATTATTACTGGAATTGGAAATGTCAAAGGTTGGGATTTTTTTTTAAAAAAAATGTTTGTTATCTGAACAGCACTTTCAACTTTTTTAACTTCAAGTCTTACAAATATTATTATATTATTATACTATTATGCTTTAGCGATAGATAGATAGGGGGAAAAATATATGCTATCCCCAGGATATTTTCTTCTTTTTTAAATCTTCCTCCATGAAAGCTTGAGCAGAGGAGCATACAAGATCGATGAGGACATCAATCTTCTCCTTTTCTCTTCCTTCTTCCTTCTCTCCGGCTATCCGACGCTTTTGGGGGCTATGAAAAAAAAAATTATGACTAACCCTATTAAAAATGGTGTAATTTTTCAGTTAGGCAGGCTAGAGCCCCCCTCCCCAAGAAATGCTAAGCTCTTTGTTTTCTTAAATTTATAGTTTGTTCATTCCAAATAATATTTGTCGATGCTTCAATGTGGAATAATTTATTGAAAAAACATTTATTTCATATATTTAAAATTGCAAACCCTATTAGGCATGGAATATTTGTCGATTCTTCGATGTGGAATAATTTATTGAAAAAAGATTTATTTAATTCTTTAAAATATATTTCATATATTTAAAATTGCAAACTCAAATACTCCCTCCGTCCCAATAGCAAGGCCCCCTTGCTATTGGGCACTGAAGATTAAGGAGGAGTAGATTAGTTGGTAAAGTAAGTGGGGTCCACTGAATTAAGGAGTATTATAATAAAAAGTAATATAAAGTAAGTGATGTTCACTTTGATTAGGACATTAATTATTTCATTTTTGGGTATGGGACTTTGGTATTGAGACGTCCAAAAAAGGCAAGAGGGATCTTACTATTAGGACGGAGGGAGTACATTTAATTTTTAAAAAAATTCAATATTTTTAATTGATTTTTTTGTATATTTATGTATATTTAATTAATGAAATATTATTTAAATATATATATATATATATAATAAGAAATCGATAGATATTTAAATTAAAAATAAATAAATACAAATAAATTAACATATCTAATGCAAAAAAATGTAATATATATATATATATATTATAGATATTTAACACATTTTGCCCTCATTTAATGCATTTTAAAAAAACATTTATATTTAACTCATTTGATGTATTCACACAAGGGTATACTAGGCAATTTAATTAATTTGTGTGCATTCATCCAAAATGATATTTATACGAAAACGGAGGGAGTAATAAATATTAAAATACCTAGGAGTAATTTCATTTAAATTCATATCCATATTGTGCAAGAATAATAAGTACAACATATTTATCCAAATTTCTCATTACAATTCAAAACCTCTAATATTGCGTGAAATTGTATTAAAAATATGAGTTATTTTTTAAAAAAATATTAACAAATATGTATTCATTTAAGCTTGATTTTACAATATTAATTTCATCTATTTGATAATATTACACCAACACAAACTAATCATATAAAAAACACAATGCATAATGCATAATAGAGCAATCAATAGGTTTGTGGATTTTATTGAATAGATATCAATAGAAATAATATATAGATCAATAGATGTACAACTAATAATTTTGCAATTTAGTGTTAAATCAAAATATAATTGGACCAATATTAACATGAATATTTCTACATAACTATAAAATAATTGTTCAATGATAACAATTTAAAAAAATAACATCAAATTGTAGTTGATCATAAAGAAAAAATAGGTATTTAAAAAATTTACGTGTATATATAATTATATCAGCAAACTTAAATCCCACAACTATCTCAATAACAAAAAAATGGATGAAAAATATTTATGGATGAAAAATGGATCAATAATTAACAATATTGAACTTCGATTTAAGATTTGACTATAGAACCTCAAGTATTTATAGGCATAAACAATCCATTTAAACGGACATTTTTATGGATTAATTCTTAAAAATTGTAGTAATAAATTACCATTAACTGACGTAAAAGTGACTATGGAAAATAGATGTTATAGCATTAATTTCATTAAATAATATCTTAAAGTATAGTATTAGAAATTGACAAAAATACCCATATAAATGGGAGGGAAAAGAGTTGTGTTATAATATATATATATATATATATATATATATATATATATATATAGATTGTTCAAAGTAATTTTTTTCTTTTGTTTTAAGATTGTTCGAAAATGATAGTGAACTCATGAGTTGGATGATTTTAAACATATAAGGCATTTAATTTCATGATTTTGAACATTATAGCTAGTTTGGAGAGATATAAACAGGAATACAAAATTTTTCCATGATAATTTGCGGGTTAGAAGAGCTAAAGCTTCAATTGCTGTTTTATCCATTGAGGGAGAGTTGGCTCATGATCAAGATCGAATTGTCAATCATGTTGTTTCATACTTTGAAAATTTATTCTCTAGCTCGGGCGAGGCTCCTTCTAATCTGGATTTAGTTGGTCAATTAATTTCGAATTTGGTTTCGGATCGGCACGCGCCGCGATCTCATTCAGGATCCTTCTTTTGATAAAGTTAGAGCTGGCGTTTTTGATCTCGATGCTACTAGTGCGGCAGGCCCCGATGGATACTCTGGAAAATTCTATCATGTTGCCTGGGATATTATTGCTTCTGATATTTATAAAGCTATGTTAGAATTTTTTGAGTATGGAATTCTCCCTTCTGGATTGAATTTGGGCTTTCTTGTGTTGGTTCCTAAAAAGAGTCGTGCTTTGATGGTGGAGGATTTTCGTCCAATCGCCTTGAGTAATTTTCTATTCAAGATTTTTATCAAGATTTTATCCACTAGATTGAATAGGGTGGCAGCTGCTTTTGTTTCTCCACATCAATATGGTTTTATTCAAGATCGTCAGATTCATGAAGCTATTGTTTTAGCTTCGGAAGATGTTAATACTCTGAATAGAACTCATGCGGGATGTAATATGGCTTTGAAGCTTGACATAACCAAAGCTTTTTGACTCCATGGATTGGTCATTTATTCAATGTGTGTTGAAAGGTTTTGGATTTCCCGAGGCTTTGCTCATGGATTCATAATATTTTGTCCTCGGCTCAGCTATCGATCTTGATTAATGGCTCACCTAAGGGCTACTTTGCATGCAGTCGTGGAGTGAGGCAAGGAGATCCTCTCTCGCATCTTATCTTTGGAATTGCTGAAGACATGTTCCATTATCTCCTGGTTAATACGGTGGTTAGTAAGAAATTAATTACCATGTCGTATGGGAGGGGCATTGATTTTCCTACTCATATATTGTATGCTGATGATGTGTTTTTTTTACCGGGCTTCAAAATTAAATGCTCGTGCTCTCAAAAAAATCCTGGACGCATATGCTTCGATGTCGGGACAAATTTGTAGCCGGCCAAAATCGAAAGTTTTTTATGGCTGTGGGGTTAGGCCGAGAGTGCGCAAGTTCCTTCATTCCAAGCTTGCTTTTAATGTGGGGTCTTTTCCAACGGAATACTTGGGTGTTCCTTTATTTGATGGAGTGCCGAATGTTACACATTTACGTGGTTTGACGGATGCTATTTTGGCAAAATTAGATCGATGGAAAGGAAAGGTTCTTTCTATGGCTGGTCGGTTATGTTTGATTAAATTAGTGATTATGAGTTCAGCAATTCATTCCATGATGATATATGCCTGGCCGACTTCGTTGGTTCAAAAGTTGGATGCTGCCGTGAGGAATTTTCTTTGGAAATGGGATTTTAATACTCGCTTGTATAAGGCTGTAAGTTGGGCCAGAACTTGTGCTATGGTTGAGGAAGGGGGCGTCTTGGTGTTTCTTCATTTAAGGAGCTTAATCATGGCTTGTTGATGAAGATTGCTTGGTAGTTTATTGTTTCTCAATCTTCGGGCTTCAGGATTTTGCAAACAAGATTTTTCTCTTCATCGGCGGTGCCTAAGAGGGTTTATTATTCCTCAATTTGGCTTGGTGTTAGCAGGATGACACATTCTCTTTTGAGGGACTCTTATTGTATTGTGGGCAATGGTTCTTCGATTGATTTTTAGAAAGATAATTGGGTGCGGTATTCTATTGCGGATCGTCTTGGTATTTCATCTAAAGAGAAAGGTCAACTCCATGACAAGGTTGGTGATTATCTTGTTAATAGAGTGTGGCACCTCACGGCGTCTTTTGTTCGGGCTTTTCCGGAAGTGTTGTATGATATTTTGCGAATTCCGATTATGTCTGGAGAGGAAGAGCGTCTTTGGACTAAGTCTTTGCATGGCCATGTTACTGCCAAGTTGGCAGGTTGCATTCCCGGGTTCGTTTTCCATCGGTGAGGTGGGAAACTTGGATTTGGAGCTCGTTAATCCCTCTTCGGCGATCGTTAGTTCTGTGGCGTTTACTTCTCTCGCGTATTCCGACTATGGATACGCTGCATGGCTTTGTTGGTCCAACGATTTGTTTCATGTGTCATAGCGAAAGAGAGACGGTCGATCATCTTTTTTGGTCATGTTCATTGGCGTTGGTGGTTTGGCGTTGGGTGTTGGACACTTTTCACGTGGAGAGATTTCATGCAGCTTCCTTTCATGAAGCCTTTGTTCATTTTATGGGTTGTTCTTTTGGTTCTCAATTGTTAGTTCTTTGGAAGGCTGCGGTTGCTACGGTAGTGTGGGGGATTTGGACATTTCGTAACAAAGCTGTGCACGAGGATTTGGTTCCTACTCTGTTTTTGTTGATTAACATTGTGCGTATTGCACTGGAGGAGATGGCTTTCATGAGAGGTAATCGTGGATTTATGAGGAATGACGTGAAGGACTTGCTCACGTTGAAGGCTCTCAACGTGACTCCACGGCCAGCCCCTCCAAAACAGTTTATTTCTGTTATTTGGCATCCGCCGCCGTTGGGGTGGATCAAAATTAACACTGATGGTTCATCTCAAGGAGCTCCGGGTATTATGTCAACGGGAGGTGTTTTTCGTTGTGCGGATGGCTCAGTTAATAGATGCTTTCACACGAATGAAGGCGTGGGATTTGCTTTTATGGCCGAGCTTCTCGCGGTTCTTACGGCTTTGGAATGGGCGAACAGTTTGTCTCTGGACTTTATCTGGCTAGAGGCAGATTCTGTTTACGTGGTTTCTCTTCTTTCAACTCGAAGTTTACAGGTGTCATGGAACATCAAGGCTCGCTGGCGTGCTATCTTAGATTATATTGGTCATATTCATTTTTGTGTTTCCCATATATATAGAGAGGGGAATCGTGTTTATGATATTTTAGCCTCTCCTAGTGTCACTTCTGGTTTTTGGTCTTCTGTTATTCCTTGTATTTCGGATGCTGTTTTACAGGACTTTTGTGGTCCTGGGTTTTTTCGATCAGTTTAGAGTACTCTTTTTCCCATATGGTTTTTCCTGTTATAGGTTTTCCATATGGATTTTGATGAGGCTCTAGTCCCCTGAGTTATCGATTTGTGATTTCTGGGACTTTTAGGTTTGTCACTCTTTTTTCTTTTTATTTATACAACTCAATTTGGAGAGATATTTTTTTATCTATGATATGCATTAGAAATTTAGACAATATAATTATTTAATTTTTATTATATATTAATTTTACATTCAACAAATTAATAAGGCTACTATTTTTATGATTGGAACATGGCACGTCAAATCTGGAGGCTTGGGTATCGGAGACCACAAACTTTTCTATCAGTAGGCACTTGCACAAACGCGCCCTGCTGTTATTGCATTGATGATGAAAATACATAATGTTTTACATTTTGACTTTATTATGTCATCGGTGGATTTTAATTAAATATATAGATTTTAAACTTATGGTACTGCATGCATGTAGCGTCATTCAGAATTATGTCATAAATTTCAAATTCTTCAATTAATTCCAACTTAGAGGGTATTCTCATTAAACTTAAAGGACTTCAACGACCAGATTTTGCAACCATACACAAAAACACACAGACTATTAATTAACTTTTGGATTAAGTACAGTAAATAACAATTTGAGATCATCAAATCCCAACTTGTGTGTATCATTCGTGCACCAAATCTCAAAATTATTATTTTTTCTTTTATTCTTTTCTTCAATTTTAATTTCTTTTGATTTAGTATAATTTTACATTATTATTTATGGTTTATTCCACCCAATTAGGATTTATAACTATTTTTTAATATTTAATTTTAATTTTTTAGTTAATATAATTAATTTTTGGGGTTGATTATTCAAAACTCGGGGTACATAATTTTTTAAAATTTTAATGTTTAGCCATAATTAATATTAATTATGATTAGTTATAATATAATAAATTTTATTTTTATAAAAAATATTATTAACAATATATAATTTTAATGTTGACATATGGTTGGCATACAAAGTTCGGACTAGAGGATCTCTACTCATAAATAACATAACAGTCACTCGATTTTGTAATTTCCACCACCACTTTTAAAATGTTGCAACTATAATACCGTACCACTTTTTAATTTTTTACAAATACAAAATTCCCAAAATTCAACTGTAAAATGGCATCGTTTTACTAATAGTACGCAGTTGACAAACTTTGTCTATAAAATTGGGAATGTGGTAACTGTAAAAAATAAAAAGTAGGAGTATATTAAAAAAAAAAAAAAAAGCTGAGGTTGACGTTGTATTATTTGCGACATTAATTAATTAATCCAAAAAAGGCTGAACTTCTTAAGCTCCCCATGACTGCTTAGCTGCATCGACATGTAAAGGAAACTATATTAGCACACTATCTAACAAGGCAGAAATATATATAAGCAATTGATCGATCTACTATATTTACAAAATCAAATTTAAAAAAAAATGGTGAGATTATATATATTACCTTGTTTAGAGAGAATCCAATTGCTATCACCTCCAACCTGCCAGACAAAGTAACCAAGCAGGCCTGTCTGCTTAGCATACGAAACTTTCTTAGAAATGGACTGAGTATCATCATACCCGATCCAAGTAGTTCCCGAGTAGCAGTAATTCGTGACGATCGTCGAATTATACACGACGGTCGCTTTATTCTGCGAGATGAAGCTCTTGATTTGGTTGTAGTCCATGGCGCCGTTATCCGGGCCGGCAGGTCCAGTAGCCGGTGCCAAAACGCCGTGATTATTGGCATTTGCCAAACGCCATGCATAACCGTAGAACGGCAAGCCGAGAGCTAGTTTATTGGCACTGACGCCGGCCTCAATCCAATCTCCGATGCCGTAGCTGCCGCTGACGTCATCCGACGGATCGTACAACATAGAATGAGAGTTCGTGAATCCGTACCACGAGGGATCGTAGAAGTCGTAGGCCATCACGTTCACCCAATCCATGTTCGCGTTGATCGACTGCGTCGGGTAGGTCATATAATCATCCAAATACGGCGAGAAGTAAAATGCCCCCGACAGCAGCAGCGCCGCCTTCCTCAAGCTTTGAGCATCGGCGGCGATAGCCTGACGCCACTCGGATAGCAGGGTTCCCAAGTTAGTCATGTCGGTAGTTGATTGCGGATACTCCCAGTCCATATCCAGGCCCGAAAATCCGTAAGAGCGGGCCAGTTTTATCGACGAGTTGATGAACGACTGGCGCGAGGATGGTTGGCTTGCCATGGAGGAGAAAGTGGTGGCGTTGGAACTTCCGCCGCCGATGGAGAGTATGGTTTTGACGGAAGGGTTCTTAGATTGGACTGTTGCTGTGAACTGAGAGAATGCGGCGGTGTGAGAGGAGGAGACTGTCACTTGATATGTTGAGGGATCGAGATCGGCGAATGCGCAGAAGAGGTGTGTGAAGAGACTGGAGTTTATGTTTGAGGCTGCAAGGCCACTTTCCGGGAACCAATAACCGCCATTGACGGCGGCTTGTGCAGCTGAAAATTGAAGTAATTGGAGGAGAGAGAGAGCTGAAAATATGAGTAGTTTAGTTGATGAAGCCATGGTCAGAATTGGATGATATTGGATCGTTGTCTATGCTTCTATATATAGAGAGAGAAAGATGACTGCGCGCCTTCGCCCTTTACCTTTACATTAACATCGTTACTGATTTAGAGTCATATTTTCACTATTACAAATTTACACGATTTGAATTTTAATCTTCTAAATCAAAATACCTAGGTTCATATTATATCGCTACGTTGTAGACATTATAAGATCAGATATTACATTCATATTATACTACTATGGCAGATGTAGACATGATACTCGCATTTTATTTTATTATTTTATTGAGGAATATGAAATCCGTATAGTTGTTATTTGGGATTACGTTACAAGTAAGCTCTGCTCTTCTACGATAAAAGGTAAATTCCGTATCCCCTTGGGGATGGCCTAGTGGTGGAGTGGTGTTTCTTGAGGCCAAATGTCTCAAGTTCGACCCACCACTAACACCATTAGGTGTGAGCCTGTCACACCTGGCTTGTCAAGTGTGGTTTACCTCCTCTGTGTAAGTTTGCAGACTATTACACAGGGGCAGGGTTTACCCAGTGCGCACCACGGTAGCGGCTGCGGATTACCCTCGACATAAAAAAAAAAAAAAAAAAGTAAATCCCGCTATAAAAGAGTAAGACAGACAAATTCGATATTGTGATTTGGCGGCGAATGATTTTCTTTTTTGTTTAAGTTGACTCGACTGCAAATGGATATTCAAGTGGTGCAATTTGACTGCAAATAGTCACCTCACCAAGAAATAATGAATTATACTTGATTAATTAGGGGTAGCTACAAGTGCTAAGATCACGTACTACCATTCACAATCAAACCAATCGATCATCACAGATGACAAAAAAAATAAAATTAAAAAAAAAAGTTAAAATTGAAAATGGTGGCCAATCGATTGTAACTTTGGTTGGTTGACCAAACCATTGATCAACCCATTCTCTTGTCACATGGCATGCTTTAATTAGTCAATTATATTTTTATTGGATAAAATTTTATATTGTTATTATTTTGAATAATAATGTATTAAAAAATATAAAAATTATATTATAATTCGTATTTTTTCATTATCTATAAAATGAGCTCATTTTTTACATATTTTGAATCACACTAAAAACCATCAATTCTCACTCATTTTCTTTTATTTGAAATTATGGATCTAAAAAGATCCAAATTATTTTTCAAATTCTCAAATTCCAAACTTCCAAAATTATCAATATTATCAAAACTCACATTTTCCTGTCAATCTCAACTAAAATTCAATTTCTGAAAAAGTCCAACCATCACAAAATATCTCCTATAATTTATTTCCACTCACATGCATTAATCATTTCACTACTTTAAAGTGTACGTATGAGGAATATATTATTATTATTGTAATTACTTATTTAAAATATAAAATAATTTATTAACTTTAAAATATAATAAAAAAAAATTAATAATAATATATATTAATTAAGCATCGAATAAAATATTTTTGTTGGATTGAAAATGATTGTTGATAAAGTTGAAAGATTGTGGTTTTAGATTGTTAAGTTGATTGAGTAGGTGGAGAAAAGAGAAATGATTATTTTATTGATAAATTGAGTTGGTGATTGTTGTGAATGAGGGTACTCTATATGATCTTAAGTAATCTTATAGGAGGGCTGGCTAAACCAATCCAAAAGGTAGTGCCCATCCTTGATGATGAGTTTAACACGGTTTTACACAGGATCGGATTATGCTTGCAGGACGGACTCGTTCCATTTGTGGTTTATTCTGATTCAATTGTTAGCGGTGAGACTTCTTATCAAAGATTAAGATGAGAATTCATATTTAATTTGGAATGATCGGAACCGCCTCCGCCAGAGGTGGTGAATGCATGGTTTATTAAAGAGTTCTGCCGTATATATTGGGAAATAAATGTTGTGGCTAATGCTCTAGCTTAGCTTGGAGTGGGTTGTGAGACATTATGTATTTGGAATAGTGATTTTTTTTTATTGGTTGAGATTATTGGTTTAATTAATAAAGTTTATATTTTGTTTAGAAAAAAGAGAGAAATATTTTAATTACTAAAAGGAAAAACAAATTTCTAATTTAAAAAAAAATGCTTTGAATGAAGGAGTATTTGTCAGAATATTTTAAAACCTCAATAGAATGGTATTCTGTTGCACTTCTTTGTGTTTTATTCTGTATTTCACTATTAAATTTATGATTTTAGTAAATCATCGATTATAAAATAAAAAATAATTATAACATAATTAATCATAGTCAACATTTATCAACAAAAAAATGTATCAAAAAATTATAAAATAATCAACTATAATAATGAATTATTAATTGAAAACTCATAATTAAATACTAAAAAATAATTATAAACCCTGATTGTGTCGGATGTTCACCCTATATACACTACAAAAAAATAGTCTTTAGTAACAATATTATTAGCGGCGACAAATGTCGTCACTAATAATAAACTTACGTCACGACATGTCGTCTGCAATTACTACAAGTCATTTATAATATCATTTTTGTGACGACATTGTGGTCATTTAATATAATTTTTAATTTATTTGGAACGAACTTTTAGGGAACGCTCCACATGTCGCAAAAAATATTTTTAAGTGACAACAATATCGTTACAAAAATATTATTAGAGATTATATATGGTAATTAGAGACGACATGTCGTTACTAAAAGTCTAGTATTAGTAACGACATTCATCATCTATAATAATCTCGCCTCTAAAGATCATTTTTTGTAGTGCTAATACATAATTATAAAATTAAACTAAATCACAGAAAAAAATACAAGAAATTTTTTTAATTTGAAAGTATAATATGTGGTAAAACACATATAGTCCAACAGGAAATCTCACGCATAATTAGGAGGGATTTATACTTAGTATTATAATTACTCACCCCAGTCAAAATCGGACTTATTTATCATCATGTACTGCAAGGAAATATTATTCTCATTTCTCAATGAAGTGTATTGGTGTACAGAAATTAAGTTGATAATTTAATTTGTTGAGTATTGCAAGCTAGACTTTTGTAGAACAGGTTAGCTAAACCTAATCCAAATTATGACTTTATATTTGCATTATTTTGCAGGCTTGTAGACTAATGGAATAAGTGGAGATCACCCTTATCCACATTTTATCATGAAAAATCTCAATTCAAATTTGAGATTCTACTAAATTTTGTTTAAATCATATGAAGAAAGCAAAAACTACAAATGTAAGCAATTATACGTGTGACATTAGGCTCATTAATTAGCTCAATGGGGTCGTCATCTAGTTTGTCGGTGTCAATTTCATAATTAAAATATATGAATTAAAATTTCACTTTTTAATTCAGTAATGTTTCTAATTAAGTTGAGATTGGATAGGATTTTCAAAAAAAACAAAATAGAAAAAATATATATTGGTGGCATCGGCGAAGTTGCCATTGTGTTGTAGGTGTTAAAATATTAAATATCTATGGTGCACACAAGTCTTTTTTTATCTAGAGTGTTTATAAAAACGCACTACCTGTTATTGTATTTATGATGAAAATAAATAAAATTCTACATTTGACTTTACTTATAGTATTAGTGAATTTTAGATATACATTTTAAACATATGATACGGAATGTTATGTAGTAACTATATATTCGAGATACTGTTAATTGGTTAGAGTCGTTCACTAATTAATGAGAACCGAATTTCATTAAATATCACATGCATTTTAATATTTTCCAGTCAATCTAATTAAATTGGTGGACTAATCGATTATCACCACTTCGCATAATTTTAAGTAGACAGATCTTATGCTACTTGCACACACACACCCCCTATGAGCATATATTGTCGTGGATATTATTTCATCAATTATCTTCTAATTTTTATCTATCACAACTGCTACAAAAAATAATATTTTAAATTTTATTCTTTTGAGATAGGTCTACTGATGAAGTGGGTGAACTCATAACTAATGTCATAAGTTCGAATCTTTACTAATTTCTTGTTTAAAATGAAAAGAAAATGAAAATGAAAATGACATGAGAGTAGATCGGCCCGCTTGGAATATAATGTACTTTATTAGTTTATTTAAAAAAAGGTAAAAAAGAAAACTTAGTTTCTTAAAGATTTGAGTTCAACAGCTCTTGGGAAAAACAATGTCTTTGACATGATCTTGACAAACTTTGGAACGGACTTTCCACAAGAAATGAAAAGACGAATCACAAATGAATCAAAACATAAACAAAGTACAGAATGGAACTCAAATTGGACCATTTCTATATTCATGGATTCGTTTATAATACTTTAAGGACCTGTAAGATCAAAAATCGTCTTGAACAGTTCTGGATTCATCATCAGTGAACTTGAACCGCTTCAGGTTCGTCTTCGTTGAACTTGAACATCCAAACAAGAATCGTGTTCTTCGACATCGTTTCTATTCCTGGATCCGTCTCAAATAGATTCTCTCTATCGATTGTAATCACCAGGGGTGTAAGTGAGTCGAGCCGACTCGCGAGCTACTCGGGATCGACTCGGAAAAAACTCAAAATCGACTCGAAATTGTCAAGTCGAGCTCGAGCTCGAGCTTCACGCATAGTTATCGAGCTCGAGCTTGAGCTCCATAATACAAGGCTCGACAAGCTCGCGATCCTAATCGAGCTTGAATAGTATAACAAATTTACCCTTAATACTATGTTTATTTACAATATTTACCCCACTATAAAAGTGAGTAAAAGAAACCTTAAATTTCTAATTTCTCCATTCCTCTTCTCTCTCTCTTCCTATTCTCTCTAGAGGCGGATCTCAAATCATTTTCTAACCTCCATTCTGTTTCTCTGTCTTCTCTATCAACTACATGCTCCAATCTCCGCCATCTCTCTCATTTTTCATCAGCGTCGCGGCAACATTTGTCAACCACAATATTTCTCATTTTTATGTCCATCCACGACACAAACCCATATATCACTTTCTCCCAATCTTAATCTCAACACATCATACCAAGTCACCGATCCCTCTCAAGTACAACCTACCAAGATCTCTCGTTTCTCTGGTGACACCGACGGCGGCATCGAAGGAAACCTAGCTTCCTTCAATTTTAATTTTCAAAATGATATATTATATTTACTATTGACTCATGTATTTGAGTTTTTTTATTTTATTTTCATTTCAAATTTCTCGTGCTCTACTTAAGTTCGTGCCAAACTCCTTGAGTGGAGTTGTGATCAATTTTTTTTATTTGTTGTGATTGTAACATTAATATTGTTAATGTTCTTGGGCAATTTTTGCGTGAATAGATGAAGAATGATTAAAATGCTTGGTTTAATCAATTTAATTGTAATCTGCCGTATTTTGGCTTAGTGTTGAAATTAAACAGACTTTAGAAATAATTATCGATTCGAGCTCAAGTCGAGCTTGAGCTTGGCGAGTGATACAACCCGAGTCGAGAAAGGACTTGATAACATTAGGGTTCCTGAAGGACCGATGACAAGATCTCGAGCTAAGAGGTTCAAGGAGAGCCTCAATGGATTCATTCAAGAGGTCTGGAGCCAAGAGTCATGCAAACAACCGGTGGAGGGCGAGGAATCCGAACTCAAATGAAAGACAGTGATCTCGAGTTACGGAACAGCCTGGCGCGAGCTACAGTGCGAGACGGGACGCGAACAGCCGGTCGCGCCATTGGGAGTGAGCCACAGCGCGAGAGAAGTCAGACGCGCCCTAGACGTGACGAGAGATGAGTCTGGCGCGACTCACAGCGCGACCTGAGGCGCGAGTGAAATCGGTCGCACCAGAGACGTTTTGAGCCTTGGGCTAGGCGCGATCTACATTGTGAGCCGGGGAGCGACTGACCCCGTGTCGCGCCCATCTGGAGCGTGTTCCGGACTGGCGTGTTTTTATAATTTATTTCCCTATTTCTATTAGGATTTTATTTATGGATTGTTTATTTTGAACCCGACTATATAAGGGTTTTTCTATTGTAATTCCAGACAGTTCATTCATAATATTAATTTTATTTTGCGAGTTATTTCTCTCTAGAGAATTCTCTCTTTCTCACGCACACACTATGGGATCTTCACAACTTATCAAGTAGACCATCCATAGCTGTTTGTGGGCATCACCATCAATCGAGGGTTCGTGTCTTCAATTGATCGCGGGTTGCAGATCTAATTGGTTCGTGGTTCAGCATCGTTGTGAGGCTAGGGTTCGAGATTTTTCCCAAACCCACCGTTGTAACCTGATACTCCTAGGAGGATCGCATCAAGTGGTATCAAAGCTTCGACTTTGTATCAGGTTCCAATTTTATCTCATATTTTAATTTTGATTTAGTTTCTATAATTCTTTTCTCGTCTATTAAAAAAAAAGAGCAAAAGTAAAAAATTAGCACAAAAAAAGAGAGAAAAAAACGCTGATTTAAAAAAAAAGAGTAAAAAGGCGGGAAATTTTTTTGCCGTTTCGTTGATTTTCGTTTCGTTATTTGGGTCCCCGGAGGCTTATAGATCATCCGTAGAAAAGTCAAAAAAATTTCGTGAAATTTTAAAATTTTTTGAATTTTTGGTAGATAATTTTGGGCATTTTGTGGTATTGATATATATATATATATTGTTGGGGAAGCTGTATTTTAGTGTTGGGAGTGATTTGAGCAATTTTGGTATTGTGAAAAAAAAACAAAATAAAAAAAATGAAAATTGTTGGTGACATTGTTGCTACTGCGTGGATAAGTTGTTCTAGTCCTGTTTGGTGTGGTTTTGAGATTGGAGAATTTCTGTGGAGAGAAATTTGAGTGGTAAAAGGCAGAGAGGTGAGATTAATCGAGCGAAAAAAGCCAAATTGATTGATACACGAGTGCATACACGTGAGTGAAAGCTAGGGCATTGTGTAGGATCCGTTTCTTCTTGTTTTGTTTTGCATTTTTAAGTATTTGTTCTGTTCGTTGGATTATAACAGCAGTTGTATTTGAGTAAAAAAAAGAGTCAAAAAAAAGAAAAAAATGAAAAAGAAAAGAGAGTCGATTATGTCTAACAAGTCTGCAGGTACCGGAGAGAAAACAACGGAAGCTGGAGTTGATGCAATCCAGAATTTTGATCCTAAATCCACCATTGAAGCCATACAACAACACATGACAAGGTTGTTCCGAACGGAGTTGACTGCATTGAACAAGAGACTGGATAGTTTGGTGACTTCAGTACAGGAGAAGACTCAGCAAGGTGGACGAAGCGGAAAAGGGGGCAAAGGTGGCCGAATGGAAGCTAGGCGATACCCACATGTAGAGAAGGAAAGAAGAGGATACTATGACTCCTATAGTGACGACTATGAAGGGGAAGATAGAGCTTCTGCAGCAGGTGGATGGAGACATGGGAAGAGCCGTAATCGAGAAGATGATCATCTAGGAAACATCAAGATGAACATTCCATCATTCCATGGGAAGAATGATCCGACAGCATATCTCAAATGGGAGTGCAAGGTGGAGATGGTGTTCGACTGCCACAACTATTCAGAACTCAAGAAAGTGAAGCTGGCAGCAGTCAAGTTCTCAGATTACACTTTAGTATGGTGGGAACAGTTAACAACCTCTAGGCGGCGTAGTGGAGAGCCACCAATCGAAACATGGGCCGAAATGAAGATCATCATGAGAAGACGGTTTGTACCGAGCTACTACTACCGAGAGCTACACACTAAGCTTCAGACCTTGAGGTAAGGCTCAAGTAGCGTAGACTAGTACTTTAAGGAGATGGAGATAGCCATGATTCGAGCTAATGTGGTCGAAGATGATGAGGCGACCCCAGCAAGATTCTTAGCTGGGCTACATAGAGAGATACGAGACACAGTGGAGTTGCAGCCATATGTGGACCTAAACGATGTAGTGCAGTTGGCGATCAAAGTGGAGAACCAGCTCAAGAGGAGAGATAGCTAGAACCGAGCCCGTTCATCTAATTGGAGGCAAAATCAGAATACCAACACATCTCCATGGAAGGCGAACCAAGGAAAGAAAGAGGAGAAACAACCTTTCTCCAAACCGAAAACCGAGACACCTATCACACCCAGTTCCAACAACCCGGAGTCGACTGCAAATCGAAATCGGGACATCAAGTATTTCAAGTGTCAAGGTAGAGGACATATGGCCAACCAATGTCCAAATCGGAGGGTGATGATTTTGAAGGACAGCGGAGAGATCGTGACTGAAGATGAAGCATCGGATAATGAGATATCTACGTTGTCAGGAGGGTCCAGTGATGAAGAATATGCAGCGCCCGTAGCACTTACTTTGGTGGTAAGAAAATCTTTGAGCTTGCATACCAAGAGTGTAGAGGAGGAACAGCGAGAGAACATATTTCATACCCGATGCTATATTCTAGATAAGGTATGTAGTATGATCATCGATGGAGGGAGCTGCATCAATGTAGCAAGTGTGGTGATGGTGACCAAACTGGGACTTCCAATTTTGAAGCATCCGAAGCCATACAAGTTGCAGTGGCTGAATAACAGTGGAGAGACGAAGGTGAACAAGCAAGTACGAGTTCCCTTCAGAATTGGGAAGTATGAGGATGAGGTATTGTGCGACGTCGTGCAATTGCAAGCTGGGCACATTCTGTTAGGACTTCCATGGCAATATGATCGGCAAGTGAAACATGATGGTTTCACCAATAAGTACTCATTTGTACTTAATCAGAAGACGGTGACACTAGCACCTCTTACACCATCCCAAGTGTATGAGGATTAAGTGAAACTGCAGACGGAGGCCGACCTGATGAAGAATGAAGGGAAGAGAGTAAATAGTGGAAATGAGGCTGTCCACCATTCTTGTTTTGCGATGGCTAGTGATCTGAAGTGGGCCGCGCAAAATGAGCAACCGATGTATCTGTTGATCCGCAAAGATGTGCTTTTGAATATTAACCAAATTAACCAATCTTTACCTAGTTATGTGATATCTCTCTTGCAGGAATACAAAGATGTCTTTCCCGAAGAGATGCCACCAGGTTTACCACCAATTCATGGGATCGAGCACCAAATCGACTTCATTCCAGGTGCTACCTTACCAAACCGACCCGCTTACCGGTGTAATCCTGAGGAGACCAAAGAGCTAGAAAGGCAGATTCATGAGTTGTTGGACAAAGGCCAAGTACGGGAGAGTCTAAGTCCTTGTGCGAGTCTTGTTCTACTCATGCCCAAGAAGGACACTTCCCTGAGGATATTTGTCGATTGTCGAGCCGTCAACAACATAACAGTAAAGTATCGACACCCCATTCCCCGTTTAGATGATATGTTAGATGAACTGCATGGTGCTTGTGTATTTTCAAAAATTGACTTGAGGAGTGGGTACCATCAGATTAGGATTAAAGAGGGGGATGAATGGAAAACGACATTTATAACAAAGTTGGGATTGTATGAATGGTTGGTGATGCCGTTTGGGTTAACAAATGCTCCTAGTACTTTCATGCGTCTGATGAATCATGTTTTACGTGCTTTCATAGGTAGATTTGTTGTAGTCTACTTTGATGATATTTTGATTTATAGTAAAAATGAAACGGAACATGTTGAGCATTTAAGATGTGTATTAGATGCTTTATGGAAAGAACAGTTATATGCTAACCTTAAGAAATGCACCTTTTGCACATGTAAGGTTGTGTTTCTCGGTTTTGTTGTTAGCGCAGATGGTGTACAGGTGGATGATGAAAAGGTTCGCGCCATTAGGGAGTGGCCAACCCCCACCACTGTTGGAGAAATCCGGAGTTTCCATGGGGTTGCGAGCTTTTACCGGAGATTTATGCCACACTTCAGCGGCATAGCAGCACCCATGACGGAGGTGATCAAGAAGAATGTTGAGCTCTACTGGGGAAAAGAACAAGGGAAGACGTTCAACACGCTCAAGGAAAAATTAACACACGCCCCGGTACTTTCTCTACCTAACTTTGCTAAAACTTTCGAAGTTGAATGTGATGTTTCTGATGTTGGTATTGGTGCAGTGTTGATGCAAGAGGTTCGACCGATTGCATATTTTAGCGAGAAGTTGGGAGGGGCGACATTGAACTATCCGACGTATGACAAGAAGTTGTACGCGTTGGTTCGAGCATTACAAACATAGCAGCATTACCTGTGGACGAAAGAGTTTGTGATCCACACTGACCATGAGTCATTGAAGCATTTGAAAGGACAACACAAGCTGAACAAGAGGAATGCTCGTTGGATGGAGTTCATCGAGACGTTTCCCTACGTCATCAAGTGCAAGCAAGGAAAAGAGAACGTAGTAGTTGACGCACTTTCTAGAAGGTACACTTTACTTGCTACTCTAGATGTTAAGCTACTTGGTTTTGAGAATTTGAAAAGCTTGTATATGGGAGATGATGACTTTGGTGAAATTTATAGTGCATGTGAACAATCTGGTAGTGGCAAGTTTTATAGGCATGATGGATTTCTGTTTAGGGAGAGTAAATTGTGTGCGCCTAATTGCTCTATCTGTGATTTGTTGTTGTTGGAAGCACATGGTGGTGGATTGATGGGGCATTTTGGTATTACTAAAAATTTGGCCGTTTTGCATGAACATTTTTATTGGCTTCATATGAAACGTGATGTGGAACGTGTGTGTGGTAAATGCATTACTTGTCGTCAGGCTAAGTCTAGAGTTCAACCACATGGTTTGTGTACTCCTTTGCCCATTCCTACATGTCCTTGGGTTGACATCTCTATGGATTTCGTGTTAGGTCTGCCTAGGAGTAAACGTGGTCGAGATTCTATTTTTGTGGTTGTCGATAGATTCTCTAAGATGACACATTTTATTCCATGTCACAAGACTAATGATGCATCCCACATTGCTGATTTGTTTTTCAAAGAAGTTGTTAGATTGTATGGCATGCCTAAGACTATAGTGTCTGATAGAGATGCAAAGTTTTTAAGCTACTTTTGGAAAACCTTGTGGTATAAGTTAGGTACTAAACTTCTATTTTCTACTACATGTCATACACAAACTGACGGTCAGACTGAAGTAGTTAATAGAACTTTGTCTACAGTGTTGCGTGCATTAATAAAAAAGAACATTAAAACATGGGAAGAGTGTTTGCCGCATGTTGAATTTGCATACAATCGCTCTGTTCATTCTGCATCCTAGTTTTCTCCATTTGAAGTGGCTTATGATTTTAATCCTATTACTCATTTAGATTTAATTCATTTACCTGTGCCAGAGCATACTAACCTTGATAGAGAAAAGAGGGCTGATTTTGTTAGACAGATTCATGAGAAAGCACGGGCAAACATTGAGAGGCGCACTGAGTAGTATGCCACGAAGGCCAACAAAGGGCGAAAGAAAGTTGTGTTTGAACCTGGTGATTGGGTTTGGTTGCATATACGGAAGGAGAGGTTTCCAGCCCAACGGCGTTCCAAGCTCCTTCCAAAAGGCGATGGACCATTTCAAGTGGTGGAGCGCATCAATGACAATGCCTACAAGCTGGATCTTCCAGATGAGTATAATGTCAGTACTTTGTTTAATGTTGCTGACTTGAGCAATTTTGATGTAGGTGACGAGCTGGATTTGAGGACAAATCCTTTTCAAGAGGAGGGGAATGATACGACCCGAGTCGAGAAAGGACTTGATCCCATTAGGGTGCCTGAAGGACCGATGACAAGATCCCAATCTAAGAGGTTCAAGGAGAGCCTCAATGGATTCATTCAAGAGGTCTGGAGCCATGAGTCATGCAAACGACCCGTGGAAGGCGAGGAATCCGAACTCAAATGGAAAACAGTGATCTCGAGTTGCGGAACAGTCTGGCGCGAGCTACAGTGCGAGACAGGACGCGAACAGCCGGTCGCGCCATTAGGAGTGAGCCACAGCGCGAGAGAAGTCATGCGCGCCCGAGACGTGTCGAGAGATGAGTCTGGCATGACTCACAGCGCGAGTGAAATCGGTCGCGCCAGAGACGTTTTGAGCCTTGGGCTAGGCGCAATCTACATTGTGAGCCGGGGAGTGACTGACCCCGTGTCGCGCCCATCTGGAGCGTGTTCCGGACTAGCGTGTTTTTATGATTTATTTCCCTATTTCTATTAGGATTTTATTTATGGATTGTTTATTTTGGACCCGACTATATAAGGGTTTTTCTATTGTAATTCCAGACAGTTCATTCATAATATTAATTTTATTTTGCGAGTTATTTCTCTCTGGAGAATTCTCTCTTTCTCACGCACACACCGTGGGATCTTCACGACTTATCAAGCAGACCATCCATAGTTGTTTGTGGCGTCACCATCAATCGAGGGTTCGTGTCTTCAATTGATCGCGGGTTGCGGATCCAATTGGTTCGTGGTTCAACATCGTTGTGAGGCTAGGGTTCGAGATTTTTCCCAAACCCACCATTGTAACCTGATACTCCTGGGAGGATCGCATTAGCGAGTTTGGAGTCAAGTCGAGTACGAGCTTGATAAATCGGAGCTCGACCAAGTCGAGTCGAGCTCGAGCTCGATAAATTTTTAATTGAGCTCGAGTTCGATCAAGGTACTACTCGGCTCGACTCGACTTATTTATACCCCTAGTAATCATACATTACAATACTTCAGTTCTTGAACACCTTGAACTGAAACGTAAAATAAACACAGGGGAAAAACATAAGATAAGTAGAAACATAAATACAAATACACGAGAACAAACTCATCTTGTGTGGAACGGATTATGGACCAAACTTGAAACACCTTAGATAAAATATGTAACAAACAACAAACTAGGTTTTGAATGGTAATTAAGCCGAGTCGAGGAGACCTCTTTCCGCAAGACAATTACGCACCGGCTAGTGCTCATAGTATTGGCGTTTGTTCCCAAAGATAAAACAGTTTTGTCCTACCCGATAGTAGCACCACACACTGGTAGGCTCCATCGAACTAGATAATGGGAAAACTAAGAAGCATATGAGACTCGATGAATGAACAGAGACTTCGTCTAAGAGAACCCTACAAGTTACCATAACAACTCTCTACAACTCATAGACTTCTCTTTGGATCACCCACCAAATACACATCCACTACATGCTCTACATACCTCCCTCTAGGGATGTCAAACTAGCCCGAAACCGATGGGCTGGCCCGAACCGCCCGAAAAAAAGGCGGGTTAGGGTCATATTTTTTAGGCCCGAAATAAATTTTAACCGAATGGGCCCGCCCGAACGGACCAACGGGCTAAACGGGCCAGCCCACTAGGTCCGCGGGTTAGCCCGTAGGGCTGAATTTTTTTTTAATATGCTCTTATTATTATTATTATTTAATAAGAAACAAATGGATACTAGAAAATAGTTAGATTATGCTTTCAACTGGTAACTCATCATTCTTTATTCTTCTTTCCTTCTGTTGAACTTGGATTTTAATTTTTTATAATAAACAAATGAATTATTATAAAATAGTTAGATTATGCACTCAGTCGACTATCTATTATCTAAATTTCTCAAAAAAAAAATCTCATTGTTGAAGAAATGGTCATTGCTGCGGAAGAGATAATTCCAATCAAATAAATTAGAATATATGTTTAATTTGGAAACTCTTCTATAGAATATAGTGTAAAAAATATAATACAATTTGCAATCAATTCGATTGAAGAATGCGCAGTTCCACTATTTGACAAAATTCCTCAATGAATAAATTGTAATGCATCGTAATATAGAACTATAGATTATGTGAGGATTTTAACATATCCATCTATACAGATTGTGCTGCTTAAGTTCTCGTGTATCAACTTTGCTTGTAATTATATGATGCTTGTATAAACATATGGTGTCTCTGTTATAGTTTTGGATCTAATATAGGACATAAAAACTTACTATTTGAAAGAGTATTCTCCTTACACTTAAATTTTGTCGTAAACATGTTGGCCCGACGGGCTAGCCCGAAAACCGAAGTTTTAGGGTTAGGGCCACGATTTTTTAGCCCGAAAAAATTTCAGCCCGAATGGCCTAACCCGAATAGCCCGATAACCCGATAGGGTTGGCCCGAAACCGATGGGCTAACCCGTTTGACATCCCTACCTCCCTCCAACTAAGCATGCATGAGCACCTACTTATAGGCACATATCCCACCTCATTTAGGATTAGAGTTTTGGCATTCAAACCATAGTGTAACCTCCCATGAGTTACTAGTAGCATTCAAGTCCACATTTGTAACCTCCCATGATGGTGCATTCAAATCAACATTTGAAACCTCTCATGAGTTACTACTACTACAATATTAACTCTCCACCATGAGTGAGAGTCGGTTACATTCCTGAAGATCAGGAGTCATATCTGTGTACATCAATAGGTCAGACACTGAACTTTCCTCGAATTTGTTCCTAACAGATTACCTGACACTTGATATGAATCAACTAGGACTGATTTTGCCTAGGCCCAAATTCAAATCAAAGTTCACCGAACGATTAATGCCAAGAAACGAGACATTATCACTGTCACTATCACTATAACTGTTCCTATCTCAAGAACATGAACGAACACTGGCACTGTCAATCTCACGTGTGTGGACTCGAAGCTCGCAACCTTAGTACACATCAGATGTCACACTTAAGTGATTACACACTTAAGTACAAGTTTAATCAGCTTCGGCTTCGATTGTGGGATCTCTTAAATGTAACATCGGTACATTCTCCCACAGCATACATGTCTTTTTTATGTGACCAACTTCAATTCACGATTAATTTCTCACTCATTGAAAATCGAGTTTGAGAAACTAATATACTATGATTATCTAATACAATATAGATATATCACACAACATTTAACTCATCCAAAATTAAATATCAAGGCCACTGAAAATTGGATAAAATGAGACAACAACTCAATTTATTAAACCCAATTTTCCAACAACAGCATTGCAACTTGTGGCATGGGTGTAATTTCCACATCAAAAATATTGATTTAATTAATTTATTTATTTTTGTTGTAAGTTGATTATGTTAGGAACATGATTGAAAAATGCATATAGAAGAAAAAGTGGAAAGAGTGGAATATTACTAAATGTTTGAAGTCGTATATTCACATTCACAATCATACCCTCAAGGAAATATTTTGAAAATGTAACTATTAGAAAATTATTCCATTATGAGAAAAATATGGTGTAATAAATATTAAATGTAAGTATAATGCCTCAATTGTACTTTTGATAGAAAAAAACACGTTTGATCGTACTTTTGATAGAAAAAAAACACGTTTCATATCATAAATTAACATTTATTACATAAAATAAAGTCAAAATAAAATAAAAATCTCATTTAATCGTACTTGATCATTTAACCACCATCATCATATCTTATCCGCTTACACCCCGTCCGAGCTCACCCCTGAAAAAAATAAAAGATCGGGGTGAGTTCCTTTAAACTCAGTGGGGAGTGACTATCATCCAAACTATAAATTGAACAGAACAATATGTGAAAATACTTAATTCATGTAACTTGTACTTTTGAGATTGAGATTAAACCAATATAAATAAATATAACATTTACTCAATCATACATATTAAACATATATTAATTATTTGACGTGACTTATATGATTCGATAACATAATATTTAAGAATAAATTAAAATTAGTAAAATGCTTTAAAGTTTGCAGGGTGACAAGTTCAAATTCTCTTATGTTTTTGTGTCTTTTTCTCATTCTTTTGTCCTTTTTTTTTCTCTTTTTTGAGTCGGAAAGAGCCAGTGTGAGCACAAGGGGGCAGGAGGTAGCAGAATCACATCTGGAGGGCATTTGGATGTCAATGATACCATAGATGGGCAACGACTTCTCAGTAGAAAGCTCTCTCTCGAGCCTGACAGAAATGCACATTATTCCAACAAAGCTGAATGAGAAGTTCGTGATTCTGCCCACAACAAATCCAGTGTGATTGACAGGAGAAGGAGAGGAGACAGGGCACAAGAGTAACTATTACCAGCTGAAGCAGGAGCAGTGCATCCTAGCTGCCGAAGGAAAGAAGGGCGTGCAAGGAAAGTCTGATCGCATCTTCTAAATTCTAAAAGGTGGATTGGCTAATTAAGGAAGGTTGAATGTTGGCTAACTAGGGCACGGTGAGTACAGAATCTACGAGACAGATCTTTTAAATAAGGAAAGAATCTGCCAGATATGGAAAGCCTTGGGCACGGCGGCTACGAATTTGGGCTGAAGATCCCCCGGCCTGTGGGGAGAGTTACCTTGTGTTTTGTACTCCTATATATATAGCTTTCATGGCAGAGACCGAAAAACACAATCTCTACAACTCTCATGCAACACAACACTTACAATTTATTTTTAGTTTTAGTATTATTTTCTGCATTCCGTCTCGGGCCTTATGCCCGCAAGCACTTAGGATTTCCAATTTTATGTACTTAAATCCAGCGTTGGCGTTGGATTACTTTGCGTATTAATCAAGTAAGTTTTTCGTTTATTTATGTCTTTGTTTATTTATAGTTATTGTTGTTCTAAGTCTAGCATGAACAGCTAGACTCGTTATTCTGCATTGAACAAAGATAAGAACTTAATGAACACGTAAGAATCGTGAGGCTTATGGGCATAAACCGTGTGAATTTAGTTCCATCGTGTAATCATTTTCTTTGTTGCATTAAAGTGGGCTAAGCTAGTTAATCGTGGCTAATCACTCGTTAATTAGAATTATGTTCACTACCTCTATAAATGGTCAATGAATCGTAGCTGTGTATTGGTCATAAAGGGATGGGATACATCACGGATACTAAGGGCATCTGAGAGATCAGTGTCTGGGTAAATTTAGGTCTGTCTATGGCATAATGTTCTTTTGTTGTTTACAATCATATGAGAGATCGGGGTTTGGGCAACAGGTTAGGGGTTAGGGGATGATAGATCACCTCTAGTCTATACTGAAAGGATAGATTTGATACGTTGAGAGAGATCTGGTACTTTTAACTAGATAATTAGATTTGCATAAGTAATCAGTGTGCCCATGATCGATCAAGTGTTTGTAAAGTTCAAAATCTAAGTTTTAATCCGGAATATGTTACTTCTAATATTTATCTTTCTTTGTTTTGTTTTGTTTTGTTATTTTATTTTATTTTATTTTACAATATTTACATTAAGAAGTATGGAGACCACAACAATCCTCAATTTTGGAAAAGTGATATTGAAAGATAGGATTCACAGCTCCTCGTGGGATCGACCCTTACTCTCGTTGCTAGCTACGCCTTGTAGTGGGCATAAGGATAAGTCTCTCTTGAGATTTATTCTGATTGCGAAACGACCGCGCGTCACGGGGCACTACAGTAAGTATATAAAAGATTACTTCATCGATAAAAGTAAAGTTATAATGGTTGGGAATGGTATTACATCAACTGTTTCCAACATTGTTGATAATAGTATACTCATTGTTATACTTGATGTGTAACAAAATTCCTACAACATTGACCTAAACATTATGCATTAATCTTATTATTTCCTAGTTTTTAGGATTAATTCTTTTAGAATTAATTTGATTAATTTGTCTATTTTAATTAAATATATCCACGAAATTTGAATTTAAAATAATTGATATATGTGGTTAAAATAGTTGATAAACATGACTTTGAAATGGTCAAAGTTAGTTCCTACTTTTAAGGAACCATGCACTATTTTCTCTTCCCTACTTTGTCTAACCGTCTTACAAGTACTGAACGTGGGAAGACTGATGAAGCTTCCTTAATATTGTAGACCATGTGAGAGTGGTTAGCTGGTAACGATTAAAAAGGATGTGACATGGAAGTTAATGTTGCATCTAATGTTGTTCTATCTTTTCCGTAATATCAGTTTGTTCCAGTTCTGATAATCTTATTATTTCCTAATTTTTAGGATCAATTTATTTTAAATTGATCTGATCATTTTGTGATATTTATCACTAATTATTTCCATGAATTTATGGATTATTTAGTGGGTGAAAATAAGTTTAAATCGTGGATTAAAATTAACTTTGAATCAGTCAAATTTGATTCCTATTTTTCAAGATCCATAAGGTTGTGTCGATTTTCTGCCAGATTTCTTCCACGCTGAATTCAATATCTTTTCTATTGTCTTGATCAACTAAGATCTAAATATCTTAGTTGTGTTTGTAGGGAGGATATTTCTCGAGTGTTGTGAGGTCCGTGTAGTATTGTGTGACACAGTTAGAGTGACCATCACGAAATGAAATGGGAAGCTTGAAAGTTGGGTCCAATGTCTACCTGCAGAACTCGTCAGCATTCACATCGACATTTTCTGTGTTGTCTGGATCAACAAATTAAAGGTCTATATATCTTTGTTGTGTTTGAAGAGGATAGATTAGATGGAATGCTGCGAGTTCTCCAAGTAGATAATGTTTATCTACCTAAGTGCTAGGTAATGATTTTTTCAGGAGTTGTCTGAGTTAGTAAAGTGAGGACAAATTTCCATCGTTTTCATAGAGATTATTCAAGTGAGTGAACCGAGAATTATCTATATGTATTTTTAGCTATCTAGATGTTAGGTAGTTTATGTGTTAGAATTTATTCTAGAGAGTGAACTTAGAATAGGTTCTTTGTAATTTTTATAGAGAGAAGTCAAGGGAGTGAACCAAGACGATCTCTATGTGTTTTGATTTTTAGACTTCGATTTAGTGAAATTTCGCCATGAGGCAATCACATACCAAAGGTGTGTGATTTAGAATTAATTTTAATGCATGTTGTTCTTTAAATTTTCGTTGCATGAAAGCACAGTTACTACACTAGCTTCAACATTAACTCTATTATCTGAACGTTGACGTTTTTCACAAACATTTTTTGCTTGTGCTTTTAAAGCTATTTTCGTACAAATTGTTCTATATATTCCCGTGACAATGTTGTCAATACAGTGAGTAACACTGACTGTAACATTATCTATAATTTTACACGCGTTCTATTTTTGACAGTATTTGATGCAACGAATTCTAATAATAATATTAATTATATCCTCTTCACTGCCATTGCGATTCCTTACCAAATCGTTTTATGGGCTTTTGATGTGATTTGGGCCTACAAGATTGTTTAATAAATGTCTATTGGATTTAGATGTAGATTTGAACTCATCATCATCATCCTCTCCATATTGAAGATACTAAATATTTAAATTGTACATATAGAATTCATTATGTGCTAAATCACATGTACACCCAACATCCATAACTATGTATAGATATATTGTAAATGAGCATTTTGTGCTAAATCACATGTACACCCAACATCCATAACTATAGATATATTGTAAATGAGCATTTTCCTCTCTCTCTCTCTCTCTCGCAGAACATTGAAACGATTATAAATTATAAATATTGCTTTGTTTCACCAAAATTTAATATATAAGCGGAAAATAAACTAAAAACTCGAAAAAGTCAAAAGTGAAGGCAATGTGTCCGACAATAATAATCAAAGAGCTTCAAAATAGACAAAAGAAAACGGACAAAAACAGCACTCATCATATGACTAAACACGACATTAGATCAGAAGAAGTTTGCTCTTCTAGAATTAGTAATGCAAAATTTAGACATTTATATTAGTTGAACAATTATTTAAAAAAAAATACTACTATTATACCACGGTGTACACAACCATTACGGAACATTTATTTGTATGCGTGTTTCACTATTAATATTATGATTTTTTATTTCAGTTTTTTGTCAATTTCAACTCATGGTACTTTAGTTTGATTTTATATTATATTATAGTTGGTTGTTGATATTCAATATCATGGCCAAGAAAAGAATGAAGAATGTTTCCTCTATTAAGTCAATAGACATACGTACACACATACATGCTTTCACTGTTCCCACTCCCCCAACTCAAGAAAAAAAAAAATCATGTTAGTTATCATCATTTTGTACTTATATTGTAATTATAAATTATATATGTTTCATATCTCACCAATGTTCGTAATTTGAATTTTAAACATTTCTTTAATTTTTTTTCTTGAGAAACATCAAGAGAATATAATGTTCATTATTTTAATATATTAATTCTGTAGAAATGGTGTTAATGGACCGTAACTTATTAATTACTTCAGTAGCTAATTGAATTAGTAGAGTTCTGATTAATTTTTAAGGGTCCTGACTCCTGATAATTGACAAACGATGATAAGTATTGCAATATAAATAGATCGAATGACAAATTATAAAATTAAATATTTCACAAATGTCATCCAAATTCAAGGAGACAAATGAATATATATACATAATTCACATTAATTTATAACATGAATTATGAATGATCATGTCACAAGCTTCTAATTTACTGATATATATCTATATATATATATATATATATATATATTTCTTATCTTTATAAGAGTGTGTGGCCAAAGTTCGATCTCAATTCCTCCTCCCCTCCAACTAAAAATATATACTCCTTCCGTTTCGAAATGTTTGTTGTTTTAGGTTTTTTATCTAGAATTAACAATTAATTTTGTGGACAAATATACGCATGCCTCATATATGCCATAAAATCTAATTCATCTATATTTTCCTAAAAAATAACAACATTTTCTCTCTCCATATATTTTTCTCTTTCTATTTTGTTAGAATCAAGAAATCTTCTAGGATTTGAGAGGGTTAAAATTGAGGGAGAGGATGTCAAATTATAAAAAACAACAAACATTTTGAAACAAAACAAAAAACCTAAAACAACAAACATCTCGAAACGGAAGGAGTATATATATACTTGATTAATCTGGACATTCATCCTGATCAAATCATATCAGGTTCTTAATTTTAAAATAGTTGTCATGTGTATCATAAATTTTATTCAGACTTTGAGTTAGAAGTCAATATATATTATCATTCAATGATTTATATAATTTTAATTGTTAATTAACCTAGCTCAAACTTTTAAGTAATCATGATTCCTCAATTTTCTTATATTTTAGGGGGATCATGATTGGGCTGGCCAAATCAAATTTATATTAAAATATTTCCAAACACAAGTATTGGAATAAGCTTTGGGGGAAACTCAACTTCACTCCGGATTAATAGGGATATGTATTCTTCCATTCACATGGACATGGTACTACCATGATCCCCTCTTCTTTAAATATATTAAATTTCATACAATATTACTATTTATATATTGATATTGTACAATAACCTTATTAAATTTATAGAATTGGGTTTAGTCTATTTATACATATTCTGGAGCCATATTTTTCAGACCTTGGCGAAAATTATACTACAACTTTTGTGTTTTTTTATAAAGTAAGCTTAGCATGCATGTAAATTATAAAAAGTTATTTCTTTTCCCACTTTAATATACTAAATCGACTTTGTCAGTCGTCACAAATTTTAAGAGTTGGTAAATTATTATTTTTTTCCACCCGATGCCTACATTTATTTAAAAATAATGACCGAACGCTTGTTATATTAGAACGGCACTCCTCCTACTACGTATATCGGTATATGGAGGTGAAACAATACTTGATTTCGTGAAAGTGGCCGTCATTTCAAATCATCAAACGTTTTATTATATATATATTCGCAAAGACTCCTGTACATAAGATGTACATCAGACAGTCAACGCATTAACCGAATCAACAGACGTTGACTCGATCAAAACTTTAACCAAAAAAATCGTAAAAACGGGTGATACTTTTTAGGATACAACTGATACTTTTTTAAATTTTGAATGATACTTTTTAGTGAACGGGTGATACTTTTTAGGATACAACTGATACTTTTTTAAATTTTGAATGATACTTTTTAGTGTTTCGATTGATACTGATCTTAACAGTTTTTTTCTTTATTTTTTTTTCTGGCCAATACTTTTTATTGATACAAATGATATTTTTGGGCTTTTAAAATGATACTTTTCAGTATTATGAATGATACTAATTTTGAGGGATTTTTTGGTAAAAGCATTGACCCGGTCAACGCGTTAACTGTCTGATGTACATTTTATGTACAGGAGACTTGGCCATGTATATTTGACGAAAAACATGTCATTAATATATAAACTTCAAAATATAAAAATACTATAAAACTTTTAAAGGCAACTTTTGTAATTGGCCCGCTCAGAATCAAGATCAAGAATAACTCAAGATCTTAATTTACAGGAATCAGTTTACAAAATGCCACCTTCTTTATTTTTAAAAGCTCATACATGGTAATTTATTTTCTCTATTTTAAAGCATGAATTAATTCTCACCAATTGAGAACTTTGAGAGTACTTACTAATTTAGTTAAAAAAAAAAAAAGAGTGTGCCTAATAATTTAAAGTTGGATTCAAATTATTTGTACCGTACGACTAAATACCCATGTCATGGAATATTTTAATAATTAAAGAAATAATTAACTCTTTAAAACACCTATTTAAATATGTAATTAAGCCAAAAATGGGAGAAGAAAGCAACACAAAAAGGCATGATAAAATTGGAGCAACCCCCAAAATGGGGCCCAGTTCTGCTAACCTGCGGTCGACGTGTCTTTATCAAAATCAAAGGCTGCAGAATTTTTATTTTCTACGGGAATCTCAAGTGGTCCTACGCTAGGCCCTCTTTCGCCACCCAATCATATTCCGAAACGTGGACGAATCTCACTCCTTTTTCACAGCTCGGACACTTCCCACGCATCCCAGCTGTACTTGCTTGTACCTTTTTGCTCAAAGTCGGCAAAAATTTATAATCAAGTCTTTTTTTTTCGTGTTTCGTTTACAAATTAGACTGTCATCGGATTTTAGCTGGAAATGTCATTTTATTAATTTGGTATCTGAAACAAAATTATCACACTGAAATTAATTTGTTTTATGCTATAATATGGTTGTATATATTTTAAATTAACTATTTGAAAATGGCAAGGTTGTCTTTCTTTTATTAAAAAAATTATGGAGTATATTATTATTACGAGCAAACTGTATCGAAAAAATTTACTACAACGTCGGGAGTCATTCCAAACATAGGCGTAAGACGGTCTTTTAAGATATAGTAATAGCAGGATGATTAAGATATATGTAGCGCATAGATCCTTTTTAAGTATAGGGGTCTTTCAATATAAAAACATTTAGTTAGTAATGCGACAAAATTTGTTATAGTATTTTAAAATATGTATTGTTATATTCCCCCCTTTTCATTATGAATGTTGTTTTAATTTTTTTTTTTTTTTATGTCAAAATATTTATTGTTTCATATATTTTCATGCTCTCTCTCCTAATTTTAACCATATGAGGGAATGAGATTTTATGTCATGTATGAGGGATGAGTAGATTAGTCCATAAAATTAATTGTTAATTATAGATAAAAAAAATAAAGCAATAATCAAAACAAAACAGAGGGAGTAATACTTAAGAAAAAAAATATGTATTATTTAGAATGATATATATTACTTCCTCCGTGACAAATTAATTATCATTTTAGAATTTTTTTTAAACCAATCATTTTAGAATTTTTAATTGTATTAATATATATAATATACTCCTTCCGTCTAGATTATATAATTTATTTTCTACTCGCACGCAGATTTAAAAATATTTATGAAAACAAGAAATAAAAGCTAAACTTTCAACTTTACCCTCATTTAATGAAAATTAATAAAACTTATATTTTAGATCAACTTTAATGTTTTTTTTTTAAACAAACAAAATATACAATTAATGGTATAAAACAAAACTAACAATATCTAAAAGTCTAAAAGATTTTATACTATTGAAACTAAAAAAAAATCTCCAAATATCACACGGCCACTCATATCCTACAAAATTTCTATGAAATTCAATTTTAAATTTTTATAAACTTTGCGCCAAAATTTCATTCTTTTTTCTTAAAGAAAAAAAAAATTATGCGCCAAAAACCATAAATGCATGGAAGACACAAAAAAAAAATTGGTTTTTTTATTTTTATTTTAATGAAGTGCAAGTACAATGATTATCAATATAATTGATCAAATTTAATTACATGCAAATTAAGTTAGTCGATTTTAATTGATGTTTCTCTTTTTTTGAAAAAATAACATTTAAATTTACAACTTTCAAAATCTTAAATATTTATTTTTTAAAATTTTCAAAACCTAACAAGGGTATAATTGTACATTCCTATTAAAAATAACACATTTATAGTAATGAGACTATATAATCGGGACACCTCAAAATAGAAATGAGGACTATATAATGGGGACGGATGGAGTACTCATTTTGATAAATACGCACTATCTCTCTCTACCCCATAATCCATATAAAATTTTATTAAGGTACATTTTCCTAAACAAAATTCCAATTAAGATCAATGATTGAGATATCGCGGATTTTGACATTGCAATACGGATATGGGGGAGAATATCTTTTTTCACGAGTATCGGCGAAATATCACAATAAATCACAATATATCGCGATTTTTTTTATTTTTCTATAACATATTTTGATTTTTATTTAATACTATATATTTTTGTGGTCTTTTTAAGGTCTTCAACGTAATTATTTGAATTGTAATATTCTTTGTTTTACAAAAACGCTCACACTGCAAAAAATTATAAGAGAAAGAAGTCCGAAAAATCAATGGATGTCTTAGAAAGAAAAGTGAGATGCACTAATTTTATTTTTGTCAAAATGTGCATTAACAAAATAATTTGGTCAGTGGACATTATCCAATCCATGGTGAAGTTAGGAAAAAATCAAGAAATATATCAAGCACATGTGCATAATTATATACAGAATTACTCTAATGTGATGAGTTGGTACCAATATTGTTTGGAACAAGATGTCATTACATCTACTATATTTGAACCTCATAGATCCTCATTTTGATATTAATTGTACTTTATAATATTTGTTTAGTTATTGTATATTGTATTATATATTATTTTGTCAAATGTATTGTATCGGATAATATTTATATAATTTATTATTCATGTATTTGCTTTTAAAATACAATTCTATCAAAATTTTGAGTAGAATATGTGCATAATAATATGTTATAATAGTTTCTAAAATTTTTGCTAAATTTCCAAGATTTTAATATAATTTTCGTCATTTTTTTCAATTTTCCGTGATATCAATATATCCGTAAAATTAAAATTGCGTATATGGTGCGGTAGCGATATTTTCATTCTTGATTAAGATACAGTCAAAATAGAGAGAGGGAGAGAGAGAGACTATGTTAAAGGACAATTAATTTGTTACAAATTAAAAACTCTAAAACAACAATTCATTTGATACATGGGTATACGAATACACTCAAACTATTGTGGGATGATTTGGACGTGCTTGAAAGATTGATGTTATTAAGGTGTTGGTAATCAAAAAATTGCACAAATTACGATAACTAAAACATTAGGGATTCTCTAAACAAATCTTCCTCTTCTTCTTCTTCTTTTTTTTTTTTGTTAAAAAAAGTTGGGTTCTGTTAAGTTTATTAAAAGAGCTTATAAGTTCATAACATCTAATTTTGAGAAAAAAAATAGTGTCTATTTCTTAAATAGTTTTCGAACACTTTTAAAAATAGTTTTAAATTCTAAGATATTTTATAATAAAAATTAAGTTAATTTGAATACCTCTAGACCTTTAAACCGGTTTTAAAACGTTAAGTTGAAGCAAGTTTTAGGAATATTTTACGCTAATTAATTAGCATTTGACAGGTGGATATATTATTGAATCTAATTTATGATAAATACTTTTCATTTTATATACACATAATTTTGTTGTGTACGAACAGAGACAATAAATGTGGTACTTAGCGTGAAATTTTTAAACCTTGAAACTGTCAATTGTATATAAATATAACGAAGAGTCGTAACAGGCCTTTAGCTTCTGTACATTACCAACCATATTTATCAAGGTATGCCATTTTTCTGGGGATATTATCTGATTTTAGTACAATCTTTAAAGTAATTTAAAATAATGTACTAACTTTTTATAAATAACATCTTAATATCTGACTTTTTGAATATACAACAAATTTAATCTGAAATTAATTTTCGAGCTTTTAGTTGCTGACATGTTTCTTTTTACATACAGTGTCAAGTGTAATATAGTTTTGTTTTAATTTTATTTGATCAATTGACGTGACATAAATATTTTCTACGTCATTATAAAACCCGAGCAAAAAGATACACGTTGGCAACTAAAAACTCGAAAATTAATTTCAAGTTAGATTTGTTATATATTCAAAAGAATATGAGGTCCGTATTAAATTATTAAAAAGTTAGAATACTTTTGTGAATTGTTTGAAGAGTTGGGTTAAAATCTGATAATATTTTTTTTTTTTAAGGGAATCACGGTATGACATTGATCGGGAGTATTTATGAATTTTCCAAAAGTAGCGAAATAAACATGTTTGGGAAAAAGATTTATGCACCCCAAACTGAATATATCAATTGTTAAAAGTAAAAAAATAATATGTAAATTGTTGGATGCACTTTATTCTTAATTAATGAGATTGATTGATCGGTCCTTAAAAAAAGGTTGATTGATCAAATATTAACTGAGTTTAGGTTAATAATTTGTTGATTAATCTTGATTACACCAATTGTATAAAAGTCTTATATCACTCTGAAAAAATCACTTATAATGAGTGTCGTGCTTCGTGTGAGAACTGAAACAATGCTTATTTATTATGGTTTTATAGATTATTTTATTGTATTTTAATGGTATTAGCACTAGCACTAAAATTCAACAAAATAAGCTATAGTTTTTTTTAAAAAAAAATTAGCGCTAAAATATAATAAAGTAAGCTATAAAATTGTAGTAAATAAGCACTATTCGTAGTTCTCACACGAAGATTAGTACCTATTTGGAGCAAATCATGTATATATATATTGGGGTGAATGATTCAACAATACTTCTATCATTGTCGCGACACTACTCGTCAAGAAAGACGCAGTGTAATTCTAGATCCGACACTACTTATAATATTGAAAAGTATAACTTCTAATACAGAAAAATATTACGTTGATTTTACAAAAAATAAAATATGGCTGGTAATTTCTTTTAATACGATGATATTTTTTAGTTATTACTATATTTTTTGGATTGAAAAAAATATCACTTCTAACACTAAAAAATTTCCATCTGATATAAGACTTACATATAACGGTTGTATGCAAGTCTTTGCCATAATTTTATACATTTGTGATATTTATATACTTCTTAGATGTATATTCGTGTTCTCTCCATGGCTACTCTTTACACATTAAAAAAATTAAATTGAATGGATATCTTTTCAAAATTGTATTCAGTATTTATTTTTTATTTTTATTTTTATTTTTTTATTTATTTTTTATGTCGAGGGTAATCCGCAGCCGCTATCATGGTGCACATTGGGTAAATCCCGCCCCTGTGTAATAGTCTGCAAACCACACAGGAGAGGTAAACCACACTTGGCAGGCCAGGTGTGACAGGCTCACACCTAGCGGTGTTGGTGGTGGGTCGAACTTGAGACCTTTGGCCTCAAGAAACACCACTCCACACTCAACCTGGTCGTATTGAGGAGATTCGAACATGTGACATTTGGTCTCCAAATAATTTCACTCCACCACTAGGCTATCCCCACTGGGACGAGAAAAAACTATTTCTATGTTTAGTTTACGACAATTAATATGAGAAATCTGCATATGCTATATATCATATTACCTATATGGCTTTTTGTAAGTACTTGAGATCTTCTAGTCCCAACTTGTGTATGTCAACCGTACACCCAAGCTTAAAATTATTACTTTTGTTTTTATTTTTTTCCTTCAATTTTAATTTCTTTAGGTTTAGCATAATTTTACAATTTTATTCAGGGTTTATTCCACCCAATTAGGGTTTATAATTATTTTTTAATATTTAATTTTCATTTTTTAGTTAATATAATTGATTTTTTGGATTGATTATTCCAAAGTTAAGATATATAATTTTTTAAAATATCAATTTTTAACAATAAATATTAATTATAATATAATAAATTTTATTTTTACAAAAAAACATTATTAATGATATATAATTTTAATGTTGACACACGGTTGACTCACAAAATTGGAACTAGAGAATCTCTACACATATGTAAGTCCGTTTTGAGCAACCATAGCTTCCAACCTCACCTAATTGAAGGGATAGCTTACAAACTCAATGATTATTTTCACTATAATATTATTTTCTAAAAGCTTAAAAAGCATTCAAGAGTGTATATTAATTAACTTCGAAATCTGTTTATACGTACATGCATTTGGATTTTTTATTTATTTTTTGATACTGAATGTAATCTGTAGCCGCTAGCTAGATATATGCGCATCCCGCTCTTATACAATAGCTTTTGCTTTTGAATGATCTTGTTAGGTACTATATGAATGCGCTTAATTTCATATGGGGAGTAATATTCATTAAAACATACAGTATATATCATTTTCAAACGTTTCAATGAATGTACATGTGCACACACACACATTCGTTTGTCCCATGCATGACGTATTTTGCTAGTTTATTACAAGGATGTGTATTTTTTTTTTTTTTGAGCTGTTAAGGAATTAGTTTTCATTAATCATAAAGTAGGAAGTCTTAATATGCTGCATCAGAGTATTTGTACCTTAAATCGTAGATTTCCAAATACGTGTTATGTATTATATATACTATATGACTTATAAATTTTAATAAAAACAATTAAACTACAGTAAAACATGTCAGAAAATCGAAATAATTAAGTAGATAGAACGTTATGTAATAGCATAAAATTCCCCATAAATTGGGCACCTTTTTTAATTCAAATATGGGAATTGAACTTGGCATTGTTGGACACTAAATGATTTCTGCAACAGGAAGATGGGAATATTATAGCATTAAAGGCCTAAATTATTACCAAGATTCTTAGTGGATCATTGTTAGTAATTTATCAATCAACTTATACAAAAAGATTCAATTACCTTACAAGTAAATTATTGTAAATTTATCTTTGGACATACCCAACTCATGCTACAAGTCGTGTTGTTCTTCATGTTCTACCATAGATTAAATAAAATGTATATGTTATAGTAGATTCAATCAAAAATCTCACCTCACCTTAAGTTTATCCCAAATTTGGGGGATGAAAGGAATTCTAAAATTAAACATTAGATTCAAATGTTAAAAACACAGTAATATTCATTTTTTCACAAGCTTTACAAAAATACACGAAAAATCAACCATAATTTTACAATTTATATGCTTCACACATGGAGGGAAACATGTATTGAATATCCATCATTGATGAAGACAACCTTAACATTCCCAAAAGCATCAAAACAGCATCATTGACAAAACTTTGAATGCAAAGTTCAAAAGGACAATGCGTGCATTAAAATCTTGTACCTTGAATGGGGGGTACAACATGATTAATGTAGATAAATGGTCAAGATTTATCGAAGCAACTGCGGCGTATTGACCTTGTGGAGGGCGTGAGCGCACTTAATCACACCCAAAAGATGGCTTCCACTTCCAAAATTGCATGCTTCTTCTGATTAAGAGGGAGGAAAAAGTCACTGCAAAAGAAAACCTCCATTATTTGTCTCCTTAAAGCTCCATTATTCAATCCCACCACACACATGCATATACATACAACAATTTGTATCTATACCCATCTTTTATTATAATAATATTACCCACCTTTTGTCACCAATCACTAACATAACAGAGGAGGAGAGAGAGAGAGAGAAGCAAAAGACAAAAAAGATCTACACATACGTAGAGTTCTTTTAGGAAGAGAGTGAAAGACTGATAAAAATTTGGTGTTTTGTTGGGTTGAAACCATAATCATTGTCCATTTGTAAAGCTTTTACTTACTTCATCCAAGTCCGCGCTGTCTCTCTCTCTCTCAACCCACAGACATGGTTTAGTTGTGTTCTCTTTTGTCCCCATCCAATTGGTGATCTCTCTCAGTTTGGTATCAAATTATCAATTATTGATTTTATTGATGTTGAAAGAAGCTTTTCGCATCTGGGCTTTTGTAAATTGTTCAAGAAAGTGACTTTTGTTGCGTTAAAGACTCGAATTTTAGCATCCCAATCTCTGTTTTCTCATCTGGGGTGGGTGTTTGAAATTTAGGACTGTAAAAATGACCGTGGAGAAAATTAGGGGCGACAACGAAAATTATGACGATTTTCCGGTGGGCCTGCGTGTCCTAGCTGTTGATGATAACCCAATTTGCTTGAAGTTGCTGGAAACTCTGCTTAGGAAATGCCAGTATCATGGTGAGAGTTATTGTGCTCTTTTCTTTGATGTTGATTGGCGTTGACTATCTTTTCAAATTTTCTGCATTGGAATCTTGTTATTTGATTCTCTAATAGAGTTCCCCTTATTAAATTCATTCTGGTGAAGATTCTTTATTGAAGTTGTATATGCTCCCTGGATCTTAGAATTTTGAAGCTGTTGTGTTCTGTTATTCTTCTGAATATATTTCATAGACTAATGCTTATTTGCTGCAATTAAGGTTCCGGATTTTCTTGGATCCAATTGTTCCACATTCCAACTGCTTGTGTTCTGATTTTTCTTTTTCTGTTGCTTCGGGGTTTTTATGAACGCCTGCTCCGTAGACTTGTTCAAGGACATTTAAACCTAATATTTAGTAAAACCTCATCTTAATCAACTTCAGGAAATATGAAGTTGTCCCTTCTTGTTATTTTCCAAAAATTGGCAGGTCTTTTATGAATCCCTTTTTTCCCCCTTGTTTACAAATGATCTTACTGGTTTGATGTTTTTGCTGCATTGGTAAACAAGATCTTGTCCAAGTAGCTCTTTGGTGTGGAAGTTTGAACTATGTAATCACTTTTTATGTTATTTTCATAGATAAATAGCATTTAAATAATGAGAACTGCTGTTCAAGAGTTATTACATTCTTCTAATCCGTAACATTTGAAATGCAACAGTGTCTGGAAGAATTTGGTTTACCTTCTTTAATGTCGTCAAAATTATCTCATTTTATGGTTGCTTTCCCATAGTCATGTAGTGTCAATTTGGCATGGTCTAAAATTTAGGTTGTGCTGATTTGAATAGAGTCTGAAAGAGGATGTGTTCTCCAATGCCATGTTTAAATTCAGAGGGATTCTCTGCTGGATTTTTGTAAATTAAACCTAATTTTCCTTTTTGTTGTTTTCTTTAACAGTCACTACAACAAGTCAGGCAAGGATGGCGCTGAAAATGTTGAGGGAAAACAAGGATAGATTTGACTTGGTGATCAGTGATGTCCATATGCCGGACATGGATGGTTTTAAGCTTCTGGAACTTGTTGGTCTTGAAATGGATCTACCTGTTATCAGTATGTTCCTGTCATTTTTTTCTTGTCTCTCTTTGCAAACATCCCAAACTTGGGCCTAATTAAAATTTTACAATCTCTATTTTGTCATCATATTTTGCAAGAGACCACAAGATTGGGTGATAAATTGCATGCATGATTTACCTTACTGCTATTCACCTTATAATTTTTTAATGTTGTGTTGTTGTAGTGTTATCTGCAAACAGTGATCCCAAACTTGTAATGAAAGGGATTTCTCATGGTGCTTGTGATTATTTGGTCAAGCCTGTTCGGGTTGAGGAGCTGAGGAATATCTGGCAACATGTAATCAGGAAAAAGAAGACTGAGCCAAAGAATCAGAATAGGTCTGCTGATGAAGGCAACGGTAATCACTCAGGCGGCGAAGGCCATGGATCTGAAGCCGATCGGAATGGTAAATTCAATCGAAAGAGGAAAGACGAGGAAGATTTGAGTGAAGATAATGGAAATGAAAGTGAAGACCCTGGAGCACAGAAGAAGCCTCGGGTGGTATGGTCTATAGAGCTACATAGGAAGTTTGTTGCGGCAGTGAATCAGTTAGGAATTGAAAGTAATTCTTCCAGTTCCACCTTTATAATTTTTCAGGTTTTGAATGTTTTCCATTACAATACCTTGCGTGTCATTCTCACTCGATCCTTTTTACAATGGCAGAGGCTGTTCCTAAACGGATTCTTGACCTGATGAACGTCGAAGGTCTTACTCGAGAAAATGTCGCAAGCCATCTACAGGTACTATTTTTTTTTCTTCTACATTTTCCTTGCCTCATTGAAGTCTCCTTCCATCCATCTGAGTGCATTGTGAACATTTTAGATTGTCGTAGATATTCAAGCCAGACTCAGCAGTGACACAGCCTGCTAACACCATTTTAGGCACTCTAATCGGATGTATGTAATGTGGAGACTTCTGCAAATGTATGAAGTTAGGTTGTTTCTCTCGATGACAAGAAACCTAAAAGTCAAACGAGTCCCTCAGTACAGTACTTCCCTTCCGGCTTTTAATGCTGTAACAAACTTAGGGCCAAGTGGTATATTAAAACATTTAATTTTAATTTTATGTACAAATAGAGATGACATGAAGTTCCTAGTCAACATGGCTTTCAGTTATTATATGCCCACCAAATAGTTGGGGTCATGGTTGAATTTTATGGCATAAAAGTTGAGATATGCCTTTAAAAAAAGGTAAAAAATTTGGATGAGGAATTTCTTGTTTTGATCATAAATTGATGCTTGAATTGCTTTGCTTTTGCAGAAGTATAGGCTATACCTGAAAAGAATTAGTTCAGTTGCATCCCAGCAAGCAAACATGGTAGCTGCACTTGGGGTTAAGGATTCCCCTTTCATGCGTATGGGTCCATTCGATGGGCTTGGAGATTTTCGAACTTTGGCTGGACAAGGAAGACTGGGAAATGCTTCCTTATCACATTACACAACCGGGGGCATGCTTGGTAGACTAAATACTCCTAATGTAAACCTTCATAATCTTACTCCATCTACACTAATCCAACCAAATCATGCTCAAAGCATAACCAGCTCCATGAATGCTCTCGGAAAAGTGCATCCAACCCTTACACCTACAACTCAAAATCCAAGTTTGTTTCAAGGAATTCCGTCGTCATTGGAACTGGATCAGCTGCAACAGAATAAGTGTGCCACAGGCATTGAAAGTTTCAACGCTATAGATAACTCAAGATTGCAGAATGCCTCCAATAAGTTCACAGACCCAGGAGCAGCAATCAGTAGCTCGAGCATGCTACATGGGAACTACCAACAAACTATGAGTGGCGGGGGATTCGGGAACCAGTCTTCCCAAAACATGGTTTCTTTGAACTCAGCAGCCTTTAATATTGGTGTCAATAGTTCCTCCAATTTGCTCGATTCTAGTACTATTCAATCATCTACAACACAGCCAACTCCTTTGCTTTCTACCGAGCCTTTTCACAATCAATTGCCTATGAGCACCATGAGGGATAATAGTTTTTCCAGCGGTCCTTATTTACAGAAGAACCCTATTGATATTTCTTCCATCACCATGGCTTTACCTCTTGAAGATTCTAGGGAAATGCAGTGCCGAGAAGGTTTGGTTGGCGATGTGCAGAACATGAGTCATACCCCAAGCCAAAGGTGGGGAGATCAAGGGCAGAATTATGGTCACAGTTCAACAGCTACTTATGGTCCCTTGAACTCTCACATACCTGGGAACGGTGTTGTGTCTCCCTTAAGCCAGAGTCTGGACCACAATAGTGGAATTCTCAATGAGAAGATGGGCATGTTCATGAATGGCAGATTGGCTGGAGGTGCTTCAACTCTCATGATGCAAAACGAGAATGAAAAGTTGGCAACAGAATCAAGAGCAATGACCAATGACAACTTCCTCTTAGAGCAACAAAAGTTGCAAAGTGCATTTGCTCATCGTAGTTATGATCCGTTGGATGCAATGATGAGTGCTATGATCAAACGGGTATGTTAATCTCACCTAGCTATATGTTTGTTTGATTCACTCATGCTGGACATCTCACTGATATCTGCATCTGCACTTCTTGGAATGCACCTTGTACCATCTGTTATCATCTCATTGCATTTTGTATTCTTTGGTTCATGCATTCTGGTTCTTGACCAATATTAACGCAGCCTATTCTTTGTCTGTAGGAGCAAGATGAAGCCATAACAAACTGCGATTTAGGATTTGATGATTATTCTTTTGGATCAGGGATGTAAGGCTGTACTTCTCAAGATTAGCTGCAAAACATTGGAAAATCTTCATCCAGAAGTCTGTCTATATGTACTCTGTGTTCCTTTCAGAATATTCGTAGAATGTTTTGAGTTTATTCCTCGTCATTTTTATCTGCTGCTGCAACAACTCAGAGTAGCGTTGTAGTTGCCGTACTAAGAAATTTTCAACTATGTTAGCGAGATAAATAAGGCATTTTAATGATGACTTATCATCTCATCCAAGTATGTGTTTGTAGGTATTAGGCTCTTAGCCCCTCCTACTTCACCTAGATTAAGAGAAGTGATTTAGTTTATATAATCAAGAATTAGTCGGTGACTCAGAGCAAAGTGGAGAGGGAAACAAAATATTTGTTTCCATTTACTCTTTTACATTCAAGTATTTTGCATGAAATTGTTTGTAGCAGGAAAAACAGGAAGAGTTAAAAGTTGTCTTTGCTGAACTTTTGCGATTTCTTAAAGGCTGTGGCTGGAACATAAATGAATGATCATAATGATTTGGATTGAAAAATATTCTTGATAATATAAGCACCAGATCTCTCATGATGTTTAACTAAATTCTTGAAATCAATGATCATAAATATAATCTTCGTCACTCTCATCTTTTCTTTACATTTCCCTCTTCAAGAGAGAAAATGCATGTTGAACTAGCTTTCAACTTAGATCTTCCTTCAACAAACAAAAATAAAAAATTAAGGCAGGCCTTCAGAAGTGTAAAGGAATACTGCCATTTCTTATATTAGACAGGATTCGAAAGTCCTTATAACTTACACGGGGACAGCAGCAACATGATATTTTTTTCAGACAGAATGTAGCCATTGAATTTTGAAATAATTTCTATAATCTTACTTCACCGGCGCCCAACTCTTGGGAGCCATTTCTGATTTCTCAGCCAAAATATGCATGAAAACTTAGTACATGTAGCAGAAAGACGACACCGACTGAAACATAAGAGATTTCTGCAAAAATTTGCTCGCTAGATAATCTCCTAGTTTTTCTTCATCCCTGGATTACCCACATGGAGAGCATCAGATATAGAGATACATATACGATTTTTGTATATTACTATTACCCTTCCCAACCAACTTGACGAGCTCTCCGTTCCCACAACAAAGTTAGCTTCTTTTCCTTAGAGAGCAGCACCACCGCACGTTCTCTGGCTCCCTCACAAGTTTCTGTTGTAGCTATGCATTTCTCAGCTTCCCTTTGGTATTGAGAAGCCAATCTTTTGGCCTCCCCTAATGTAATGTTCATATGATGGGAGTGTTCTTCACCAACAGTTTCTTCCAACTTTATCTCTTCGGACAGTAAATCTACAAATTGCTTCTCCATCTCTTCCTTGAGGTCAGGATCATCTTTCCCACAGTCTATTCAACGAAAAAATAAAATAAAAAATTATCATGCTTTCAATAACGATTTCACAAGAAACTCAAAACTACTCATTGGGAGGCATCAAACCTAAGATGCAGAGAACAATAGAGTTGCATTTAGATGCAAGATGCAGGTAAACTTTCTAAGGTTTTCTAAATAGTGTGGCATCCTGTATATACTAGCACTGACAGGCAAAGGAAGATTGTATCTGTTGCGGCATTATCTTATATCAGGAGAGGCCTCATCAAGTAATGGTAAATCTAAAGTATCAGTGCAACATACATCACTTTTAGCAAAATTTGAAATGAGAGGGACTTATGTTGTTGCAATCTTTACTTTTACGTTCAGCTAATGAAAACTTCCAAAGTGAGACCAGAAAGATATAAAAGCAAAGCCTTTTGGTATAATCTTTTAGAATCTTCAGAATAAAGATTATAACGACAAACTATAAAATCATATTGCACATGCACACCCCAAAATGGTCACATTCAAGGAGAAAGGAAAGTAGGGAAGAGAGGATTATCTCCTAGATGCTATCCTTACCGGTAACAGAGAGATTAGCTAATCCTGCAAGAGAAAGAAAATAACATGAAAATGTCAGTTAAGTGAGTTGTCTACTTCAAGACAAGGCTAAATCAAACCATACTTACAGAAAAGCGATGTAAATATTTTATAAATAGAATGATAGAACAAAAGAGTGGAACGGTTACACTAATGTGTAATGTCAGCTAAGGATGGTAATGCAGTAACTCATCTTTATGAATTACACTGTCAGACACCTTCATTCATCTTTTTCCTTGTTTCTGAAGAGGTGAAGAACCAGGAGGGTAAAACTTATGACAAAGCCTTCGAGTTCTTTCCCATAACACTGCCAAGTTCTATCCTTAACAAGCACATTGTGATTTTCATTCATACACCTAAATTTTCAATACAACTGCTTCACTTTTGATCGGATCAAGAGTGTGCAGGTTGTTTGGTCAAGAGAGTGAGCCAAGATTTGGAGCCCTTTTTTCACATAATTCATTCCATACACACACTCATAGCTAGGAGAACGATTGCAGCAAGTAATGATCAAGTAGAAAGTTTGGTTTCAACTATTTCTAAGACATGTATCTGCAGAAGAAGACACCATTGCTAGGAGCCGTATAACTTGGAAGAGTATGAACCCCACAAGGATCTCTGTCTTGTAAACTTCCTCATACTTTAAGGCATAGCTGGCTATCTATAAAGTTCATATTATGTTAGCATTCCTTACTTAGAAATGTCATTTCAGATCTGTGAAGTCATCAATAACAAAAGATAAAAAGTGGAGAGAAAATACATTCTTCAAGTTAATCCAACTTCAAATTGTTAAAGATTAAGAAAAAACCCTTTCGAATCCAACTTATGAATTTGCATTACCAAGAAAGGTTGAACTCTAGAATTGCTTAATTTGCCTTCTAAGGAAATAATAAGGAGATATAGTGGAATATGGAGTCTGTTGTATAATGTCCTAAATGCTTAATTTTCACTAAGAGAGCCAAATCAGTGATGCGCAATAAACAAAAGATTATTACTCAATAGTTGAGTTTTGACATAACGATTGAAAAGCTAGTGCCCAATAGCCTAGGTAGCTCAATTAATCTGTGTAGTAGAAGAATCATAATACTTCTCCTGTCACTGAAGTATTAGATCAATTTCTCTCAAGTTAGAATGTGATGAAAAGCTGAGCGATTTGCAAAACCAACATTGAGTCCTTTACGCAGATGGATCGTTGTTGAATCGAATGCCAGACAATGATAACTAATAGTGCATACCTAAAACAGAATTTAGTAGTGTATGGAGATCCAAGATATATCATATTCCCTTAGATACAATCAGCATAATGCAAGTATAGTTCCAAGAATCTTAAAGAAATGCAAACTTGAATCCATCGTATCTAGGAGAAGTTCTTCTAAACCTTCTTCTTGAAACAAAATATGAAACAGAAAATTAAGTAACAAATAATTCAGCTGAAACAGAGCGAGTTCTTAAATGAAAACAGCAAAGGCACCATCAAAACTCAAAATTAACCAACAAATTACCTCACAAATAAAAAAATAAAAGAAATTAGACGAACTCGAGAACTCAGAGGTAAAACGAACAAATAAGCAGAAAAGATTGAAACTTGGATCCAGAAAAGTGGTGATACCGGGAACAATCTTAAAAAGGGACTGAGGAGGAGCACAGCTGCAAATGCAAGGAGGGCAAGAAGTAGAAGCTGAAACCCCTTGTAGTTTCAACCCTTTCTTGAACTTAAAATACAAAGCCGGCCCACATACGCAGAGTGCTGAAACCACCGCAAAAATCACTAAGCAACACCGCAAGCAAGTCCCCGATCTCCTACTCATCTCTCTCTCTCTCACTGAGTGCTTCTGTGTGTGAGAGAGAATAGAGATCTAACAATGGTTCATTAAATTGAATGTGCCTAATTTGGGATCTATCTATTGGAATCAATTTATCAACGCGGTTGAACTATTTTTTTTCAATTAAATTATGCGTTGGGAAGGAGTCGGTGACTGTTTTTACATACCAAGTAATAAATGTCTTTGTTTGTTGGCACTTTCGCCCGTTTCCCTACGACGCCAGCCTCTCTCTCTCTCTCTCTCTCTCTCTCTCTCTCTCTTAATTTGGCAAATTTGCAAATTATTAATACTGTTATACACAATTAGAAAACACATTCTGAATGAAAATACTAAGAATAACTAGTTTTAATAATAAAATCAAATACGGAGTATATTTAATCTTTAATAGTAGGTATAAGATAAAGATTTCATCATATCGAAATTTTATACTCCAACATAAATAAGAAAAAACAAATGCTCTCTTGGAACTTAGAAGTCAAATCACCCTCACGAGCAACCTATTTTCTCTCGATCGCTAATTAATTTGGTATGTAAATAATGTTTGTGTTTTATATTGGAGATGAGATGTATATAAAGTACACGGTTTATGACAGAATTAAACAAAGCCCCACTCATTTATGAGAACATATTATAAGTTTATTTTATAATATCAAATGCAAATGGGTTACATAAATTTGGTGTAAAAAACAATTGAATGCTGCTTCAATACAAATATCTTATCTCGTAAAATATGGAGTATACAATTGATTTTTTTAATTTTTAGTTAGCATTCTAATTAGTAAGATTACAATTACTGATACATTTTTCAAACTTAAAAAAACTATAACAAGGGAGCACGTGTGTGTGTATCTCATAATTAATACAGTAATTAAATTTAGGCAGATGCAATAAATTAAGTAAGATAGAATAATGTTATTTAAAGAAGCGAAAAATGATTATTAGTTTCAATTTTTGGCATATTAATTAATTCAAAATGAAAATGGTTGACGGATGGTTCTTCAATTCATGTGTAGATAGTAGTCGGATATCCAGTTGTGCAATATCTCTATTTCTTGCTTTCTCTGTTGGATTAGCCACTCTGGATCTTCTTTGGTTGCACTACGCAAATCTGTGTGGTGTGCTCCTGCATGCATATATATATGTTTAATTTCTTTTTACATGTACGTACGCACACCATATATACTCATATACATACATACATACATACATACATACATACATACATACATACATACAATAATAATAATATATCCTATTCATCACAATTAAATTGCACAAGTTCGATATTTTATTTATACCTTTCTCAGCCACCAGAGCCACAATGCTCGCGGATATGTTTTTCAACACACTGCATGCGTACATTAAAATAGAAATTAAAAAAAAAAAACAAAGAGAATATATGTTGTAATGATTATGTGTAGATGCCACATTACTTTTGTGACCATTTCAATGAAAAAAAGAGCAATTTAATTTGTATGTTTATTGCACAGACCTGCCTCTGCTCCATGGATCTTGTAGTCCACTGGAAAATATGATGTTGCTGCCAAACCTCTTCAGCACTCGTTCGATATTCTGCATGTTGTCACACACATGCAGTTATCAATATATATATATATATATATATATATATATATATATATATCTCTTGTATGTGGAGTTGAATGCCTAACATAAAATGCATTGAAATAATAAGGTGCATGAAGTAAGGGGAAAACTCACAGTGCCTCCAAATTCAGTAGTGATCCAGTGCGGACGAGGCCTAACTCCATAGTTCTTCATGCAATCATCTGCATAATCTTTGTAGCTGAATGCATATGGAGGGAACATGCTCTCGTTTGAGACTACCGTTGGCATAACCATCTCTGTACATGCCTAAACTCGAAGCTTGCTTAATCAGTTTACTATATATATATATTTCTCACCTGAACCCAACCCTATATATATATATATATATATATATATATATATATATATATACCCACACTAGTTATCATCACTTTTTATTGTTAAATGTTAATTACCTGCCAGTCCCAACCATGAAGGCCATGGTCATCAGTTGGATGCTCTAACTCGAAGCACTTTTCAGATTTTGAGTAGTTGTAGTACAAGCTTGCAGCTGCAAAAACTCTGCTGATCTTACTAGCTTGTGCTGAGGATCCATCAATAATCTTGCACATCTTCATATAATCGGAAAATCAAACTATTATTAGTTTTTTTTTTTTTTTAGTAAAATAGAAAATAAATCATCCATCATTACAAGTAGGAGAAGATGCATATGTATAAATGTTGAACCTCTTTTACTGGATAGGCAGGTAATGGCTTCATAAAATTTGCTTCTGTAGGATAATTCACCATTGCTGTGTAAACAAAGGCTTCCCACAGCCAATTTCGGGCAGAATAAATCGACTGGACTGTTCTGAAATATATGTGAAACTCACACGTTTACTATATATATATATATAATATAATCAATCAATTAACATAAATTAGTTTCATTGCAACAACAAAAAAAGAAATCATAACTAGCTGATTCAATAACTACTGAATAATGAAAATACAATGATGTTTTTGTTTTTCCTTACTTGCAAGCTCTGAAACTGCGGCTGAGTTCCACTAAGCCTTCTTTGTTAGTTTCAAAGGCTTCCAACTCTTCCCAACTACCCTTTATTACTTCATAACAATTCAAGCTTGCATCCTGTCCGAGAAAAAAAACCATTCATAAACAACACTACATTTTTTGTTTCAGACAAAATCTACACATATTTTGTGCTAGTTACGTTTCCACCTTGAAATCCTGGGAAACTCCATCATAAAAACTAGACCACGGAGTAATGTCATCGAACTGCAAGATTGGGGCTGAAGATGCCAATGCTCCAATAGCAATATGGGGGTATTTCAGTCTAAACCAAGCAGCAAGCACTGGAGCAATGAAAGCAAATATCAATGTGTAGAAAATAAAAATTATATTCAAATACGTTTAGTGATAGAAAATGTAATTGTACTAAGCTGACTCATCTATTCTACACATAAATTAGATTCTCCAGAATGCATGCTATTGATATTGAAAACAGACAAAGCACTGTACCTAACTAGTTGGCAAGAATTTCCTGCTATAATAAAACAATATCAACACAGTCCCACTAAAATACACACACACACACACACGTACAGTTTTTATTTATTTATTTTTTTATATCAGGTAAGTTTCAATAATGACGTCCTAATTAATCCAAAAATCATGAAGGGGGAGTGTTTGAACTTGCTTCCTCCATAAGAGCCTCCAAAGACCACAACAGGGGATGCTTCACAAGATAAATTGTGCTTCAAACTCCTAATCAGAAGTGCATAATCAGCCAGTGCTTGCTGTGAATTCAAGTACCCCAGTGTCTTTGCTGATTTGTATGAGTGCTTCCCAAATGGCAAAGATTCTCCATAGAACCTATGCTAAAATTATGTTTTCAATAAAGGGAACATCATATCAATCATACAAGATTCTAATATTAATACATATGCAGATAGATAGGGTAAGAATATTTCATACCTCAATGAAAACCAGAAGAGCATGAAACTTGGGAGCAATATCAAGCAGGAATCCAGTATTAGCAGCAAACCAATCAATATCTCCTTCATTTCCTGTGTAAACAAAAATGGGGGATCCCTTTTTCCAGTAGTGCCTGTTGATGAGATATTTCTGGTAGAAAATTTGATAGCTTTTGGGCTGAAATGTGAAATGGTCTAAATTCTGAGGAAAATAATGTGCTTCATATGGTATCGTTGGCTTCAGATTCTTTCCACTTTTCTTCAGGGAAGACTGCAAAATTCCAGCAGGAAAGTAAGTTGGAACTGATGCTGCTATGGCTATAGGAAAGAGAAATAGCAGCAGAAGAAGAAAAGATGAAAAGGAAGAAGCCATATATTTTTCCTTAATTTTCTTTTGTTTACTATGTGTATGTGAATAAGAGTGTCAGCTTAGCTCTCAACTGTCTTTATGTGATATTGATCTGACAACTTTGATTTTTGGAGTTTTCTGGGAAATGCTGACCGAGCAATTTGGTGGAATTGTGAATCTTGTTGTGTGAATTTTTGGCCATAGCTGCCAGCTCGATCAGTTGCCCATATAATGCTGACAATTTTGTTTTTTCTCTTGCATGGACATGGAGAAGATAATAATATGTTCATTATTTTCAGTTTTCATAACTGTCTCAGTGTAAAAGAGGAACTTTCAAATTTGTGCATATAATTTTGTATATTTCTGATTAAATTAAATGATTTGATTTAAATACAAAACTCGATGTAACGCCTCGATTCCATAAGCGAAATATTAGTGACTGATTATAAGGATAAAGGATCACTACTGTAGATTTACAGATAATAACCATTACATAATCCCCAACCAAAATGAAAAATGGGAATGTCTTCATTCACATTCAAATATGTTTATTATATGTATATTGTTTATCGATAACAAAACAGCATACATAGAAAATTGACAAAGCTACATATCTCTAATTTTAGAGCTGACAAAACGGGCTCGGTCCCGCCACTTTTTTAGATGGGTAGGGCTTCAATTTTGAGGCTCATTTAACTGGCGGGCCCATACGGATAAGCCCGTGACAGGGCGGGTAGCCGGTAAAATTTTTTTTTTTAGTAAATTTGACAACTAATTAAAAGGAAAGTGGCCAGGTGGGCCTTGTTTATTTACTTTGTGTGGGCCGAGAAAGAATTGGAGAAAGAATTTAAAATGCAGTAACCATTTTATAGCATGAAAAGTTGAAAACAGTATATATATATAGATAGAAGAATGAAAACAGTATATTTAAAATATGGTACATAAATATATACACGCAGTTTTATGATAGGGCGGTATGATTGTGGTAGGCTCGAGGCCTATTAATTAATGACAACAAATTACACAAATTAAATTTTATTAATAAGAGGCGTAATTAAGCATTATATATAATTTGCATGCATAAGCCCACAGTAGTCGAAAGTTTATGATCTATGTGTAATATATAAAGCTAAAAATACCATTTGAGGACTAATCGTTGTTGATTGACAAAAAATAAAAGTGTAATTACTAATAATGACGACCTTAATTAATTTGAAGATTAATAATCGATCGATCGTGTTCAGTTTCAGTAATCAGCATTAATTGCATTCATCAATATTTGTGGAACTTCTTCAATTCACATACGTTGTCGTTTGCGGCAGTTGCTATGCCATCTGCAGATACATATATAAATTCATTAATGAGATTAATTAAAAACATATAATTAAGCTTTCTATTTTAATTGTTTCACCTGTTTTCTTCTGTGGCTGAGGGGGCTGGATTGCAGAACACCGATAAATTCATTTTCTTAATTGTAAATTTAATTTTGTTGGATATTATTTTCTTAATTTTTTTTTTGTTTATATCGATCATATGTCACAAATGGGAATGGTTCAAACTTAAATTTCAAAGCAATTGACTTTAAAAAAAAAATCAGAAAGCCCGCGGGTTGGCGGGTGCGGGTAGAGCCTCATTTTTTCAGGCTCACCCCGCCCCGCCCCGCCAACAGGCGGGCTTTTCAAGCCCGCGGCCCATCCCGCCCATTGGCCCGTTTTGATACCTCTATCTAATTTAGCGCCGGTCTTGTGTGTCGGTCCTAAGCGGGAACTTAAAACTGGCCCTTACAGAAAAAAGTTAAGGAAGAAAAAAAGTCTAAATCATGAGAAAAATACAAATTAATATAGTAATATGTATATGGGCAAAATAACAATATTCATTAGTTCAAAACGAGGCAAATGATCTTTCATCTAAATACAACGTGTCTTGCAATTTTAGAGGCGAGACTAATATGTTGACAAGATGACAATATTCATTAGTTTAAAGCATGATAATTGCAAATTAAATAAACAAATTGTGGAACATAAAACACACGCAAAATATTATATATCGTTACCATAACAACAAGTTACCAACAATAATTGCAAATAAGAGTTCAAAATCAAATAGTCTCCCCACTACCCTATAATTTTAAATTTAAAATCGAATGTGTACATTATTTTATTTGATAGAATATATATCGATAATTTCAAAGTTTTTTTCCCCCAATCCACCTTGTGTCACTTTCTCAATTCTCACTAATCGCATCATTCACCGGTTCTCTGTTTGCAGCTGGATGGAATATGTGAAGATGAGATGACTTTTTATCTTTCTTAATTTCTTTCCTTTTTCTTCCTGAGACATGCTAGTCTTACTTTATTTTTATTTTATTTTAAATTTGGGCCAAAAGGAAAAAACATATACCTATTAAAAAAATAAATATTGGGCCCCAAATCTTCTGAGGCACTAAGCAAATGCATCGTAGGCATACCATCAAGACCGGGCCACAATTTTTTCTATAATTTCCTTATCTTTGTATATTTTCCCATACCCGATAATATACATGATACATTGATGTCATGTCAATCAATTATATTCATTATTCCCTTATTTTATTTGGAAAATGTACGTGGTTCAAAATTAAAACTCATGCTACTATTTGCAGAAAAGATATGGCATTACTTACCAAACCTTACGAGTTACAGGTGGACTTATGTGCAACAGCAGTTATTTTCGCCTATTTCAGGCGGTCACGTGGCCCCACGCGGGCGTGCCACGTGGCACATGGTACTTTTTATTGTAGTTGGAATGATGATAGTATTAATCTCACGTTGATACCTTTCTTTATCGTACTTGATACTTTTCTGCTTACCACATGGTACTTTTTATTTTACCGAACTCGTGTTTTGCTTTTCTTTGCAAATTCTTGGAATGATGATTGTTTTAGATTAATCTCAACACATACAATATAAAAACTGAAAAAAAAATCAAAATTTGAACTAAATAAACTTATATAAAATAACTAGCAGACCCCTTACTTTTTAATGATACAGATGGTACTTTTCGAATGTTTTGTGATACATTTTAATAGGAAGGTTGGTACTCACTTTGGACAGTTTTTTTTTATGGGTTGACCCGCGTTGACTGGGTCAAAAGTGGGTTTAACTGACCCGTCTCATATAGTGTTATTTGCATCATGATGCATGCAAGTGTTTGCCTACGAGTTATAATATTAACTACCAACATAACATATGCATATAAAAAGAATCAAGTTTTTACGTGTTGTTTGTGGTTTTTTTTTTTTTTTTTTCTCCAAGAATATCTTGATAATGATTGCAGATTCCTTATCACAAATAAAAAAAAATCAAATTATGAATTCAAATTCTAGGAGTAATACTTTCTAAATTATATTCCTAGAGCAAAAATTAGTTTAGAGACATATTATTTGTCACTCAAAAAGGAATAATGGAACAAATTGTGCACCTATAGGGAGTAATGGTTACCATTTACCATCCAAAAATCATGAATGGAATCCAATTTATAAATCGAACTATTTTTCCAAAATTTGGAAAAATAAAAATAAAAATACAATGCTATTTCAATTTTGAGGATAAATTATTAAATCTCTTCAAAAAGGAAAAAGAAAAAATAACCAATCATATATTTACAATTCTGACTATGAAAATGTATATTAAGCCGACAGCGAAGAAGCGAGCGTTGAGTTGGCATTTTTAATCAAAGTGGTGATCACTACGAATCCTCTAATGCAGATGCAGCTACCGATATATACAATAGATTGCAATCCTCCATAGATTTGTAGGATTTGGTTTTGATAAACGGTGTTAAGATAAAGATGGTGAAAATCACGGCGTTGATGGTGGTCAAGGACAGCCCGGAGGGTTCTGATCCCGTTCTTCTGGTCACCGCAACGGATCTAGGTAATTTCGGGTTTTTCCAGCGCCCCAGCGTTAAGGAATTTATTCTTTTCGTCGGCCGGACCGTTGCTAAACGGACTCTGCCGGGGCAGCGCCAGTCCGTCCAGCATGAAGGTCCGATGCGTACACAATTTCGGTTTTTTTTTTTCTTCTTCTATTTCATTCGGCTTTTCTCATTTCTCATGTTCCTGATTATGCTGAATTTGATGATTTCCAGGGATTTTTCATTGTTTTTGATCATGTTGATTAAGGTTTCTGCTTTTTCTTTTTCTTTTTTTATCAGTTGGTTTGGTGGGGATTATACTGATGGAAGTATTGCTATCGGTAAATACTTTATATATGTTGTGGACTTTTAGTTGTTATCATTTGTTCAGCTTGGTGCATGTAGTCTCAATTAGTTTTTTTGCTTGAATTTTGGTTGATTGGCAGTTGATTTACCTATAAATTCCATGATGCATAGGAGTTGGCAGTCCAAGGAATAAAGAGTGTCATTTTGGAAGGCATTGAATTGCCTCCATAAATTAGCACTTTGCATGACAAGAGATGAAGACTTAGGTCTTTTTGTTTAGTTCTGCTAAGTTCTCGATGCATTCGTTTGTATTGGATAACGCAGTTGTTCTGGTGTTAGCCTTTGTGGTATGATTTGATTTTGTGACTGCTAAAGTTTTTGTTGGCATTCTGTGAAATTCATTGTGTTGGTATTGAGTTCACATGTGAAATATTACACCATTAGTTTGAGGCACAATTTGTTATTGGGATGAAATTGTTAATTAGTCAATTGACTCTTGTTTTTTTTATCTGATGTTAAACAGGAAATGCCATCAAATTTGCTAGGGAACATTTAGTTTTTGATAGTGAGGATAACTTGTAAGCCAAGTGTCTTCCTGAGATTGACATTTGTCTTAAATGGATGATTGGTGTCGGGTAATTGATACAAACGGTCTACATTACTCACGGATAGGGATAGGGATAACATAAGTTAAGAAAGTACAGTGTTTTACTCATTATCCACTTAATCCAATGGGGATTGCATTGGACTAGTAGAACCTTGATAACCAGGATCGTCAATTTACTGTAAATTTGCTTGGTTGCTGAAGAGTTTTTACTTTTTTTTATAAAAAAATATCATCATATCCAATATTTGAGTGAAAGTTTTGCCAGAATTTCCAAAAGATTGACATCTTAGTTCATTTACAATACAGAATACAAAGTTCATTCATACAATCAAAATGGGTTATGCGCATTGGGTTTTATGGATGATCACTACCCTGTCCGAAGCGCATTTTCATTGCTGAACCAGGTAGGCACTCTATTTGCTTATATGGGGTAAAATTTCAAGTAAGGATAGTGCTGCGGTGATTTTTGTCCTTTTCTGGTCAGGTCCTAGATGAATACCAGAAAACCTTTGGTGATTTATGGAAAACTATTCAAGCTGATAATGCTCAACAGTGGCCTTATCTAAGTGAGGCATTGACCAGATTTCAGGTATTTTAATTCCTCTCTGTTTGTTTGATATTTCCTCTAAGCGCTCTCTCTGTTCCATATTGCAGTTTGAATATCTGCATGCTTCTTAACTGCTTACTTTCTCGCTGTTTAGGACCCTGCTGAGGCCGACAAGCTGTTGAAAATTCAGAGAGAGTTGGACGAAACAAAAATTATTCTTGCAAGTATCATGCCCAATTTTTTCCAGAACTTTCTCCATAAATAAAATTATTCCCATTTTATCGATTGTCTTGCTTATTAGTTGACTGGCATTTTATATCAAGTTAGTATGGATTGATATTTATGTTTGAGTTTCTAGCCCAAGAACAAATAGTAAGTGAAACGAGACACAGAAAGGGATTCGAGGTCCAAAGTCTGAGCCAATAGTTTTAAAAAATTGTTCCTTACTGGTGTTTGCCTATCTTATAGATACTCCTCAGTCACAATTTGCATATAGTGTCAAGTTGTGCCACATTGTTCACCATGCACTGCCATTTCATGAAAATATTGCAGTAATCTCTTTTGTTGTTTCTTCATCCTTTTTTATCCACTCGTGATATACTGTTTTTGGCCTTGTCTCAGCACAAGACTATAGAAGGTGTGCTAGAACGAGGCGAGAAGTTGGACAGCTTGGTTGAGAAGAGTTCAGATCTTAGTGCAGCTTCGCAGGTGTCCATTTCTTGTTAAATTTTATCTGATAAAGTGCATTATGACCTATACAAATAGCTGTTCATTCGCCATAGTTTTTTTCGTTCCGCAAATCTCCCCTACTCATTTAGGCCATCTCCCTAGATATTTGGAATCAAGCTAAAGTTTGAGCTTAATAATCTCCTAGAGTTGTGCTTGAGTTAAAAGTCAGATTTTTAAATCAGCTTTGAAGCACATAATTTTATGGTTCGCATATTTTTTGCCCCAAGTGAAAAAAAAAAAAAAAAAAAAAAATCTTTCCGTTAGCTAGTGTGTTTCTAATTTTAATGGTTTCTTGGTTTTCTTTTTAAAAAAAAAAAAAAAAAAACAGATGTTTTACAAGCAGGCGAAGCGAACTAATCAATGTTGTACGGTCTTGTAAATGCTGTATAAAGAAAAGAGGATCATCTCAACTCGCCTCCTGTACGGCCTTCTTGCTTCATTGCCTTTTTTTTTAATTTTTTTTTAAATCCCAAGTGTCACAAACTCAAAGCTGCCTATAAAAGGCTGCGAAAATTTATTTATTACTCCGTTTTTATCTGTTTCAAACGTACCCCCAACTTTCTTTATTAATGATGCATTAACATTTTTTGTGCTTAGTATACATTTTTTTTTTCTTTTTTTTTGGGGATGAGGGTTTCTCTCATCCTTACGTGGGTCCATCTTAAATATTTTAGGAAGCTGTGCTAATTCTAAAAATCGGTCTTCTAATACTAATAAAAAAAATCTATTTTGATTATTAATAAAAATTGGATTTTACTATCTAAAATATTGAACCCCTAATACTAAAAAAATGAATTATAATATTAAAAAATTGAGTTTTTAATATTAAAAAAATACATATGAGCTTTAAGGGCACATGCTAAAGAGCAATTTGCGCCCCCTCAATAGTTGGGCATGTCCTTACAAATAAGAGGAATACGAAACATTAAGCTACATGCTTGTAGTGTGTTTAATATACCTTACCGGATGCCTGGATCATATCTTTTGTGCTCAATCGTGTTAGGACACCCACATTTTTTGGTATACTATTGTGGGTGCCCACTAAAAAGAAGTTAAATGAAAATTTGGTAATATGTATGTATCAACTTTAAATGGGTTCCGCATGTCCTTCCATCTAATTTTGTATTATTTTCTTTGTTAATTTTATTTTATTCTTTTATTTTTATCTATGATTTCTTTTATTTGTTTTTCATTCTTTTCTAATTTTTTTATTAATAATATATTGTATATTATTTATACCATTTTTAATACTATATTATAATTTTTAATTACATTTCACAATTATTTTAACTTTTTAAAAATTACCCAAATTTAGAATAAAATTAGAAAATGAAAAAAAAATAGTATGATTTTCCATTAAAAAAATGAATATTTGTCGATAGAAGATTAAATATTTGTTATTTTATTTTGATGATTTAAAAATACAAATAAAACATAAAATTTATTAAGGGTGGATTTAATTATATAAATATATGTATATATATATATAATGATGAACTAAGAATAAATGGGTGATGATGGTGGGACATCAAGATTATTGTATATACCTAAATGATTGTGGGTGAATAAGTATTTAAAAAAGTTGGTACATAACTTTTAACGTGGCGGAGTTATGTACCAAAATTTGGGTACACAATTGAGGATGCTCTTATATTTTATGTACCATAACTAGTTTTTTTTTTTAATTTATTTTTTAATTTTTTTAATATACTCAATTTAGAGAAGGATGAACTCAAAATAAAAAAAAGAATTAAATTAAATTAATTTGGAGTTAAAATTTTAAAAATAAAAAAAAATTGAAAGTTTAGCACAGGAGATGCAAATATCATAGAAAATATCACAGTAGATCTGGTGCGATATCCTACTATTATTTAAAATTAACATTTTTGTTTTTGAATGTGTAAAAAAAATATAGTGGAAAACTTGTGCCTCAGTTTGACCTTTTGAAACACACTAAATGCATATTTTAGTTTGTGTAAAATGAAAAGGGAAATTATATTTTCTGGACATTAGCATTTTACACCAAACATGCATATGTCGATCGGCGTGAATTCAATACCATGTATTTATGCACTTTACGTTGCTTTGCCGTAAGTCCATGATTGATCTTCTAAAGTCTAAATATTCGGAAATAGAAATACAAACCACCCATCTCTTTGACTATTCACACATGATATCATTTTTGGTTGAATTATTTTTGTGGATGTTCATTTATGGTTGATTTTTTTTTCTTTGAAGATGTCATTTGCTTATATTTTACCGGCTGGATTTTTCTTTTACATTTCACGGTTCATTTCATCAATCCATAACATGCATATGTATGACATCATCAAATTATATGAGTACATAATTCTACATGCATGACATGCATTGATAATAACGAAATATAAAATGTAAACATGAAATCTCATATGATATTCGATATTCTAATACGCTTGTCTCCAACTTATAACTTAAAATGCGGTGTAACTTTATATCAAATCTAATGTTTTGGGCATGAATGATCTCGAGCTTAATTTCATCTCACTAAATTTGCAATTTTGGTTTAAAAAGAAAAAGAAAAAGGAGACGTGTTGGAAGAGAAGTATGTGTATTGATTGAATTAGATCTTCTCACATTTCTAATCCAATATGACTAAAATGCTCCTCGATGTAAATTTGTGTATGGGTATGAAGATAGATAATACATCTCTGGAGTAGATTGACAAAATTCTGTCTTCAAATTGGCATTGCATAAAAAGAACTTTGATCATGGATCTTTCTATTAAAAACAATTAATTAGTATTGTATGATTGTATCATTTTTTTTTCTTTTTTTTCTATTCTATTAATGTGCTCATTTATAAGTGGTAACATCCCACAAGTGAAATCTAAATTACATATTCTCCGTCCCATATTTATACTCACCTTTCTATTTTAAAACAGATTAAAAAATTAATTATAGAGTAGTGATTTTCAGCCAGATTCTGGCTAGCCAGAATCTTTTATTATTTTTAATAATTAATTAATTTAATTAATAAAACACTAATTATTTAATAAATTTACATTGATGCCCTCCATAATAATCAAGGCAACTCTATATGCGCTTCAATTCAGAAGAAATCGAAGATGGAAAAAAATAAAGAAGTAAAGAAAAGAAAGAAGATGAAGCTGCACCCCTTTCTTCCGATCCGCTTCTAGAGTGATTTTAATAATTAATTACAAATCAATAATTTCATGACAGAAGGATAATATAATAAAAACATAACATTTAATAATTAACATAATTAATTTATTAATAATACAGTTTTATTAATCATCAAAAAATTAGATTCTGGCTAGCCAAAATCTGGCTGGCTAGCATTATTCATTAATTTAATATGTATCAGAAAACATAATTTATATATAATTATTTATATTGCGCTTATTTATACTTGACAAATTAAACTTGAGGCACTCTCCTGATATTTTTAATTTTTGAATAAATTTAATTTTTATCGATCTAATAAATTGTGATCCGTTTTATCATCAAACATCTTTTTCATATACAATATCAATTAAGAAATATAACCATGATTTTGGACATCTGAAAAAACAAATGAAGTACAATTATGGGGACTACATATCACGAAAATTCGACTTTTTAGTTTTTGGTGAGGAATGGCTGGTAAATTATATCGTAGAGCGAGCGCCCACTTTTGCTGTTGACATGTGGTCCCATTATTTTTGGATATTTACGGTTTTTTCTTTTTTTTTTAAAAAAATTCGCCCACAAAACAATTATTTCGTGATATCGAAATTATTTTATGGTCAGTCGATAAATATTAAAAATTGAAAAAATGGATTGTGAAGAGTAAGGCACCGGTAGCTTAGAATTTACCGGAATGGCTACATATATCAAACCCCTCTCTCTCTCTCCTCTCTCTCTCTCTCACAGTCACTCATATACACACCCAGTCAGTCAGAGACAGGGGAGTAGAAGTTCGGAACGATGAGTGAATCCGGTGGGCATGTGCTGGTCTTCCCTTACCCGGCGCAGGGGCACATGATCCCTCTTCTAGATCTGACCCACCAGCTCGCCACCCGCGGCCTCACCATCACCATTCTCGTAACCCCCAAAAACCTCCGCCTCCTCAGCCCCCTTCTCTCCGCCCACCCCCACTCCATCACCCCCCTCGTCCTCCCCTTTCCGGCGCACCCTGACGTCCCCGCCGGCGTCGAGAACACCATCGATCTCCCCGCCAGCGGCTTCCGCTCCATGATGATCGCCCTCGCCGGCCTCCGCGACCCGATCCTCCAGTGGTTCCGCAGCCACCCGTCGCCGCCCTCCGCCATCATCTCCGACATGTTCTTGGGGTGGGCCAACCACCTCGCCTCCGACCTCGGCATCCGTGGCTACGCCTTCTTCCCCTCCGGCGCCTTCGCTATCTCCTTCATCCACTCACTGTGGCGCGAAATGCCGCAGCGGAAAGATGCCGGCGACGAGAGCGAGGCTGTGGAGTTTCCGGAGATCCCGTATTCCCCAGTCTACCCCTGGTGGCAGCTGTCCCCTGTTTTCCGGAGCTATGTTAAAGGAGACCCAAATTCGGAATTTATCAGAGATTCTTACCTAGGCAATTTTGCGAGTTACGGTTTGGTTTTCAACTCCTTTGATGGGCTGGAGGGGATTCATCTGGATTATCTGGCCAAGAAAATGGGCCACGATCGTGTTTGGGCCTTCGGGCCTCTCTTGCCGCCCGACCCGACGGGGAGAGGCGGGTCGAGCTCGGTGCTGGCGACTGAGATATGCTCGTGGCTCGACACGTGTGAAGAGCACAGTGTGGTGTACGTGTGCTTTGGGAGCCAGGCCGTGTTGACCAACGACCAAATGAGAGAGTTGACCCTAGGTCTGGAGAAAAGCGGGGTCAAATTCATTTTGTCGGTCAAGGGCGCGACCAAAGGGCACGACCGTGGTGAGAATTACGGTTCGATTTCGGAAGGATTCAAGGATCGTGTGGCTGGTAGAGGCCTCGTCATCAAGGGATGGGCCCCACAGGTGTCGATATTGGGGCACAGGGCGGTGTCCGCCTTTTTAACACACTGTGGATGGAACTCGACTCTAGAAAGCATTGAGGCGGGAGTGCCCATGCTGGCGTGGCCGATGGGTGCGGATCAATATTTGAACACGACAATGCTGGTGGAACAGCTGGATGTGGCGGTGCGAGTGTGCGAAGGGCCTACCACCGTGCTTGGGTCGGATGAGTTGGTGCGGGTTTTAGGTGAGGTTAGGAGTGAGAAGTGGTCGGAGAGGAGGGGTCGTGCCATGGCGTTGAGCAAGGCAGCATCAGATGCTGTGACTGTTGGTGGGACCTCATTCAAGAATTTGGATTATTTTGCTACCCTTCTAGGACTAGGTTTATCTCACTCACAAACAATCTTCAGGTGTATCAACGTTCAACACGAATGAATAAATGTAGTCGGAATTAGGGGGATAATTCCTTTTTTAAAGTCTCATAATTTTGATTTATGAAGTTGACTACTTTAATAATGACTAATAAATGGCCATATATTGAATTGGGATAGAATTGAAATTCACTTTTTCACTTTTATAGAGTGAATGTCAAATAAATTAGTACTGTATGATTTGATTTGATTCGTACAATCTACTTATAATGAACAATCTATCATTGATAAATGCAAACATAGGTGGAATTTGGAATCTGCCTGGATATAATATAATAGGTGTGCAATGACAGAGAATGTCCTTGCTTAATTTATTGCTGAGTTACATTATTCAAACATGCGTGCATTATTTTTCGCCAATTGTATGAAATGTGGCTAACTTCCACGGGGGGTACTACCAATGTCGGTTCAATAAGATTTGATTGCTCAATGCAGAAAGCATGTATTAGTTCCGTGCTATTTAGTATTTTTCAGATAAAAGCGAAATTGAATTTATTATATCACTAGTATTTTTCCCGTGCGATGCACAAATAATTATTATTTTTTTTAATTTATAATATTATGATTTTTTTTGAATTTTATATATTATGCTTAATTTTTAAAATTAATAAAATAATATGCACATGAATTTATTAATTAGATAAGAAGACCAATTTTGTGTAGTCACGACAAACAAAAAGAAAATTAAATTTTATGAGCTAAATGAAAATTCATGTCAGAAAAAGATCGAATTGAAATATTTCAAACGACACGATTTTATAAAAAGCAATGTATAATTGTCTAAGATTAAAGAACATTTGATTTCTTTGAATATATGATAGGTATGAAAAATATGAGTATTTAATTATTTTAAATGATGAAATTGAAATAGAAAAATAAATTATTGTTGTTGTTATTATTATTATTATTATTATTATTATAACGCAATATAAATTAAATATATTTTTTTATACGATAAATGTAGAGTACTATACAAATCATCCACCTATGCATAAAAAAATAAAATAAAAAATGTTATAAATATTCAATTTCCAAGTAAAAAAATAATAAATAAGATTCCAATTTTTTTTTTTAAAAATACAACAAATATAATCTAAACCATCATGAAAAATGAAAAAAAAAAAAAAGAAAAATTTTCAACAATAAATGTCACTGTTGTTGTCTATTTACTCAAAATTGTTGTCTATTAACTCATAGCCGTTATCTATTATATAAAAAGTGTTGTTTAAAATATAATTATTAAATTGTGTGATAGACAACGGTTTATACATATTAAATATACTTTATGCAGCCACATAAAAATTTAAATGAGTAGATTCATACCACAATATAGCAATAATAATAATAATAATAATAATAATAATAATAATAATAATAATCTATGTTATATGGCATATGTGTATAACTTATTGACATGGTTAATTTTCTAATTGTTAAAATAAATAGATAACAATGATTAATAAATATGTATTAGTTTTTTAATTAATAGAAATTATAAAATAAATCAATATTATCTACAAAGCCTTCAAAAATAATGATGTTAGTATACACACACACACACACACATATATATATATTAATAAATAAAATGTAATGAGAGAATTCAATTAGCTGAAATCTTCCCGAAATTTGAAAGATTGATGTCAACAACTAAACACATATTATTATTATTATTATTATTATTATTATTATTATTATTATTATTATTATTATTATTATTATTATTATTATTATTATTATTATTATCATCATTTTTTTGGTCTTATTTTTTTATTTTTTTGTCAGCCATTAAAAACTCTCATTAATTATAATCCTCTTTGATTACATGATATGCGGATAAAATCATAAGCTACATTGTATGAAAAATTCATAATTTCAATTGTGTGTATAGAGTATTGCACAAAATGTAGCAGAGAATTTTATCTGCACCATAAAAATTATATTAATTAGAATTAAAAAAAAATGTAAATGGTTGTCATTCAAAATATCCTCTAATTATATAATAAGTAATTTGATTACACAAAAAGTAGTATTATAATTAAAAAAATAAAAATTTAAATATTTTCCATGGGCATATTTTGTTATATTTTGGTGATTTTTTTATATTTAGACAATCTAAAATATTAAAGATGTGAATGGTTGTTAATTGCTATCTATGCATGGTTTGGTGATATTTTTTTTATTTAACAAAATTTAAAAAAAAAATGAATGTTTACACCATAGGTAGTACTATAATTAGAAGGACATTTTATTAAGTTTAATGATTTTTTTATTTAGAAAATCTAAAAAATAACAGATGTGAATGGTTGTTAATTTTTGGTGATATTTTTTATTTAAAAAAAATCTAAAAGTACACAAATTTGATAAAAATATGAAATTAATAAGGTGAAGTGAGTTAGGCTGAGCCATTGAGGAACCGAACCCCTCACGCTTGAGGGTCTAATAAAGACCCATCCAACCATTAGCTCTGCTGACCTATTTGCACAAATTTTTGCTAAACAATTCTTTTTTAACACAATCTTGACTGATTTATTTTTATGACAATTTTACCCCCACAATTTTACTTTAATATATGTATAGATAGATTGCAGATTATTTTAAAAACTTCAAAATTATCTACAAAAAAATAACCAGTACAAATTAACAAATTTTTAAAATACATGTGGGGCAGCAATCCCATTATCAATTATATGAAATTAGGGATGTCAATTTAGCCCGAAATCGATGGGTCGGCCCGAAAAAACTAAAAAAAAAGATGGGTTAGGGCCACGAATTTCTGGCCCAAAAAAAATTTAACCGATTCGGCCCGAACCGAATAGGCCCGAAATTGAAATGGGTTGGCCCGACACCGAACGGGTTGGCCCGATTGACATCCCTACCTATATTTCTTTAGACTAACTAGTTATTATAATTTATCATATTTTAATTTATTTAATTTATAATATTATAATATTATTATTTCTTTTAATAAATGATAAATATTTTGAAGATGGAATCAAACATGAAGTTGAAAGGGCTTCAAATATTGTTAAAGTAGAAGAAGATTGTACTTCAGATTAGATGGAAGATTAAGCTATAAATAGATTTGTGGTGTAGTTTAAAATGATTATTTTTGGAAGAACAAATTATGATTGAACATTATTGTCATTTTCATGTCATTTATTTTTGTTTTTTTTTTCATTTGATACATTTTGATCTTAATTAAATTTTATATTTGTCATGTTCTTTTCATTTTATCTTATTTTTCACGTATTAATTTATTTCAAGAATAAGAGATAATGATTATTTAGGAGAATTATTAAGATATAACTTATACACGTGAAAAAAAAATCATAAACACGTTGGCCCGACGGGCTAGTCCGAAAGTCGAAGGGTTAGGGTTAGGGCCGAAGATTTTGAGCCCGAAGAAAATTTTAACCGAATAGGCCTGAACCGAATAGGACCGAAATCGAAACGGGTTAGCCCGATTGACATCCCTATATGAAATGGAATGAACTCTTAAAAAAACGAAATTGATATTCAGTTTACATCAATGAACTCAATGAAGACAAGATATAGCATATAATACACTTTTGAGTTTTAACAAGATAATTGCATCTGTTTTTCTCCCCATAAACTCACTTCTCTTTCACATAAATATATAATATTAGTTCAATCAGTCAATTAGCTAAGGATAGGTCTTGTGTGCATTATATGCACATTAGACGGCCAGCGCACGTTGACACGGTCAATGTGTTGATCAAAAAATCCGTTAAAATCAATATCATTCGTAACACTAAAAAGTATCATTTAAAAGTGTAGAGACCCAAATCTTTTTAAGCGTTTTTACTATTTTTTTTTCTAAGAAAATACTATTAATATGTTTTTTTTATACAAATACTATTAATATGTTAAAGTATGTTATTAAATTGTTATGATTCCTATAAGTCGTGCCTTAGCTATTACTTGTGTATTTAAATGATCATTATTTTACGGATAGCTATGTATTTTAATATTATTTTTCTTTTCAAAGAATGATTAAAATCGTTGATCATATTTTTGTTAATTTAATAATTGGGGCCCATATATTTATATATGTTTTAAACTAAAATATTAGTGCCCCAAAGTTATTTGGAAAGAAATATTTGAGCCTTCATTTTCCTCATGTTTTCGAAACAAGTAAATGAATATTTATTTTTCTCAATCTTTACTAAATATACAAAGTCTTCTACCTTAAAGATTTAATGAATTTTGGAAAAAAAGATCATGACATTAATTTTCTTTCGGATTTAAATCTCAAATTTTAGTATAAATAGAGGGCTAATCCTTACTATTTTTCACACCAAAAGCAAAGAGAATTTTATTGCAAGCCTCACTTTTCGAAAGGCGGCACACGTAGATATTTTTTTTAATAGTACATTTCAAGTTCAAGTTAAGGCGGGATTTTATATGTTGAAAATTGTATTGTTATCCTCTCTATATATTTGTTCAGGAGTTATGTGAAATTTCAATACAAAGTTTTCTAGATTATAAAGTACAGAGTCTTCTGAACTATAAAGTACCGAGCTTGATAGAAAACATTAAAAATGGAAGCGGAAGCCATTAAAATGGAGCTTTGTATTCTGGAAATTTTTATTTCATTGAAACTCTACTTAGAAGATGAACAATATGTGCTTTTTATGTAAAATCTAAGGGTAGATAAAAAAGGCAATACACGTATATGCTATCTATTGGCTAAAACAGTAGCAGCTTGGGGGCAATCTGCTATACAGAATTAATCTGGGACCATTGCCACGTGTCTATCTTAGACAAAATTAAATATTTTGATTTGATTCAAGTTGTGTAGTATACTGCCCGACTTGACTCGATTGCTGATTGCAATATCTTCTAACATGTCCCCTTAATTCAAGCGCGGTGAAGGGGCAGACTCCAAGCTGATTTCTGAACCATGTGAAGAATTGGAGACTTAACGGCTTAGTCAAAATATATGCTACTTGTGCAGGGAAAGGAACATGTTGAACTGCCAAGTGACCTGCAACAATCTTGTCTTGGACAAAATGCAGATCCAACTCAATATGTTTAATGTGACCATGTGAGATGGGATTGGAAGCCAAAGCAATGATACTAAGGTTATCGACCCATATGACATGAATATTGGAAGATGTTATGGATAACTCTGTCAAAAGAGATTGAATCCAAGTAACTTCAGTAGCAACATGAGCAAGGCTCCTGTATTCAACTTCTGTGCTGGATCGAGACACGGCTTGTTGTTTTTTAGAACACCAAGACACAAGTGTTTTACCAAAGTAAACACAATAACCACTAACCGATCTTCTTTCATCAAAATCGGCAGCCCAATCAGAGTCGGAGAAGGCTGTAAGATTTAAAAAACTTGATTTTTCAATGTGTAAGCCATAATCTGTCGTTCTAGCTAGGTATCTCAAGATTCGCTTCACAGCTTACCAATGTGAATCTAAAGGACAAGACATGAACTGACTTACCTTGTTCATACTAAATGAAATCTCAGGTCTTGTAATAGTTGCATATTGCAAAGCACCTACAGTACTTCTGTAGAGCCTCCCATCATCAAATGGACTGCCTTCATGTTTAGAAAGTTTTAATGATGAAACCATAGGAGTGGGACTCCCATTTGCCTCCTGCATCTGGACTCTTTGAAGTATATCTCTGATATATTTTCCTTGACTAAGGTGAAGTCCATGAGATGTGTACTGGACCTTAATTCCAAGAAAATGTATAACTATACCAAGATCTTTCAAAGAATATGATTTTCCAAGATGATGAATCAAGGACTGAATTTCCAGATTGTTGTTCCCAGTGACTAAAATGTCATCAACATAAATGAGCAAATATGTAATGAAACTCCCATTTAGCCGGATAAATAAAGAGTAATATGTCTTAGACTGAGTGAAACCAAGAGTAAGTAAGCCAGATTTGATAGTCAGGAATCAAGATCTTGAATCCTGCTTCAATCCATAAATCGACTTTATCAACTTTCAAATAAGAGGCCTAGAGGTAGATACCTCTAAGCCCGATGGTTGTTTCATATATATATCCTCCTTTAGATGGTCATAGAGAAACGCATTATCGACATCAAGATATTATACTGGCCATCCAAAGTGTGTGGCAAGAGTGAGTATGATTCTGATACTTGTGGGCTTCACAACAGGGTTAAAGGTTTCCCCGTAATCAAAACTTGCTTCTTGAGAAAAACATTAAGCCACTAATCTAGATTTGTACCTTGAGATTAAGCCATCTGCATGCCTTTTTATTTTGAAAATCCACTTACATCCCACCAAGTTTTTGCCCGAAGCTAAGTCAGTCAACACCCACATGTTGTTTTTCACTAATGCCTGAAATTCTTCTTTTATAGATTGTCTCCAAGTGGTGTTGTTAAGAGCTTCTATCACAGATGTAGGTTTAACTTCATTGGAACCTTTAGCATAGTCTGTATGATAGAGTTTAGGCTTAAATATTCCTACCTTGGATCGAGTAATCATCCGATAACTTATATTGGGTGGATGTGGATATTGAGGTAAGGAGCTTGATGAACTATCAGCTGGACTTTGTGATTTGCTTAGGGAGAGATCAATATCAGGACCAGAAAGATTGAAATGAGCAAGAGAAGATGGTGGATTGGATTCAGAGGATGAATTATCTTCTTGAATGGCAGGTTGAGGCATATAAAAACTCTTAGTTGTATCAACAATATTATACAGAGGAAGTGCAGGAGCCAAATTGTGTGGAGAAGTTGAATTGGGCTGAGCAGGAGCTTTATTTGTTAAGTAAGGAAAGATAAACTCGTCAAAAACAACATCTCTAGAGATCACTACTTTGTCATTTGGCAACAAGACCTTATAACCTTTATGCTGATTGTTGTAGCCAAGAAACACACCTCCGGCAGATCTGTATTCCAATTTACTACCTCCGTTTCATAATGTTTGTTGTTTTGTTTTTTTTATCTGGAATTAAGAATTAATTTTGTGGACAAATATACCCATCCTTTATATATGCTATAAAATCTAATTCATCTATATTTTCCTAAAAAATAACAATATTTTCTCTCTCCATATATTTTTCTCTCTTCATATATTATAGGTAAGTTAGAATCAAAAAATCTTGTAGGATTTGAAAGGGTTAAAATTGGGAGAGAGGATGTCAAATTATATAAAATAACAAACATTTTGAAACTAAAAAAAAAACCTTAAACAACAAACATTATGAAACGGATGTAGTATTCTTGTTAAAAGGCCTCAGAAAAGGATAACATAATCATCCAAATACTTTGAATATGGAATAATCTGGCTTGCAACCATGAAGTTTCTGAAAAGGACTATAAGAATCCAACACTTTAGAATGAAGTCTGTTGATGATGTATGATGCAGTTATGAAAGCATCATCCCAGTACTTTATGTGAAGATTAGCTTGAGCTAATAATGAGAGTCCCATTTCAACTAAGTGCTGTGTTTCCTCTCTGCTAAACCATTCTGTTGAGGAGTGTATGGGCAAGATACCTTGTGAAGAATCCTATGTTCTTGAAAAAATGCACCTAAACCTCTGTACTCTCTCCCCTAATCAGATTGAACAATCTTGATTTTCTGATTGAATTGAGTTTCAACTAAGCTCTTAAAATGCTTAAAAGCATTGTAAGTGTTAGTTTTAGCTTTCAACAAGTATACCCAAGTGAAACAAGTGCAATGATCAATAAAACTAACTGGTGCGTCGTTTTATACCAAAAATAAATAACCCGACAGCAGTCGGTATGCCCTTACTGTACAGTACATCGATGAGCGAGATTATCTCCCAAAGGACCGGCGAGAATTACTCTAAATTTCCAATCTGTAGAACCAAACTTTCAAGGGGGTTTTTGTGATTATAATAAAACAAACGAAATTAATAAATAAATAAAGAGATGCACGATGAAACAGAATGAACAGGTTTAAAATATTAGAAGAAATATTCCGGATTCCAATTAACTCCACCCTAGCTTACCTAAACCGATCCTTGACGCAAAGATGAATTCAATTAACACATACAAACCAGTTATAGCTACCCAAGACGCTTACTAACGCAGCCTAATTCCTCCGTAGTTTCTCGATAATCAGGAAGACGCTTCACTAATTATTTCCCTAATCGACTGACAACCGTAAGAGACGCTCTATAGGTTTAATGAGCTGACAGCCTTAAAGTATAGAGGAACCCGATTCATAATTAACAGACTCTGACGCAGGACCGTGAATTAAGATTGCTATTCTCCCTGGTTCTGAAGAACCGTTTCGCCACTAATTAAACTGAAACCACAATTATGAATGGCTGGTTTAATTGAATACTAATTAATTCCGACTCACTAAATATTTGCAACTATCTAGCAATATTGAAACAATTAACGACTCGAAATACAAAGAATAACAAATGCATGTGAATTAATTAAACGAGAAAAACACAAATAGATCTCACAGTTTAGCTAGGCCAGGGATTCGTTATTTGTCACCAGAATAAGATGAACTTAACTTGAATTCATAATCTAATCTGAATAGCAAAATATTCTGAATTGTAGCGATGGAAAATACGAACTGGAAAGAAGAATATAATCTGCAGAGAATATGTCTCTGCTCTGCTATGTCTATGGATAGATAAATCCTAATCTATGTTAATATCCTTAAATACAATTATTTAATCATGGAAATAGAATCCTAAACCTAATCTAATAAGAAAAGAGATAAAATAGGGACTCCTTGAGGCGGTGGAGCAGCTGTGAGACGCGTCCAGGCCATGGGCTTTAGTAAATCCCGTGCGTAAGCCCAAAATACACGCTCAGGTCCAGCTTCCAGATTCTCGGCCCAGTCCTTCCTGTAGTATGCCCATACGGCATGGCTTTTCCAGACTCTCCAGATTCTCTTCACTTTTCTCGACTGCAAACTCTCCACAATCTTGGCCAATTTCTTCATATATGTGTTAATCACCTGAAATCATTCCCAAAACACATTTTCTTCCACAAAACACGATCGTGAGGTAATTAACATATCAAAACAATACCAAAAATGACCCAAAATATGTATGTAAATATAGCCCGACCACTAACATAGTAACATAAACCATTTATGGAGGTAACAAGTGATGGCCCCCATAAATCACTGTGTACAAGCTCAAAAGGATTCTCATAAACAGATTCAGAAATGGAAAAAGGCAAACGATGAGTTTTAGATAACATGCAAGAAGAGCATGGAGTTGAACTGATATTGAAATCAAAAAAAATATTACAAGACTGCAAAGCTTTCCTAATAACATCAAAAGCGGCATGACCTAGTCGTAAATGCTAAAGATCTAGATTAGTTTTATGTAAATATGCCGAATAAGTAGATAACTGAGAAGCAAACTGATGATTAACAGATAGAGCTTGGACAGAAGAGTCTCCAAAAGACTTGGAAGGGACCAGTTGAAACTGATAAAGTCCTTCTTTAAGAGTACCCTTGAGGAGAATTTCCTGAGAAACCTGATCCTTAACAAGACAAAATGAAGGGTGGAATTCAAAGAATACACCATTATCTCTTGCAAACTGAGAGACGCTAAGTAATTCTTTGTAATAAAAGGAACATGAAGAAGATTATTTAATACAAAAGGTTTAGAACATGAAGGTGAGGTTAGAAAAGTTTTACCAAAATGAGCAATATCCACATCTGCTCCATTTTCCATATGCAATTTGTTTCCCCCATGATATTTTGATGCTATGTTCAAGTTTTCCAGATCATTGGAGACATGATGAGTGGCTCCAGAATCTGGATACCAAGAGTTGTCAAAACTAGCCTCAGATGGTGCCTACGTAAAATCAACAGTAGCAACATTCAAGGTGGGATTATTTTGAAAATTGGGATAATGTGCTGCACTGGAATTTCCTCGTTACCGGTTCTGGTTTTGTGGAGCTAGAGGAACATAATTTTCGTCAAAACGATGCCAGCATATATTAGTAGTATGCCCCGATTTATAGCAGACTTGACAAATGGAACCATTCCCAGAATTCCTTCCACCTCTGCCTTTGTATTCACCTTTGTTAGAATTAGAGTTCCCGCCACCACCTTTACCATTCTGATTTCCAAATTGATAACCTCTTCCTTTTGGTGGTTGTTGTACTCTAGATGTATTAAATCTCTGGTTTCCTGGTTGAGTAGCAACATTTGCTGAAGGTTGTGAACCCTCAAAATTCAGAAAATTCACTTTCCCTGATTCAAGCCGTGCTTCTAAACCAAACAACAAAGCATGAATATCTTTCAAACTCCAAGGTTCTATGCGAGATGTAAAAGAAACCATTACAAAATCATATTCATTCCCTAAACCAGAGATTATGTGTAATACTTGATCTTCCTCAGACACTTTGTACCCTGCAGATCCAAGTAAATCACATCATGTTTTGATTTTACCAAGATACCCTCTCATACTCAGATTGTCTTTCTTTAATGTTTGAAGTTGCAGTTTATACTGCATCAATCTTGCCCTAGATTGACTGGAGAAATTTGTTTCAAGAGTCTCCCAAATCTCCTTAGTAGAAGAAAGACTAACTATCAATATCATGATACCTTCAGTGATAGAAGACTGAATCCAAGATGATAGTAGCTGGTCCTGCCTATGCCAGTTATCATATTCAAGGTTGTATCTCGTTTCTTTAGTTTCAGCATCAACAACATACTCCGGCGGCGGTTTGGCAGCTCCTGTGAGAAAGGGCTCTAAGCCATATCCTCTCACGGTGGTTAGGACCACTTGATTCCAAATCAAATAGTTGGACTTATTTAATTTAATTGAAATTAGGTGATTGTGTGGTTGGACATATGTGTCAGCCATTGATTTAAAAGAAAAGGTAGGGTTTGAGTGATTGGAAGAAATTTGAGAATCTTCCATCATGAAGAGAAATAATAATAATAATAATAATAATAATAATAATAATAATAATAACAACAACAACAAGAACTAGGGGAGAAGAGTATCAGAGTCAGGTGCTAAACACCTGCTCTGATACCATGATAGAAAACATTAAAAATGGAAGCGGAAGCCATTAAAATGGATCTCTGTATTCTGGAGATTTTTATTTCATTGAAACTCTACTTAGAAGATGAACAACATGTGCTTTTTATGTAAAAGATAAGGGTAGATCAAAAAAGGCAATACACGTGTATGCTATCTATTTGCTAAAACACTAGCAACTTGGGGAGAAAGCAATCTGCTATACAGAATTAATCTGGGACCATTGCCACGTGTATATCTTGGACAAAATTAAATATTTTGATTTGATTCAAGCTGAGTAGTATGCTGGATTAGCTCTTCACTTGAGTGCCCAACTTGACTCGATTGCTGATTGCGATATCTTCTAACATAATGATTGATGCAAAATTATAGGTTACATGAATTAAGTCTTTTCACATGCTTTTCTGTTAAATTTATAGTTTGGATAATGGTCACTCCCCACTGAGTTTAAAGGAACTCACCACAATCTTTTATTTTCTTTCAGGCAAAATCTCGGGCAGTGTGTGAGCGGACAAGATGTGATGGTGGTGGTCAAATGGTCAAACATGATTTAATGAAAATATTATTTTTACTTTATTTTTTTATTTTATTTATGTTATAAATACTAATTTATAATTAAAACTTCTGTTGTATTTTCAATAAATGGTTTTATTAATGAAAAACACGAGTAATGTTCCATTTTTCTATTAAAAGTGAAATTGGGCCATTATAAAAAGCCTAAAAGTATCATTATCCACTTAATCCAATGGGGATTGCATTGGACTAGTAGAACCTTGATAACCAGGATCGTCAATTTACTGTAAATTTGCTTGGTTGCTGAAGAGTTTTTACTTTTTTTTATAAAAAAATATCATCATATCCAATATTTGAGTGAAAGTTTTGCCAGAATTTCCAAAAGATTGACATCTTAGTTCATTTACAATACAGAATACAAAGTTCATTCATACAATCAAAATGGGTTATGCGCATTGGGTTTTATGGATGATCACTACCCTGTCCGAAGCGCATTTTCATTGCTGAACCAGGTAGGCACTCTATTTGCTTATATGGGGTAAAATTTCAAGTAAGGATAGTGCTGCGGTGATTTTTGTCCTTTTCTGGTCAGGTCCTAGATGAATACCAGAAAACCTTTGGTGATTTATGGAAAACTATTCAAGCTGATAATGCTCAACAGTGGCCTTATCTAAGTGAGGCATTGACCAGATTTCAGGTATTTTAATTCCTCTCTGTTTGTTTGATATTTCCTCTAAGCGCTCTCTCTGTTCCATATTGCAGTTTGAATATCTGCATGCTTCTTAACTGCTTACTTTCTCGCTGTTTAGGACCCTGCTGAGGCCGACAAGCTGTTGAAAATTCAGAGAGAGTTGGACGAAACAAAAATTATTCTTGCAAGTATCATGCCCAATTTTTTCCAGAACTTTCTCCATAAATAAAATTATTCCCATTTTATCGATTGTCTTGCTTATTAGTTGACTGGCATTTTATATCAAGTTAGTATGGATTGATATTTATGTTTGAGTTTCTAGCCCAAGAACAAATAGTAAGTGAAACGAGACACAGAAAGGGATTCGAGGTCCAAAGTCTGAGCCAATAGTTTTAAAAAATTGTTCCTTACTGGTGTTTGCCTATCTTATAGATACTCCTCAGTCACAATTTGCATATAGTGTCAAGTTGTGCCACATTGTTCACCATGCACTGCCATTTCATGAAAATATTGCAGTAATCTCTTTTGTTGTTTCTTCATCCTTTTTTATCCACTCGTGATATACTGTTTTTGGCCTTGTCTCAGCACAAGACTATAGAAGGTGTGCTAGAACGAGGCGAGAAGTTGGACAGCTTGGTTGAGAAGAGTTCAGATCTTAGTGCAGCTTCGCAGGTGTCCATTTCTTGTTAAATTTTATCTGATAAAGTGCATTATGACCTATACAAATAGCTGTTCATTCGCCATAGTTTTTTTCGTTCCGCAAATCTCCCCTACTCATTTAGGCCATCTCCCTAGATATTTGGAATCAAGCTAAAGTTTGAGCTTAATAATCTCCTAGAGTTGTGCTTGAGTTAAAAGTCAGATTTTTAAATCAGCTTTGAAGCACATAATTTTATGGTTCGCATATTTTTTGCCCCAAGTGAAAAAAAAAAAAAAAAAAAAAAAATCTTTCAGTTAGCTAGTGTGTTTCTAATTTTAATGGTTTCTTGGTTTTCTTTTTAAAAAAAAAAAAAAAAAAACAGATGTTTTACAAGCAGGCGAAGCGAACTAATCAATGTTGTACGGTCTTGTAAATGCTGTATAAAGAAAAGAGGATCATCTCAACTCGCCTCCTGTACGGCCTTCTTGCTTCATTGCCTTTTTTTTTAATTTTTTTTTAAATCCCAAGTGTCACAAACTCAAAGCTGCCTATAAAAGGCTGCGAAAATTTATTTATTACTCCGTTTTTATCTGTTTCAAACGTACCCCCAACTTTCTTTATTAATGATGCATTAACATTTTTTGTGCTTAGTATACATTTTTTTTTTCTTTTTTTTTGGGGATGAGGGTTTCTCTCATCCTTACGTGGGTCCATCTTAAATATTTTAGGAAGCTGTGCTAATTCTAAAAATCGGTCTTCTAATACTAATAAAAAAAATCTATTTTGATTATTAATAAAAATTGGATTTTACTATCTAAAATATTGAACCCCTAATACTAAAAAAATGAATTATAATATTAAAAAATTGAGTTTTTAATATTAAAAAAATACATATGAGCTTTAAGGGCACATGCTAAAGAGCAATTTGCGCCCCCTCAATAGTTGGGCATGTCCTTACAAATAAGAGGAATACGAAACATTAAGCTACATGCTTGTAGTGTGTTTAATATACCTTACCGGATGCCTGGATCATATCTTTTGTGCTCAATCGTGTTAGGACACCCACATTTTTTGGTATACTATTGTGGGTGCCCACTAAAAAGAAGTTAAATGAAAATTTGGTAATATGTATGTATCAACTTTAAATGGGTTCCGCATGTCCTTCCATCTAATTTTGTATTATTTTCTTTGTTAATTTTATTTTATTCTTTTATTTTTATCTATGATTTCTTTTATTTGTTTTTCATTCTTTTCTAATTTTTTTATTAATAATATATTGTATATTATTTATACCATTTTTAATACTATATTATAATTTTTAATTACATTTCACAATTATTTTAACTTTTTAAAAATTACCCAAATTTAGAATAAAATTAGAAAATGAAAAAAAAATAGTATGATTTTCCATTAAAAAAATGAATATTTGTCGATAGAAGATTAAATATTTGTTATTTTATTTTGATGATTTAAAAATACAAATAAAACATAAAATTTATTAAGGGTGGATTTAATTATATAAATATATGTATATATATATATAATGATGAACTAAGAATAAATGGGTGATGATGGTGGGACATCAAGATTATTGTATATACCTAAATGATTGTGGGTGAATAAGTATTTAAAAAAGTTGGTACATAACTTTTAACGTGGCGGAGTTATGTACCAAAATTTGGGTACACAATTGAGGATGCTCTTATATTTTATGTACCATAACTAGTTTTTTTTTTTAATTTATTTTTTAATTTTTTTAATATACTCAATTTAGAGAAGGATGAACTCAAAATAAAAAAAAGAATTAAATTAAATTAATTTGGAGTTAAAATTTTAAAAATAAAAAAAAATTGAAAGTTTAGCACAGGAGATGCAAATATCATAGAAAATATCACAGTAGATCTGGTGCGATATCCTACTATTATTTAAAATTAACATTTTTGTTTTTGAATGTGTAAAAAAAATATAGTGGAAAACTTGTGCCTCAGTTTGACCTTTTGAAACACACTAAATGCATATTTTAGTTTGTGTAAAATGAAAAGGGAAATTATATTTTCTGGACATTAGCATTTTACACCAAACATGCATATGTCGATCGGCGTGAATTCAATACCATGTATTTATGCACTTTACGTTGCTTTGCCGTAAGTCCATGATTGATCTTCTAAAGTCTAAATATTCGGAAATAGAAATACAAACCACCCATCTCTTTGACTATTCACACATGATATCATTTTTGGTTGAATTATTTTTGTGGATGTTCATTTATGGTTGATTTTTTTTTCTTTGAAGATGTCATTTGCTTATATTTTACCGGCTGGATTTTTCTTTTACATTTCACGGTTCATTTCATCAATCCATAACATGCATATGTATGACATCATCAAATTATATGAGTACATAATTCTACATGCATGACATGCATTGATAATAACGAAATATAAAATGTAAACATGAAATCTCATATGATATTCGATATTCTAATACGCTTGTCTCCAACTTATAACTTAAAATGCGGTGTAACTTTATATCAAATCTAATGTTTTGGGCATGAATGATCTCGAGCTTAATTTCATCTCACTAAATTTGCAATTTTGGTTTAAAAAGAAAAAGAAAAAGGAGACGTGTTGGAAGAGAAGTATGTGTATTGATTGAATTAGATCTTCTCACATTTCTAATCCAATATGACTAAAATGCTCCTCGATGTAAATTTGTGTATGGGTATGAAGATAGATAATACATCTCTGGAGTAGATTGACAAAATTCTGTCTTCAAATTGGCATTGCATAAAAAGAACTTTGATCATGGATCTTTCTATTAAAAACAATTAATTAGTATTGTATGATTGTATCATTTTTTTTTCTTTTTTTTCTATTCTATTAATGTGCTCATTTATAAGTGGTAACATCCCACAAGTGAAATCTAAATTACATATTCTCCGTCCCATATTTATACTCACCTTTCTATTTTAAAACAGATTAAAAAATTAATTATAGAGTAGTGATTTTCAGCCAGATTCTGGCTAGCCAGAATCTTTTATTATTTTTAATAATTAATTAATTTAATTAATAAAACACTAATTATTTAATAAATTTACATTGATGCCCTCCATAATAATCAAGGCAACTCTATATGCGCTTCAATTCAGAAGAAATCGAAGATGGAAAAAAATAAAGAAGTAAAGAAAAGAAAGAAGATGAAGCTGCACCCCTTTCTTCCGATCCGCTTCTAGAGTGATTTTAATAATTAATTACAAATCAATAATTTCATGACAGAAGGATAATATAATAAAAACATAACATTTAATAATTAACATAATTAATTTATTAATAATACAGTTTTATTAATCATCAAAAAATTAGATTCTGGCTAGCCAAAATCTGGCTGGCTAGCATTATTCATTAATTTAATATGTATCAGAAAACATAATTTATATATAATTATTTATATTGCGCTTATTTATACTTGACAAATTAAACTTGAGGCACTCTCCTGATATTTTTAATTTTTGAATAAATTTAATTTTTATCGATCTAATAAATTGTGATCCGTTTTATCATCAAACATCTTTTTCATATACAATATCAATTAAGAAATATAACCATGATTTTGGACATCTGAAAAAACAAATGAAGTACAATTATGGGGACTACATATCACGAAAATTCGACTTTTTAGTTTTTGGTGAGGAATGGCTGGTAAATTATATCGTAGAGCGAGCGCCCACTTTTGCTGTTGACATGTGGTCCCATTATTTTTGGATATTTACGGTTTTTTCTTTTTTTTTTAAAAAAATTCGCCCACAAAACAATTATTTCGTGATATCGAAATTATTTTATGGTCAGTCGATAAATATTAAAAATTGAAAAAATGGATTGTGAAGAGTAAGGCACCGGTAGCTTAGAATTTACCGGAATGGCTACATATATCAAACCCCTCTCTCTCTCTCCTCTCTCTCTCTCTCACAGTCACTCATATACACACCCAGTCAGTCAGAGACAGGGGAGTAGAAGTTCGGAACGATGAGTGAATCCGGTGGGCATGTGCTGGTCTTCCCTTACCCGGCGCAGGGGCACATGATCCCTCTTCTAGATCTGACCCACCAGCTCGCCACCCGCGGCCTCACCATCACCATTCTCGTAACCCCCAAAAACCTCCGCCTCCTCAGCCCCCTTCTCTCCGCCCACCCCCACTCCATCACCCCCCTCGTCCTCCCCTTTCCGGCGCACCCTGACGTCCCCGCCGGCGTCGAGAACACCATCGATCTCCCCGCCAGCGGCTTCCGCTCCATGATGATCGCCCTCGCCGGCCTCCGCGACCCGATCCTCCAGTGGTTCCGCAGCCACCCGTCGCCGCCCTCCGCCATCATCTCCGACATGTTCTTGGGGTGGGCCAACCACCTCGCCTCCGACCTCGGCATCCGTGGCTACGCCTTCTTCCCCTCCGGCGCCTTCGCTATCTCCTTCATCCACTCACTGTGGCGCGAAATGCCGCAGCGGAAAGATGCCGGCGACGAGAGCGAGGCTGTGGAGTTTCCGGAGATCCCGTATTCCCCAGTCTACCCCTGGTGGCAGCTGTCCCCTGTTTTCCGGAGCTATGTTAAAGGAGACCCAAATTCGGAATTTATCAGAGATTCTTACCTAGGCAATTTTGCGAGTTACGGTTTGGTTTTCAACTCCTTTGATGGGCTGGAGGGGATTCATCTGGATTATCTGGCCAAGAAAATGGGCCACGATCGTGTTTGGGCCTTCGGGCCTCTCTTGCCGCCCGACCCGACGGGGAGAGGCGGGTCGAGCTCGGTGCTGGCGACTGAGATATGCTCGTGGCTCGACACGTGTGAAGAGCACAGTGTGGTGTACGTGTGCTTTGGGAGCCAGGCCGTGTTGACCAACGACCAAATGAGAGAGTTGACCCTAGGTCTGGAGAAAAGCGGGGTCAAATTCATTTTGTCGGTCAAGGGCGCGACCAAAGGGCACGACCGTGGTGAGAATTACGGTTCGATTTCGGAAGGATTCAAGGATCGTGTGGCTGGTAGAGGCCTCGTCATCAAGGGATGGGCCCCACAGGTGTCGATATTGGGGCACAGGGCGGTGTCCGCCTTTTTAACACACTGTGGATGGAACTCGACTCTAGAAAGCATTGAGGCGGGAGTGCCCATGCTGGCGTGGCCGATGGGTGCGGATCAATATTTGAACACGACAATGCTGGTGGAACAGCTGGATGTGGCGGTGCGAGTGTGCGAAGGGCCTACCACCGTGCTTGGGTCGGATGAGTTGGTGCGGGTTTTAGGTGAGGTTAGGAGTGAGAAGTGGTCGGAGAGGAGGGGTCGTGCCATGGCGTTGAGCAAGGCAGCATCAGATGCTGTGACTGTTGGTGGGACCTCATTCAAGAATTTGGATTATTTTGCTACCCTTCTAGGACTAGGTTTATCTCACTCACAAACAATCTTCAGGTGTATCAACGTTCAACACGAATGAATAAATGTAGTCGGAATTAGGGGGATAATTCCTTTTTTAAAGTCTCATAATTTTGATTTATGAAGTTGACTACTTTAATAATGACTAATAAATGGCCATATATTGAATTGGGATAGAATTGAAATTCACTTTTTCACTTTTATAGAGTGAATGTCAAATAAATTAGTACTGTATGATTTGATTTGATTCGTACAATCTACTTATAATGAACAATCTATCATTGATAAATGCAAACATAGGTGGAATTTGGAATCTGCCTGGATATAATATAATAGGTGTGCAATGACAGAGAATGTCCTTGCTTAATTTATTGCTGAGTTACATTATTCAAACATGCGTGCATTATTTTTCGCCAATTGTATGAAATGTGGCTAACTTCCACGGGGGGTACTACCAATGTCGGTTCAATAAGATTTGATTGCTCAATGCAGAAAGCATGTATTAGTTCCGTGCTATTTAGTATTTTTCAGATAAAAGCGAAATTGAATTTATTATATCACTAGTATTTTTCCCGTGCGATGCACAAATAATTATTATTTTTTTTAATTTATAATATTATGATTTTTTTTGAATTTTATATATTATGCTTAATTTTTAAAATTAATAAAATAATATGCACATGAATTTATTAATTAGATAAGAAGACCAATTTTGTGTAGTCACGACAAACAAAAAGAAAATTAAATTTTATGAGCTAAATGAAAATTCATGTCAGAAAAAGATCGAATTGAAATATTTCAAACGACACGATTTTATAAAAAGCAATGTATAATTGTCTAAGATTAAAGAACATTTGATTTCTTTGAATATATGATAGGTATGAAAAATATGAGTATTTAATTATTTTAAATGATGAAATTGAAATAGAAAAATAAATTATTGTTGTTGTTATTATTATTATTATTATTATTATTATAACGCAATATAAATTAAATATATTTTTTTATACGATAAATGTAGAGTACTATACAAATCATCCACCTATGCATAAAAAAATAAAATAAAAAATGTTATAAATATTCAATTTCCAAGTAAAAAAATAATAAATAAGATTCCAATTTTTTTTTTTAAAAATACAACAAATATAATCTAAACCATCATGAAAAATGAAAAAAAAAAAAAGAAAAATTTTCAACAATAAATGTCACTGTTGTTGTCTATTTACTCAAAATTGTTGTCTATTAACTCATAGCCGTTATCTATTATATAAAAAGTGTTGTTTAAAATATAATTATTAAATTGTGTGATAGACAACGGTTTATACATATTAAATATACTTTATGCAGCCACATAAAAATTTAAATGAGTAGATTCATACCACAATATAGCAATAATAATAATAATAATAATAATAATCTATGTTATATGGCATATGTGTATAACTTATTGACATGGTTAATTTTCTAATTGTTAAAATAAATAGATAACAATGATTAATAAATATGTATTAGTTTTTTAATTAATAGAAATTATAAAATAAATCAATATTATCTACAAAGCCTTCAAAAATAATGATGTTAGTATACACACACACACACACACATATATATATATTAATAAATAAAATGTAATGAGAGAATTCAATTAGCTGAAATCTTCCCGAAATTTGAAAGATTGATGTCAACAACTAAACACATATTATTATTATTATTATTATTATTATTATTATTATTATTATTATTATTATCATCATTTTTTTGGTCTTATTTTTTTATTTTTTTGTCAGCCATTAAAAACTCTCATTAATTATAATCCTCTTTGATTACATGATATGCGGATAAAATCATAAGCTACATTGTATGAAAAATTCATAATTTCAATTGTGTGTATAGAGTATTGCACAAAATGTAGCAGAGAATTTTATCTGCACCATAAAAATTATATTAATTAGAATTAAAAAAAAATGTAAATGGTTGTCATTCAAAATATCCTCTAATTATATAATAAGTAATTTGATTACACAAAAAGTAGTATTATAATTAAAAAAATAAAAATTTAAATATTTTCCATGGGCATATTTTGTTATATTTTGGTGATTTTTTTATATTTAGACAATCTAAAATATTAAAGATGTGAATGGTTGTTAATTGCTATCTATGCATGGTTTGGTGATATTTTTTTTATTTAACAAAATTTAAAAAAAAAATGAATGTTTACACCATAGGTAGTACTATAATTAGAAGGACATTTTATTAAGTTTAATGATTTTTTTATTTAGAAAATCTAAAAAATAACAGATGTGAATGGTTGTTAATTTTTGGTGATATTTTTTATTTAAAAAAAATCTAAAAGTACACAAATTTGATAAAAATATGAAATTAATAAGGTGAAGTGAGTTAGGCTGAGCCATTGAGGAACCGAACCCCTCACGCTTGAGGGTCTAATAAAGACCCATCCAACCATTAGCTCTGCTGACCTATTTGCACAAATTTTTGCTAAACAATTCTTTTTTAACACAATCTTGACTGATTTATTTTTATGACAATTTTACCCCCACAATTTTACTTTAATATATGTATAGATAGATTGCAGATTATTTTAAAAACTTCAAAATTATCTACAAAAAAATAACCAGTACAAATTAACAAATTTTTAAAATACATGTGGGGCAGCAATCCCATTATCAATTATATGAAATTAGGGATGTCAATTTAGCCCGAAATCGATGGGTCGGCCCGAAAAAACTAAAAAAAAAGATGGGTTAGGGCCACGAATTTCTGGCCCAAAAAAAATTTAACCGATTCGGCCCGAACCGAATAGGCCCGAAATCGAAATGGGTTGGCCCGACACCGAACGGGTTGGCCCGATTGACATCCCTACCTATATTTCTTTAGACTAACTAGTTATTATAATTTATCATATTTTAATTTATTTAATTTATAATATTATAATATTATTATTTCTTTTAATAAATGATAAATATTTTGAAGATGGAATCAAACATGAAGTTGAAAGGGCTTCAAATATTGTTAAAGTAGAAGAAGATTGTACTTCAGATTAGATGGAAGATTAAGCTATAAATAGATTTGTGGTGTAGTTTAAAATGATTATTTTTGGAAGAACAAATTATGATTGAACATTATTGTCATTTTCATGTCATTTATTTTTGTTTTTTTTTTTCATTTGATACATTTTGATCTTAATTAAATTTTATATTTGTCATGTTCTTTTCATTTTATCTTATTTTTCACGTATTAATTTATTTCAAGAATAAGAGATAATGATTATTTAGGAGAATTATTAAGATATAACTTATACACGTGAAAAAAAAATCATAAACACGTTGGCCCGACGGGCTAGTCCGAAAGTCGAAGGGTTAGGGTTAGGGCCGAAGATTTTGAGCCCGAAGAAAATTTTAACCGAATAGGCCTGAACCGAATAGGACCGAAATCGAAACGGGTTAGCCCGATTGACATCCCTATATGAAATGGAATGAACTCTTAAAAAAACGAAATTGATATTCAGTTTACATCAATGAACTCAATGAAGACAAGATATAGCATATAATACACTTTTGAGTTTTAACAAGATAATTGCATCTGTTTTTCTCCCCATAAACTCACTTCTCTTTCACATAAATATATAATATTAGTTCAATCAGTCAATTAGCTAAGGATAGGTCTTGTGTGCATTATATGCACATTAGACGGCCAGCGCACGTTGACACGGTCAATGTGTTGATCAAAAAATCCGTTAAAATCAATATCATTCGTAACACTAAAAAGTATCATTTAAAAGTGTAGAGACCCAAATCTTTTTAAGCGTTTTTACTATTTTTTTTTCTAAGAAAATACTATTAATATGTTTTTTTTATACAAATACTATTAATATGTTAAAGTATGTTATTAAATTGTTATGATTCCTATAAGTCGTGCCTTAGCTATTACTTGTGTATTTAAATGATCATTATTTTACGGATAGCTATGTATTTTAATATTATTTTTCTTTTCAAAGAATGATTAAAATCGTTGATCATATTTTTGTTAATTTAATAATTGGGGCCCATATATTTATATATGTTTTAAACTAAAATATTAGTGCCCCAAAGTTATTTGGAAAGAAATATTTGAGCCTTCATTTTCCTCATGTTTTCGAAACAAGTAAATGAATATTTATTTTTCTCAATCTTTACTAAATATACAAAGTCTTCTACCTTAAAGATTTAATGAATTTTGGAAAAAAAGATCATGACATTAATTTTCTTTCGGATTTAAATCTCAAATTTTAGTATAAATAGAGGGCTAATCCTTACTATTTTTCACACCAAAAGCAAAGAGAATTTTATTGCAAGCCTCACTTTTCGAAAGGCGGCACACGTAGATATTTTTTTTAATAGTACATTTCAAGTTCAAGTTAAGGCGGGATTTTATATGTTGAAAATTGTATTGTTATCCTCTCTATATATTTGTTCAGGAGTTATGTGAAATTTCAATACAAAGTTTTCTAGATTATAAAGTACAGAGTCTTCTGAACTATAAAGTACCGAGCTTGATAGAAAACATTAAAAATGGAAGCGGAAGCCATTAAAATGGAGCTTTGTATTCTGGAAATTTTTATTTCATTGAAACTCTACTTAGAAGATGAACAATATGTGCTTTTTATGTAAAATCTAAGGGTAGATAAAAAAGGCAATACACGTATATGCTATCTATTGGCTAAAACAGTAGCAGCTTGGGGGCAATCTGCTATACAGAATTAATCTGGGACCATTGCCACGTGTCTATCTTAGACAAAATTAAATATTTTGATTTGATTCAAGTTGTGTAGTATACTGCCCGACTTGACTCGATTGCTGATTGCAATATCTTCTAACATGTCCCCTTAATTCAAGCGCGGTGAAGGGGCAGACTCCAAGCTGATTTCTGAACCATGTGAAGAATTGGAGACTTAACGGCTTAGTCAAAATATATGCTACTTGTGCAGGGAAAGGAACATGTTGAACTGCCAAGTGACCTGCAACAATCTTGTCTTGGACAAAATGCAGATCCAACTCAATATGTTTAATGTGACCATGTGAGATGGGATTGGAAGCCAAAGCAATGATACTAAGGTTATCGACCCATATGACATGAATATTGGAAGATGTTATGGATAACTCTGTCAAAAGAGATTGAATCCAAGTAACTTCAGTAGCAACATGAGCAAGGCTCCTGTATTCAACTTCTGTGCTGGATCGAGACACGGCTTGTTGTTTTTTAGAACACCAAGACACAAGTGTTTTACCAAAGTAAACACAATAACCACTAACCGATCTTCTTTCATCAAAATCGGCAGCCCAATCAGAGTCGGAGAAGGCTGTAAGATTTAAAAAACTTGATTTTTCAATGTGTAAGCCATAATCTGTCGTTCTAGCTAGGTATCTCAAGATTCGCTTCACAGCTTACCAATGTGAATCTAAAGGACAAGACATGAACTGACTTACCTTGTTCATACTAAATGAAATCTCAGGTCTTGTAATAGTTGCATATTGCAAAGCACCTACAGTACTTCTGTAGAGCCTCCCATCATCAAATGGACTGCCTTCATGTTTAGAAAGTTTTAATGATGAAACCATAGGAGTGGGACTCCCATTTGCCTCCTGCATCTGGACTCTTTGAAGTATATCTCTGATATATTTTCCTTGACTAAGGTGAAGTCCATGAGATGTGTACTGGACCTTAATTCCAAGAAAATGTATAACTATACCAAGATCTTTCAAAGAATATGATTTTCCAAGATGATGAATCAAGGACTGAATTTCCAGATTGTTGTTCCCAGTGACTAAAATGTCATCAACATAAATGAGCAAATATGTAATGAAACTCCCATTTAGCCGGATAAATAAAGAGTAATATGTCTTAGACTGAGTGAAACCAAGAGTAAGTAAGCCAGATTTGATAGTCAGGAATCAAGATCTTGAATCCTGCTTCAATCCATAAATCGACTTTATCAACTTTCAAATAAGAGGCCTAGAGGTAGATACCTCTAAGCCCGATGGTTGTTTCATATATATATCCTCCTTTAGATGGTCATAGAGAAACGCATTATCGACATCAAGATATTATACTGGCCATCCAAAGTGTGTGGCAAGAGTGAGTATGATTCTGATACTTGTGGGCTTCACAACAGGGTTAAAGGTTTCCCCGTAATCAAAACTTGCTTCTTGAGAAAAACATTGAGCCACTAATCTAGATTTGTACCTTGAGATTAAGCCATCTGCATGCCTTTTTATTTTGAAAATCCACTTACATCCCACCAAGTTTTTGCCCGAAGCTAAGTCAGTCAACACCCACATGTTGTTTTTCACTAATGCCTGAAATTCTTCTTTTATAGATTGTCTCCAAGTGGTGTTGTTAAGAGCTTCTATCACAGATGTAGGTTTAACTTCATTGGAACCTTTAGCATAGTCTGTATGATAGAGTTTAGGCTTAAATATTCCTACCTTGGATCGAGTAATCATCCGATAACTTATATTGGGTGGATGTGGATATTGAGGTAAGGAGCTTGATGAACTATCAGCTGGACTTTGTGATTTGCTTAGGGAGAGATCAATATCAGGACCAGAAAGATTGAAATGAGCAAGAGAAGATGGTGGATTGGATTCAGAGGATGAATTATCTTCTTGAATGGCAGGTTGAGGCATATAAAAACTCTTAGTTGTATCAACAATATTATACAGAGGAAGTGCAGGAGCCAAATTGTGTGGAGAAGTTGAATTGGGCTGAGCAGGAGCTTTATTTGTTAAGTAAGGAAAGATAAACTCGTCAAAAACAACATCTCTAGAGATCACTACTTTGTCATTTGGCAACAAGACCTTATAACCTTTATGCTGATTGTTGTAGCCAAGAAACACACCTCCGGCAGATCTGTATTCCAATTTACTACCTCCGTTTCATAATGTTTGTTGTTTTGTTTTTTTTATCTGGAATTAAGAATTAATTTTGTGGACAAATATACCCATCCTTTATATATGCTATAAAATCTAATTCATCTATATTTTCCTAAAAAATAACAATATTTTCTCTCTCCATATATTTTTCTCTCTTCATATATTATAGGTAAGTTAGAATCAAAAAATCTTGTAGGATTTGAAAGGGTTAAAATTGGGAGAGAGGATGTCAAATTATATAAAATAACAAACATTTTGAAACTAAAAAAAAAACCTTAAACAACAAACATTATGAAACGGATGTAGTATTCTTGTTAAAAGGCCTCAGAAAAGGATAACATAATCATCCAAATACTTTGAATATGGAATAATCTGGCTTGCAACCATGAAGTTTCTGAAAAGGACTATAAGAATCCAACACTTTAGAATGAAGTCTGTTGATGATGTATGATGCAGTTATGAAAGCATCATCCCAGTACTTTATGTGAAGATTAGCTTGAGCTAATAATGAGAGTCCCATTTCAACTAAGTGCTGTGTTTCCTCTCTGCTAAACCATTCTGTTGAGGAGTGTATGGGCAAGATACCTTGTGAAGAATCCTATGTTCTTGAAAAAATGCACCTAAACCTCTGTACTCTCTCCCCTAATCAGATTGAACAATCTTGATTTTCTGATTGAATTGAGTTTCAACTAAGCTCTTAAAATGCTTAAAAGCATTGTAAGTGTTAGTTTTAGCTTTCAACAAGTATACCCAAGTGAAACAAGTGCAATGATCAATAAAACTAACTGGTGCGTCGTTTTATACCAAAAATAAATAACCCGACAGCAGTCGGTATGCCCTTACTGTACAGTACATCGATGAGCGAGATTATCTCCCAAAGGACCGGCGAGAATTACTCTAAATTTCCAATCTGTAGAACCAAACTTTCAAGGGGGTTTTTGTGATTATAATAAAACAAACGAAATTAATAAATAAATAAAGAGATGCACGATGAAACAGAATGAACAGGTTTAAAATATTAGAAGAAATATTCCGGATTCCAATTAACTCCACCCTAGCTTACCTAAACCGATCCTTGACGCAAAGATGAATTCAATTAACACATACAAACCAGTTATAGCTACCCAAGACGCTTACTAACGCAGCCTAATTCCTCCGTAGTTTCTCGATAATCAGGAAGACGCTTCACTAATTATTTCCCTAATCGACTGACAACCGTAAGAGACGCTCTATAGGTTTAATGAGCTGACAGCCTTAAAGTATAGAGGAACCCGATTCATAATTAACAGACTCTGACGCAGGACCGTGAATTAAGATTGCTATTCTCCCTGGTTCTGAAGAACCGTTTCGCCACTAATTAAACTGAAACCACAATTATGAATGGCTGGTTTAATTGAATACTAATTAATTCCGACTCACTAAATATTTGCAACTATCTAGCAATATTGAAACAATTAACGACTCGAAATACAAAGAATAACAAATGCATGTGAATTAATTAAACGAGAAAAACACAAATAGATCTCACAGTTTAGCTAGGCCAGGGATTCGTTATTTGTCACCAGAATAAGATGAACTTAACTTGAATTCATAATCTAATCTGAATAGCAAAATATTCTGAATTGTAGCGATGGAAAATACGAACTGGAAAGAAGAATATAATCTGCAGAGAATATGTCTCTGCTCTGCTATGTCTATGGATAGATAAATCCTAATCTATGTTAATATCCTTAAATACAATTATTTAATCATGGAAATAGAATCCTAAACCTAATCTAATAAGAAAAGAGATAAAATAGGGACTCCTTGAGGCGGTGGAGCAGCTGTGAGACGCGTCCAGGCCATGGGCTTTAGTAAATCCCGTGCGTAAGCCCAAAATACACGCTCAGGTCCAGCTTCCAGATTCTCGGCCCAGTCCTTCCTGTAGTATGCCCATACGGCATGGCTTTTCCAGACTCTCCAGATTCTCTTCACTTTTCTCGACTGCAAACTCTCCACAATCTTGGCCAATTTCTTCATATATGTGTTAATCACCTGAAATCATTCCCAAAACACATTTTCTTCCACAAAACACGATCGTGAGGTAATTAACATATCAAAACAATACCAAAAATGACCCAAAATATGTATGTAAATATAGCCCGACCACTAACATAGTAACATAAACCATTTATGGAGGTAACAAGTGATGGCCCCCATAAATCACTGTGTACAAGCTCAAAAGGATTCTCATAAACAGATTCAGAAATGGAAAAAGGCAAACGATGAGTTTTAGATAACATGCAAGAAGAGCATGGAGTTGAACTGATATTGAAATCAAAAAAAATATTACAAGACTGCAAAGCTTTCCTAATAACATCAAAAGCGGCATGACCTAGTCGTAAATGCTAAAGATCTAGATTAGTTTTATGTAAATATGCCGAATAAGTAGATAACTGAGAAGCAAACTGATGATTAACAGATAGAGCTTGGACAGAAGAGTCTCCAAAAGACTTGGAAGGGACCAGTTGAAACTGATAAAGTCCTTCTTTAAGAGTACCCTTGAGGAGAATTTCCTGAGAAACCTGATCCTTAACAAGACAAAATGAAGGGTGGAATTCAAAGAATACACCATTATCTCTTGCAAACTGAGAGACGCTAAGTAATTCTTTGTAATAAAAGGAACATGAAGAAGATTATTTAATACAAAAGGTTTAGAACATGAAGGTGAGGTTAGAAAAGTTTTACCAAAATGAGCAATATCCACATCTGCTCCATTTTCCATATGCAATTTGTTTCCCCCATGATATTTTGATGCTATGTTCAAGTTTTCCAGATCATTGGAGACATGATGAGTGGCTCCAGAATCTGGATACCAAGAGTTGTCAAAACTAGCCTCAGATGGTGCCTACGTAAAATCAACAGTAGCAACATTCAAGGTGGGATTATTTTGAAAATTGGGATAATGTGCTGCACTGGAATTTCCTCGTTACCGGTTCTGGTTTTGTGGAGCTAGAGGAACATAATTTTCGTCAAAACGATGCCAGCATATATTAGTAGTATGCCCCGATTTATAGCAGACTTGACAAATGGAACCATTCCCAGAATTCCTTCCACCTCTGCCTTTGTATTCACCTTTGTTAGAATTAGAGTTCCCGCCACCACCTTTACCATTCTGATTTCCAAATTGATAACCTCTTCCTTTTGGTGGTTGTTGTACTCTAGATGTATTAAATCTCTGGTTTCCTGGTTGAGTAGCAACATTTGCTGAAGGTTGTGAACCCTCAAAATTCAGAAAATTCACTTTCCCTGATTCAAGCCGTGCTTCTAAACCAAACAACAAAGCATGAATATCTTTCAAACTCCAAGGTTCTATGCGAGATGTAAAAGAAACCATTACAAAATCATATTCATTCCCTAAACCAGAGATTATGTGTAATACTTGATCTTCCTCAGACACTTTGTACCCTGCAGATCCAAGTAAATCACATCATGTTTTGATTTTACCAAGATACCCTCTCATACTCAGATTGTCTTTCTTTAATGTTTGAAGTTGCAGTTTATACTGCATCAATCTTGCCCTAGATTGACTGGAGAAATTTGTTTCAAGAGTCTCCCAAATCTCCTTAGTAGAAGAAAGACTAACTATCAATATCATGATACCTTCAGTGATAGAAGACTGAATCCAAGATGATAGTAGCTGGTCCTGCCTATGCCAGTTATCATATTCAAGGTTGTATCTCGTTTCTTTAGTTTCAGCATCAACAACATACTCCGGCGGCGGTTTGGCAGCTCCTGTGAGAAAGGGCTCTAAGCCATATCCTCTCACGGTGGTTAGGACCACTTGATTCCAAATCAAATAGTTGGACTTATTTAATTTAATTGAAATTAGGTGATTGTGTGGTTGGACATATGTGTCAGCCATTGATTTAAAAGAAAAGGTAGGGTTTGAGTGATTGGAAGAAATTTGAGAATCTTCCATCATGAAGAGAAATAATAATAATAATAATAATAATAATAATAATAATAATAATAATAATAATAATAATAATAACAACAACAACAAGAACTAGGGGAGAAGAGTATCAGAGTCAGGTGCTAAACACCTGCTCTGATACCATGATAGAAAACATTAAAAATGGAAGCGGAAGCCATTAAAATGGATCTCTGTATTCTGGAGATTTTTATTTCATTGAAACTCTACTTAGAAGATGAACAACATGTGCTTTTTATGTAAAAGATAAGGGTAGATCAAAAAAGGCAATACACGTGTATGCTATCTATTTGCTAAAACACTAGCAACTTGGGGAGAAAGCAATCTGCTATACAGAATTAATCTGGGACCATTGCCACGTGTATATCTTGGACAAAATTAAATATTTTGATTTGATTCAAGCTGAGTAGTATGCTGGATTAGCTCTTCACTTGAGTGCCCAACTTGACTCGATTGCTGATTGCGATATCTTCTAACATAATGATTGATGCAAAATTATAGGTTACATGAATTAAGTCTTTTCACATGCTTTTCTGTTAAATTTATAGTTTGGATAATGGTCACTCCCCACTGAGTTTAAAGGAACTCACCACAATCTTTTATTTTCTTTCAGGCAAAATCTCGGGCAGTGTGTGAGCGGACAAGATGTGATGGTGGTGGTCAAATGGTCAAACATGATTTAATGAAAATATTATTTTTACTTTATTTTTTTATTTTATTTATGTTATAAATACTAATTTATAATTAAAACTTCTGTTGTATTTTCAATAAATGGTTTTATTAATGAAAAACACGAGTAATGTTCCATTTTTCTATTAAAAGTGAAATTGGGCCATTATAAAAAGCCTAAAAGTATCATTATCCACTTAATCCAATGGGGATTGCATTGGACTAGTAGAACCTTGATAACCAGGATCGTCAATTTACTGTAAATTTGCTTGGTTGCTGAAGAGTTTTTACTTTTTTTTATAAAAAAATATCATCATATCCAATATTTGAGTGAAAGTTTTGCCAGAATTTCCAAAAGATTGACATCTTAGTTCATTTACAATACAGAATACAAAGTTCATTCATACAATCAAAATGGGTTATGCGCATTGGGTTTTATGGATGATCACTACCCTGTCCGAAGCGCATTTTCATTGCTGAACCAGGTAGGCACTCTATTTGCTTATATGGGGTAAAATTTCAAGTAAGGATAGTGCTGCGGTGATTTTTGTCCTTTTCTGGTCAGGTCCTAGATGAATACCAGAAAACCTTTGGTGATTTATGGAAAACTATTCAAGCTGATAATGCTCAACAGTGGCCTTATCTAAGTGAGGCATTGACCAGATTTCAGGTATTTTAATTCCTCTCTGTTTGTTTGATATTTCCTCTAAGCGCTCTCTCTGTTCCATATTGCAGTTTGAATATCTGCATGCTTCTTAACTGCTTACTTTCTCGCTGTTTAGGACCCTGCTGAGGCCGACAAGCTGTTGAAAATTCAGAGAGAGTTGGACGAAACAAAAATTATTCTTGCAAGTATCATGCCCAATTTTTTCCAGAACTTTCTCCATAAATAAAATTATTCCCATTTTATCGATTGTCTTGCTTATTAGTTGACTGGCATTTTATATCAAGTTAGTATGGATTGATATTTATGTTTGAGTTTCTAGCCCAAGAACAAATAGTAAGTGAAACGAGACACAGAAAGGGATTCGAGGTCCAAAGTCTGAGCCAATAGTTTTAAAAAATTGTTCCTTACTGGTGTTTGCCTATCTTATAGATACTCCTCAGTCACAATTTGCATATAGTGTCAAGTTGTGCCACATTGTTCACCATGCACTGCCATTTCATGAAAATATTGCAGTAATCTCTTTTGTTGTTTCTTCATCCTTTTTTATCCACTCGTGATATACTGTTTTTGGCCTTGTCTCAGCACAAGACTATAGAAGGTGTGCTAGAACGAGGCGAGAAGTTGGACAGCTTGGTTGAGAAGAGTTCAGATCTTAGTGCAGCTTCGCAGGTGTCCATTTCTTGTTAAATTTTATCTGATAAAGTGCATTATGACCTATACAAATAGCTGTTCATTCGCCATAGTTTTTTTCGTTCCGCAAATCTCCCCTACTCATTTAGGCCATCTCCCTAGATATTTGGAATCAAGCTAAAGTTTGAGCTTAATAATCTCCTAGAGTTGTGCTTGAGTTAAAAGTCAGATTTTTAAATCAGCTTTGAAGCACATAATTTTATGGTTCGCATATTTTTTGCCCCAAGTGAAAAAAAAAAAAAAAAAAAAAAAATCTTTCAGTTAGCTAGTGTGTTTCTAATTTTAATGGTTTCTTGGTTTTCTTTTTAAAAAAAAAAAAAAAAAACAGATGTTTTACAAGCAGGCGAAGCGAACTAATCAATGTTGTACGGTCTTGTAAATGCTGTATAAAGAAAAGAGGATCATCTCAACTCGCCTCCTGTACGGCCTTCTTGCTTCATTGCCTTTTTTTTTAATTTTTTTTTAAATCCCAAGTGTCACAAACTCAAAGCTGCCTATAAAAGGCTGCGAAAATTTATTTATTACTCCGTTTTTATCTGTTTCAAACGTACCCCCAACTTTCTTTATTAATGATGCATTAACATTTTTTGTGCTTAGTATACATTTTTTTTTTCTTTTTTTTTGGGGATGAGGGTTTCTCTCATCCTTACGTGGGTCCATCTTAAATATTTTAGGAAGCTGTGCTAATTCTAAAAATCGGTCTTCTAATACTAATAAAAAAAATCTATTTTGATTATTAATAAAAATTGGATTTTACTATCTAAAATATTGAACCCCTAATACTAAAAAAATGAATTATAATATTAAAAAATTGAGTTTTTAATATTAAAAAAATACATATGAGCTTTAAGGGCACATGCTAAAGAGCAATTTGCGCCCCCTCAATAGTTGGGCATGTCCTTACAAATAAGAGGAATACGAAACATTAAGCTACATGCTTGTAGTGTGTTTAATATACCTTACCGGATGCCTGGATCATATCTTTTGTGCTCAATCGTGTTAGGACACCCACATTTTTTGGTATACTATTGTGGGTGCCCACTAAAAAGAAGTTAAATGAAAATTTGGTAATATGTATGTATCAACTTTAAATGGGTTCCGCATGTCCTTCCATCTAATTTTGTATTATTTTCTTTGTTAATTTTATTTTATTCTTTTATTTTTATCTATGATTTCTTTTATTTGTTTTTCATTCTTTTCTAATTTTTTTATTAATAATATATTGTATATTATTTATACCATTTTTAATACTATATTATAATTTTTAATTACATTTCACAATTATTTTAACTTTTTAAAAATTACCCAAATTTAGAATAAAATTAGAAAATGAAAAAAAAAATAGTATGATTTTCCATTAAAAAAATGAATATTTGTCGATAGAAGATTAAATATTTGTTATTTTATTTTGATGATTTAAAAATACAAATAAAACATAAAATTTATTAAGGATGGATTTAATTATATAAATATATGTATATATATATATAATGATGAACTAAGAATAAATGGGTGATGATGGTGGGACATCAAGATTATTGTATATACCTAAATGATTGTGGGTGAATAAGTATTTAAAAAAGTTGGTACATAACTTTTAACGTGGCGGAGTTATGTACCAAAATTTGGGTACACAATTGAGGATGCTCTTATATTTTATGTACCATAACTAGTTTTTTTTTTAATTTATTTTTTAATTTTTTTAATATACTCAATTTAGAGAAGGATGAACTCAAAATAAAAAAAAGAATTAAATTAAATTAATTTGGAGTTAAAATTTTAAAAATAAAAAAAAATTGAAAGTTTAGCACAGGAGATGCAAATATCATAGAAAATATCACAGTAGATCTGGTGCGATATCCTACTATTATTTAAAATTAACATTTTTGTTTTTGAATGTGTAAAAAAAATATAGTGGAAAACTTGTGCCTCAGTTTGACCTTTTGAAACACACTAAATGCATATTTTAGTTTGTGTAAAATGAAAAGGGAAATTATATTTTCTGGACATTAGCATTTTACACCAAACATGCATATGTCGATCGGCGTGAATTCAATACCATGTATTTATGCACTTTACGTTGCTTTGCCGTAAGTCCATGATTGATCTTCTAAAGTCTAAATATTCGGAAATAGAAATACAAACCACCCATCTCTTTGACTATTCACACATGATATCATTTTTGGTTGAATTATTTTTGTGGATGTTCATTTATGGTTGATTTTTTTTTCTTTGAAGATGTCATTTGCTTATATTTTACCGGCTGGATTTTTCTTTTACATTTCACGGTTCATTTCATCAATCCATAACATGCATATGTATGACATCATCAAATTATATGAGTACATAATTCTACATGCATGACATGCATTGATAATAACGAAATATAAAATGTAAACATGAAATCTCATATGATATTCGATATTCTAATACGCTTGTCTCCAACTTATAACTTAAAATGCGGTGTAACTTTATATCAAATCTAATGTTTTGGGCATGAATGATCTCGAGCTTAATTTCATCTCACTAAATTTGCAATTTTGGTTTAAAAAGAAAAAGAAAAAGGAGACGTGTTGGAAGAGAAGTATGTGTATTGATTGAATTAGATCTTCTCACATTTCTAATCCAATATGACTAAAATGCTCCTCGATGTAAATTTGTGTATGGGTATGAAGATAGATAATACATCTCTGGAGTAGATTGACAAAATTCTGTCTTCAAATTGGCATTGCATAAAAAGAACTTTGATCATGGATCTTTCTATTAAAAACAATTAATTAGTATTGTATGATTGTATCATTTTTTTTTCTTTTTTTTCTATTCTATTAATGTGCTCATTTATAAGTGGTAACATCCCACAAGTGAAATCTAAATTACATATTCTCCGTCCCATATTTATACTCACCTTTCTATTTTAAAACAGATTAAAAAATTAATTATAGAGTAGTGATTTTCAGCCAGATTCTGGCTAGCCAGAATCTTTTATTATTTTTAATAATTAATTAATTTAATTAATAAAACACTAATTATTTAATAAATTTACATTGATGCCCTCCATAATAATCAAGGCAACTCTATATGCGCTTCAATTCAGAAGAAATCGAAGATGGAAAAAAATAAAGAAGTAAAGAAAAGAAAGAAGATGAAGCTGCACCCCTTTCTTCCGATCCGCTTCTAGAGTGATTTTAATAATTAATTACAAATCAATAATTTCATGACAGAAGGATAATATAATAAAAACATAACATTTAATAATTAACATAATTAATTTATTAATAATACAGTTTTATTAATCATCAAAAAATTAGATTCTGGCTAGCCAAAATCTGGCTGGCTAGCATTATTCATTAATTTAATATGTATCAGAAAACATAATTTATATATAATTATTTATATTGCGCTTATTTATACTTGACAAATTAAACTTGAGGCACTCTCCTGATATTTTTAATTTTTGAATAAATTTAATTTTTATCGATCTAATAAATTGTGATCCGTTTTATCATCAAACATCTTTTTCATATACAATATCAATTAAGAAATATAACCATGATTTTGGACATCTGAAAAAACAAATGAAGTACAATTATGGGGACTACATATCACGAAAATTCGACTTTTTAGTTTTTGGTGAGGAATGGCTGGTAAATTATATCGTAGAGCGAGCGCCCACTTTTGCTGTTGACATGTGGTCCCATTATTTTTGGATATTTACGGTTTTTTCTTTTTTTTTTAAAAAAATTCGCCCACAAAACAATTATTTCGTGATATCGAAATTATTTTATGGTCAGTCGATAAATATTAAAAATTGAAAAAATGGATTGTGAAGAGTAAGGCACCGGTAGCTTAGAATTTACCGGAATGGCTACATATATCAAACCCCTCTCTCTCTCTCCTCTCTCTCTCTCTCACAGTCACTCATATACACACCCAGTCAGTCAGAGACAGGGGAGTAGAAGTTCGGAACGATGAGTGAATCCGGTGGGCATGTGCTGGTCTTCCCTTACCCGGCGCAGGGGCACATGATCCCTCTTCTAGATCTGACCCACCAGCTCGCCACCCGCGGCCTCACCATCACCATTCTCGTAACCCCCAAAAACCTCCGCCTCCTCAGCCCCCTTCTCTCCGCCCACCCCCACTCCATCACCCCCCTCGTCCTCCCCTTTCCGGCGCACCCTGACGTCCCCGCCGGCGTCGAGAACACCATCGATCTCCCCGCCAGCGGCTTCCGCTCCATGATGATCGCCCTCGCCGGCCTCCGCGACCCGATCCTCCAGTGGTTCCGCAGCCACCCGTCGCCGCCCTCCGCCATCATCTCCGACATGTTCTTGGGGTGGGCCAACCACCTCGCCTCCGACCTCGGCATCCGTGGCTACGCCTTCTTCCCCTCCGGCGCCTTCGCTATCTCCTTCATCCACTCACTGTGGCGCGAAATGCCGCAGCGGAAAGATGCCGGCGACGAGAGCGAGGCTGTGGAGTTTCCGGAGATCCCGTATTCCCCAGTCTACCCCTGGTGGCAGCTGTCCCCTGTTTTCCGGAGCTATGTTAAAGGAGACCCAAATTCGGAATTTATCAGAGATTCTTACCTAGGCAATTTTGCGAGTTACGGTTTGGTTTTCAACTCCTTTGATGGGCTGGAGGGGATTCATCTGGATTATCTGGCCAAGAAAATGGGCCACGATCGTGTTTGGGCCTTCGGGCCTCTCTTGCCGCCCGACCCGACGGGGAGAGGCGGGTCGAGCTCGGTGCTGGCGACTGAGATATGCTCGTGGCTCGACACGTGTGAAGAGCACAGTGTGGTGTACGTGTGCTTTGGGAGCCAGGCCGTGTTGACCAACGACCAAATGAGAGAGTTGACCCTAGGTCTGGAGAAAAGCGGGGTCAAATTCATTTTGTCGGTCAAGGGCGCGACCAAAGGGCACGACCGTGGTGAGAATTACGGTTCGATTTCGGAAGGATTCAAGGATCGTGTGGCTGGTAGAGGCCTCGTCATCAAGGGATGGGCCCCACAGGTGTCGATATTGGGGCACAGGGCGGTGTCCGCCTTTTTAACACACTGTGGATGGAACTCGACTCTAGAAAGCATTGAGGCGGGAGTGCCCATGCTGGCGTGGCCGATGGGTGCGGATCAATATTTGAACACGACAATGCTGGTGGAACAGCTGGATGTGGCGGTGCGAGTGTGCGAAGGGCCTACCACCGTGCTTGGGTCGGATGAGTTGGTGCGGGTTTTAGGTGAGGTTAGGAGTGAGAAGTGGTCGGAGAGGAGGGGTCGTGCCATGGCGTTGAGCAAGGCAGCATCAGATGCTGTGACTGTTGGTGGGACCTCATTCAAGAATTTGGATTATTTTGCTACCCTTCTAGGACTAGGTTTATCTCACTCACAAACAATCTTCAGGTGTATCAACGTTCAACACGAATGAATAAATGTAGTCGGAATTAGGGGGATAATTCCTTTTTTAAAGTCTCATAATTTTGATTTATGAAGTTGACTACTTTAATAATGACTAATAAATGGCCATATATTGAATTGGGATAGAATTGAAATTCACTTTTTCACTTTTATAGAGTGAATGTCAAATAAATTAGTACTGTATGATTTGATTTGATTCGTACAATCTACTTATAATGAACAATCTATCATTGATAAATGCAAACATAGGTGGAATTTGGAATCTGCCTGGATATAATATAATAGGTGTGCAATGACAGAGAATGTCCTTGCTTAATTTATTGCTGAGTTACATTATTCAAACATGCGTGCATTATTTTTCGCCAATTGTATGAAATGTGGCTAACTTCCACGGGGGGTACTACCAATGTCGGTTCAATAAGATTTGATTGCTCAATGCAGAAAGCATGTATTAGTTCCGTGCTATTTAGTATTTTTCAGATAAAAGCGAAATTGAATTTATTATATCACTAGTATTTTTCCCGTGCGATGCACAAATAATTATTATTTTTTTTAATTTATAATATTATGATTTTTTTTGAATTTTATATATTATGCTTAATTTTTAAAATTAATAAAATAATATGCACATGAATTTATTAATTAGATAAGAAGACCAATTTTGTGTAGTCACGACAAACAAAAAGAAAATTAAATTTTATGAGCTAAATGAAAATTCATGTCAGAAAAAGATCGAATTGAAATATTTCAAACGACACGATTTTATAAAAAGCAATGTATAATTGTCTAAGATTAAAGAACATTTGATTTCTTTGAATATATGATAGGTATGAAAAATATGAGTATTTAATTATTTTAAATGATGAAATTGAAATAGAAAAATAAATTATTGTTGTTGTTATTATTATTATTATTATTATTATAACGCAATATAAATTAAATATTTTTTTTTATACGATAAATGTAGAGTACTATACAAATCATCCACCTATGCATAAAAAAATAAAATAAAAAATGTTATAAATATTCAATTTCCAAGTAAAAAAATAATAAATAAGATTCCAATTTTTTTTTTTTAAAATACAACAAATATAATCTAAACCATCATGAAAAATGAAAAAAAAAAAAGAAAAATTTTCAACAATAAATGTCACTGTTGTTGTCTATTTACTCAAAATTGTTGTCTATTAACTCATAGCCGTTATCTATTATATAAAAAGTGTTGTTTAAAATATAATTATTAAATTGTGTGATAGACAACGGTTTATACATATTAAATATACTTTATGCAGCCACATAAAAATTTAAATGAGTAGATTCATACCACAATATAGCAATAATAATAATAATAATAATAATAATAATAATAATAATAATCTATGTTATATGGCATATGTGTATAACTTATTGACATGGTTAATTTTCTAATTGTTAAAATAAATAGATAACAATGATTAATAAATATGTATTAGTTTTTTAATTAATAGAAATTATAAAATAAATCAATATTATCTACAAAGCCTTCAAAAATAATGATGTTAGTATACACACACACACACACACAGACACATATATATATATTAATAAATAAAATGTAATGAGAGAATTCAATTAGCTGAAATCTTCCCGAAATTTGAAAGATTGATGTCAACAACTAAACACATATTATTATTATTATTATTATTATTATTATTATTATTATTATTATTATTATTATTATTATTATTATCATCATTTTTTTGGTCTTATTTTTTTATTTTTTTGTCAGCCATTAAAAACTCTCATTAATTATAATCCTCTTTGATTACATGATATGCGGATAAAATCATAAGCTACATTGTATGAAAAATTCATAATTTCAATTGTGTGTATAGAGTATTGCACAAAATGTAGCAGAGAATTTTATCTGCACCATAAAAATTATATTAATTAGAATTAAAAAAAAATGTAAATGGTTGTCATTCAAAATATCCTCTAATTATATAATAAGTAATTTGATTACACAAAAAGTAGTATTATAATTAAAAAAATAAAAATTTAAATATTTTCCATGGGCATATTTTGTTATATTTTGGTGATTTTTTTATATTTAGACAATCTAAAATATTAAAGATGTGAATGGTTGTTAATTGCTATCTATGCATGGTTTGGTGATATTTTTTTTATTTAACAAAATTTAAAAAAAAAATGAATGTTTACACCATAGGTAGTACTATAATTAGAAGGACATTTTATTAAGTTTAATGATTTTTTTATTTAGAAAATCTAAAAAATAACAGATGTGAATGGTTGTTAATTTTTGGTGATATTTTTTATTTAAAAAAAATCTAAAAGTACACAAATTTGATAAAAATATGAAATTAATAAGGTGAAGTGAGTTAGGCTGAGCCATTGAGGAACCGAACCCCTCACGCTTGAGGGTCTAATAAAGACCCATCCAACCATTAGCTCTGCTGACCTATTTGCACAAATTTTTGCTAAACAATTCTTTTTTAACACAATCTTGACTGATTTATTTTTATGAAAATTTTACCCCCACAATTTTACTTTAATATATGTATAGATAGATTGCAGATTATTTTAAAAACTTCAAAATTATCTACAAAAAAATAACCAGTACAAATTAACAAATTTTTAAAATACATGTGGGGCAGCAATCCCATTATCAATTATATGAAATTAGGGATGTCAATTTAGCCCGAAATCGATGGGTCGGCCCGAAAAAACTAAAAAAAAAGATGGGTTAGGGCCACGAATTTCTGGCCCAAAAAAAATTTAACCGATTCGGCCCGAACCGAATAGGCCCGAAATCGAAATGGGTTGGCCCGACACCGAACGGGTTGGCCCGATTGACATCCCTACCTATATTTCTTTAGACTAACTAGTTATTATAATTTATCATATTTTAATTTATTTAATTTATAATATTATAATATTATTATTTCTTTTAATAAATGATAAATATTTTGAAGATGGAATCAAACATGAAGTTGAAAGGGCTTCAAATATTGTTAAAGTAGAAGAAGATTGTACTTCAGATTAGATGGAAGATTAAGCTATAAATAGATTTGTGGTGTAGTTTAAAATGATTATTTTTGGAAGAACAAATTATGATTGAACATTATTGTCATTTTCATGTCATTTATTTTTGTTTTTTTTTTCATTTGATACATTTTGATCTTAATTAAATTTTATATTTGTCATGTTCTTTTCATTTTATCTTATTTTTCACGTATTAATTTATTTCAAGAATAAGAGATAATGATTATTTAGGAGAATTATTAAGATATAACTTATACACGTGAAAAAAAAATCATAAACACGTTGGCCCGACGGGCTAGTCCGAAAGTCGAAGGGTTAGGGTTAGGGCCGAAGATTTTGAGCCCGAAGAAAATTTTAACCGAATAGGCCTGAACCGAATAGGACCGAAATCGAAACGGGTTAGCCCGATTGACATCCCTATATGAAATGGAATGAACTCTTAAAAAAACGAAATTGATATTCAGTTTACATCAATGAACTCAATGAAGACAAGATATAGCATATAATACACTTTTGAGTTTTAACAAGATAATTGCATCTGTTTTTCTCCCCATAAACTCACTTCTCTTTCACATAAATATATAATATTAGTTCAATCAGTCAATTAGCTAAGGATAGGTCTTGTGTGCATTATATGCACATTAGACGGCCAGCGCACGTTGACACGGTCAATGTGTTGATCAAAAAATCCGTTAAAATCAATATCATTCGTAACACTAAAAAGTATCATTTAAAAGTGTAGAGACCCAAATCTTTTTAAGCGTTTTTACTATTTTTTTTTTCTAAGAAAATACTATTAATATGTTTTTTTTATACAAATACTATTAATATGTTAAAGTATGTTATTAAATTGTTATGATTCCTATAAGTCGTGCCTTAGCTATTACTTGTGTATTTAAATGATCATTATTTTACGGATAGCTATGTATTTTAATATTATTTTTCTTTTCAAAGAATGATTAAAATCGTTGATCATATTTTTGTTAATTTAATAATTGGGGCCCATATATTTATATATGTTTTAAACTAAAATATTAGTGCCCCAAAGTTATTTGGAAAGAAATATTTGAGCCTTCATTTTCCTCATGTTTTCGAAACAAGTAAATGAATATTTATTTTTCTCAATCTTTACTAAATATACAAAGTCTTCTACCTTAAAGATTTAATGAATTTTGGAAAAAAAGATCATGACATTAATTTTCTTTCGGATTTAAATCTCAAATTTTAGTATAAATAGAGGGCTAATCCTTACTATTTTTCACACCAAAAGCAAAGAGAATTTTATTGCAAGCCTCACTTTTCGAAAGGCGGCACACGTAGATATTTTTTTTAATAGTACATTTCAAGTTCAAGTTAAGGCGGGATTTTATATGTTGAAAATTGTATTGTTATCCTCTCTATATATTTGTTCAGGAGTTATGTGAAATTTCAATACAAAGTTTTCTAGATTATAAAGTACAGAGTCTTCTGAACTATAAAGTACCGAGCTTGATAGAAAACATTAAAAATGGAAGCGGAAGCCATTAAAATGGAGCTTTGTATTCTGGAAATTTTTATTTCATTGAAACTCTACTTAGAAGATGAACAATATGTGCTTTTTATGTAAAATCTAAGGGTAGATAAAAAAGGCAATACACGTATATGCTATCTATTGGCTAAAACAGTAGCAGCTTGGGGGCAATCTGCTATACAGAATTAATCTGGGACCATTGCCACGTGTCTATCTTAGACAAAATTAAATATTTTGATTTGATTCAAGTTGTGTAGTATACTGCCCGACTTGACTCGATTGCTGATTGCAATATCTTCTAACATGTCCCCTTAATTCAAGCGCGGTGAAGGGGCAGACTCCAAGCTGATTTCTGAACCATGTGAAGAATTGGAGACTTAACGGCTTAGTCAAAATATATGCTACTTGTGCAGGGAAAGGAACATGTTGAACTGCCAAGTGACCTGCAACAATCTTGTCTTGGACAAAATGCAGATCCAACTCAATATGTTTAATGTGACCATGTGAGATGGGATTGGAAGCCAAAGCAATGATACTAAGGTTATCGACCCATATGACATGAATATTGGAAGATGTTATGGATAACTCTGTCAAAAGAGATTGAATCCAAGTAACTTCAGTAGCAACATGAGCAAGGCTCCTGTATTCAACTTCTGTGCTGGATCGAGACACGGCTTGTTGTTTTTTAGAACACCAAGACACAAGTGTTTTACCAAAGTAAACACAATAACCACTAACCGATCTTCTTTCATCAAAATCGGCAGCCCAATCAGAGTCGGAGAAGGCTGTAAGATTTAAAAAACTTGATTTTTCAATGTGTAAGCCATAATCTGTCGTTCTAGCTAGGTATCTCAAGATTCGCTTCACAGCTTACCAATGTGAATCTAAAGGACAAGACATGAACTGACTTACCTTGTTCATACTAAATGAAATCTCAGGTCTTGTAATAGTTGCATATTGCAAAGCACCTACAGTACTTCTGTAGAGCCTCCCATCATCAAATGGACTGCCTTCATGTTTAGAAAGTTTTAATGATGAAACCATAGGAGTGGGACTCCCATTTGCCTCCTGCATCTGGACTCTTTGAAGTATATCTCTGATATATTTTCCTTGACTAAGGTGAAGTCCATGAGATGTGTACTGGACCTTAATTCCAAGAAAATGTATAACTATACCAAGATCTTTCAAAGAATATGATTTTCCAAGATGATGAATCAAGGACTGAATTTCCAGATTGTTGTTCCCAGTGACTAAAATGTCATCAACATAAATGAGCAAATATGTAATGAAACTCCCATTTAGCCGGATAAATAAAGAGTAATATGTCTTAGACTGAGTGAAACCAAGAGTAAGTAAGCCAGATTTGATAGTCAGGAATCAAGATCTTGAATCCTGCTTCAATCCATAAATCGACTTTATCAACTTTCAAATAAGAGGCCTAGAGGTAGATACCTCTAAGCCCGATGGTTGTTTCATATATATATCCTCCTTTAGATGGTCATAGAGAAACGCATTATCGACATCAAGATATTATACTGGCCATCCAAAGTGTGTGGCAAGAGTGAGTATGATTCTGATACTTGTGGGCTTCACAACAGGGTTAAAGGTTTCCCCGTAATCAAAACTTGCTTCTTGAGAAAAACATTGAGCCACTAATCTAGATTTGTACCTTGAGATTAAGCCATCTGCATGCCTTTTTATTTTGAAAATCCACTTACATCCCACCAAGTTTTTGCCCGAAGCTAAGTCAGTCAACACCCACATGTTGTTTTTCACTAATGCCTGAAATTCTTCTTTTATAGATTGTCTCCAAGTGGTGTTGTTAAGAGCTTCTATCACAGATGTAGGTTTAACTTCATTGGAACCTTTAGCATAGTCTGTATGATAGAGTTTAGGCTTAAATATTCCTACCTTGGATCGAGTAATCATCCGATAACTTATATTGGGTGGATGTGGATATTGAGGTAAGGAGCTTGATGAACTATCAGCTGGACTTTGTGATTTGCTTAGGGAGAGATCAATATCAGGACCAGAAAGATTGAAATGAGCAAGAGAAGATGGTGGATTGGATTCAGAGGATGAATTATCTTCTTGAATGGCAGGTTGAGGCATATAAAAACTCTTAGTTGTATCAACAATATTATACAGAGGAAGTGCAGGAGCCAAATTGTGTGGAGAAGTTGAATTGGGCTGAGCAGGAGCTTTATTTGTTAAGTAAGGAAAGATAAACTCGTCAAAAACAACATCTCTAGAGATCACTACTTTGTCATTTGGCAACAAGACCTTATAACCTTTATGCTGATTGTTGTAGCCAAGAAACACACCTCCGGCAGATCTGTATTCCAATTTACTACCTCCGTTTCATAATGTTTGTTGTTTTGTTTTTTTTATCTGGAATTAAGAATTAATTTTGTGGACAAATATACCCATCCTTTATATATGCTATAAAATCTAATTCATCTATATTTTCCTAAAAAATAACAATATTTTCTCTCTCCATATATTTTTCTCTCTTCATATATTATAGGTAAGTTAGAATCAAAAAATCTTGTAGGATTTGAAAGGGTTAAAATTGGGAGAGAGGATGTCAAATTATATAAAATAACAAACATTTTGAAACTAAAAAAAAAACCTTAAACAACAAACATTATGAAACGGATGTAGTATTCTTGTTAAAAGGCCTCAGAAAAGGATAACATAATCATCCAAATACTTTGAATATGGAATAATCTGGCTTGCAACCATGAAGTTTCTGAAAAGGACTATAAGAATCCAACACTTTAGAATGAAGTCTGTTGATGATGTATGATGCAGTTATGAAAGCATCATCCCAGTACTTTATGTGAAGATTAGCTTGAGCTAATAATGAGAGTCCCATTTCAACTAAGTGCTGTGTTTCCTCTCTGCTAAACCATTCTGTTGAGGAGTGTATGGGCAAGATACCTTGTGAAGAATCCTATGTTCTTGAAAAAATGCACCTAAACCTCTGTACTCTCTCCCCTAATCAGATTGAACAATCTTGATTTTCTGATTGAATTGAGTTTCAACTAAGCTCTTAAAATGCTTAAAAGCATTGTAAGTGTTAGTTTTAGCTTTCAACAAGTATACCCAAGTGAAACAAGTGCAATGATCAATAAAACTAACTGGTGCGTCGTTTTATACCAAAAATAAATAACCCGACAGCAGTCGGTATGCCCTTACTGTACAGTACATCGATGAGCGAGATTATCTCCCAAAGGACCGGCGAGAATTACTCTAAATTTCCAATCTGTAGAACCAAACTTTCAAGGGGGTTTTTGTGATTATAATAAAACAAACGAAATTAATAAATAAATAAAGAGATGCACGATGAAACAGAATGAACAGGTTTAAAATATTAGAAGAAATATTCCGGATTCCAATTAACTCCACCCTAGCTTACCTAAACCGATCCTTGACGCAAAGATGAATTCAATTAACACATACAAACCAGTTATAGCTACCCAAGACGCTTACTAACGCAGCCTAATTCCTCCGTAGTTTCTCGATAATCAGGAAGACGCTTCACTAATTATTTCCCTAATCGACTGACAACCGTAAGAGACGCTCTATAGGTTTAATGAGCTGACAGCCTTAAAGTATAGAGGAACCCGATTCATAATTAACAGACTCTGACGCAGGACCGTGAATTAAGATTGCTATTCTCCCTGGTTCTGAAGAACCGTTTCGCCACTAATTAAACTGAAACCACAATTATGAATGGCTGGTTTAATTGAATACTAATTAATTCCGACTCACTAAATATTTGCAACTATCTAGCAATATTGAAACAATTAACGACTCGAAATACAAAGAATAACAAATGCATGTGAATTAATTAAACGAGAAAAACACAAATAGATCTCACAGTTTAGCTAGGCCAGGGATTCGTTATTTGTCACCAGAATAAGATGAACTTAACTTGAATTCATAATCTAATCTGAATAGCAAAATATTCTGAATTGTAGCGATGGAAAATACGAACTGGAAAGAAGAATATAATCTGCAGAGAATATGTCTCTGCTCTGCTATGTCTATGGATAGATAAATCCTAATCTATGTTAATATCCTTAAATACAATTATTTAATCATGGAAATAGAATCCTAAACCTAATCTAATAAGAAAAGAGATAAAATAGGGACTCCTTGAGGCGGTGGAGCAGCTGTGAGACGCGTCCAGGCCATGGGCTTTAGTAAATCCCGTGCGTAAGCCCAAAATACACGCTCAGGTCCAGCTTCCAGATTCTCGGCCCAGTCCTTCCTGTAGTATGCCCATACGGCATGGCTTTTCCAGACTCTCCAGATTCTCTTCACTTTTCTCGACTGCAAACTCTCCACAATCTTGGCCAATTTCTTCATATATGTGTTAATCACCTGAAATCATTCCCAAAACACATTTTCTTCCACAAAACACGATCGTGAGGTAATTAACATATCAAAACAATACCAAAAATGACCCAAAATATGTATGTAAATATAGCCCGACCACTAACATAGTAACATAAACCATTTATGGAGGTAACAAGTGATGGCCCCCATAAATCACTGTGTACAAGCTCAAAAGGATTCTCATAAACAGATTCAGAAATGGAAAAAGGCAAACGATGAGTTTTAGATAACATGCAAGAAGAGCATGGAGTTGAACTGATATTGAAATCAAAAAAAATATTACAAGACTGCAAAGCTTTCCTAATAACATCAAAAGCGGCATGACCTAGTCGTAAATGCTAAAGATCTAGATTAGTTTTATGTAAATATGCCGAATAAGTAGATAACTGAGAAGCAAACTGATGATTAACAGATAGAGCTTGGACAGAAGAGTCTCCAAAAGACTTGGAAGGGACCAGTTGAAACTGATAAAGTCCTTCTTTAAGAGTACCCTTGAGGAGAATTTCCTGAGAAACCTGATCCTTAACAAGACAAAATGAAGGGTGGAATTCAAAGAATACACCATTATCTCTTGCAAACTGAGAGACGCTAAGTAATTCTTTGTAATAAAAGGAACATGAAGAAGATTATTTAATACAAAAGGTTTAGAACATGAAGGTGAGGTTAGAAAAGTTTTACCAAAATGAGCAATATCCACATCTGCTCCATTTTCCATATGCAATTTGTTTCCCCCATGATATTTTGATGCTATGTTCAAGTTTTCCAGATCATTGGAGACATGATGAGTGGCTCCAGAATCTGGATACCAAGAGTTGTCAAAACTAGCCTCAGATGGTGCCTACGTAAAATCAACAGTAGCAACATTCAAGGTGGGATTATTTTGAAAATTGGGATAATGTGCTGCACTGGAATTTCCTCGTTACCGGTTCTGGTTTTGTGGAGCTAGAGGAACATAATTTTCGTCAAAACGATGCCAGCATATATTAGTAGTATGCCCCGATTTATAGCAGACTTGACAAATGGAACCATTCCCAGAATTCCTTCCACCTCTGCCTTTGTATTCACCTTTGTTAGAATTAGAGTTCCCGCCACCACCTTTACCATTCTGATTTCCAAATTGATAACCTCTTCCTTTTGGTGGTTGTTGTACTCTAGATGTATTAAATCTCTGGTTTCCTGGTTGAGTAGCAACATTTGCTGAAGGTTGTGAACCCTCAAAATTCAGAAAATTCACTTTCCCTGATTCAAGCCGTGCTTCTAAACCAAACAACAAAGCATGAATATCTTTCAAACTCCAAGGTTCTATGCGAGATGTAAAAGAAACCATTACAAAATCATATTCATTCCCTAAACCAGAGATTATGTGTAATACTTGATCTTCCTCAGACACTTTGTACCCTGCAGATCCAAGTAAATCACATCATGTTTTGATTTTACCAAGATACCCTCTCATACTCAGATTGTCTTTCTTTAATGTTTGAAGTTGCAGTTTATACTGCATCAATCTTGCCCTAGATTGACTGGAGAAATTTGTTTCAAGAGTCTCCCAAATCTCCTTAGTAGAAGAAAGACTAACTATCAATATCATGATACCTTCAGTGATAGAAGACTGAATCCAAGATGATAGTAGCTGGTCCTGCCTATGCCAGTTATCATATTCAAGGTTGTATCTCGTTTCTTTAGTTTCAGCATCAACAACATACTCCGGCGGCGGTTTGGCAGCTCCTGTGAGAAAGGGCTCTAAGCCATATCCTCTCACGGTGGTTAGGACCACTTGATTCCAAATCAAATAGTTGGACTTATTTAATTTAATTGAAATTAGGTGATTGTGTGGTTGGACATATGTGTCAGCCATTGATTTAAAAGAAAAGGTAGGGTTTGAGTGATTGGAAGAAATTTGAGAATCTTCCATCATGAAGAGAAATAATAATAATAATAATAATAATAATAATAATAATAATAATAATAATAATAATAATAATAATAACAACAACAACAAGAACTAGGGGAGAAGAGTATCAGAGTCAGGTGCTAAACACCTGCTCTGATACCATGATAGAAAACATTAAAAATGGAAGCGGAAGCCATTAAAATGGATCTCTGTATTCTGGAGATTTTTATTTCATTGAAACTCTACTTAGAAGATGAACAACATGTGCTTTTTATGTAAAAGATAAGGGTAGATCAAAAAAGGCAATACACGTGTATGCTATCTATTTGCTAAAACACTAGCAACTTGGGGAGAAAGCAATCTGCTATACAGAATTAATCTGGGACCATTGCCACGTGTATATCTTGGACAAAATTAAATATTTTGATTTGATTCAAGCTGAGTAGTATGCTGGATTAGCTCTTCACTTGAGTGCCCAACTTGACTCGATTGCTGATTGCGATATCTTCTAACATAATGATTGATGCAAAATTATAGGTTACATGAATTAAGTCTTTTCACATGCTTTTCTGTTAAATTTATAGTTTGGATAATGGTCACTCCCCACTGAGTTTAAAGGAACTCACCACAATCTTTTATTTTCTTTCAGGCAAAATCTCGGGCAGTGTGTGAGCGGACAAGATGTGATGGTGGTGGTCAAATGGTCAAACATGATTTAATGAAAATATTATTTTTACTTTATTTTTTTATTTTATTTATGTTATAAATACTAATTTATAATTAAACTTCTGTTGTATTTTCAATAAATGGTTTTATTAATGAAAAACACGAGTAATGTTCCATTTTTCTATTAAAAGTGAAATTGGGCCATTATAAAAAGCCTAAAAGTATCATTATCCACTTAATCCAATGGGGATTGCATTGGACTAGTAGAACCTTGATAACCAGGATCGTCAATTTACTGTAAATTTGCTTGGTTGCTGAAGAGTTTTTACTTTTTTTTATAAAAAAATATCATCATTATCCAATATTTGAGTGAAAGTTTTGCCAGAATTTCCAAAAGATTGACATCTTAGTTCATTTACAATACAGAATACAAAGTTCATTCATACAATCAAATGGTTTATGCGCATTGGGTTTTATGGATGATCACTACCCTGTCCGAAGCGCATTTTCATTGCTGAACCAGGTAGGCACTCTATTTGCTTATATGGGGTAAAATTTCAAGTAAGGATAGTGCTGCGGTGATTTTTGTCCTTTTCTGGTCAGGTCCTAGATGAAATACCAGAAAACCTTTGGTGATTTATGGAAAACTATTCAAGCTGATAATGCTCAACAGTGGCCTTATCTAAGTGAGGCATTGAACAGATTTCAGGTATTTTAATTCCTCTCTGTTTGTTTGATATTTCCTCTAAGCGCTCTCTCTGTTCCATATTGCAGTTTGAATATCTGCATGCTTCTTAACTGCTTACTTTCTCGCTGTTTAGGACCCTGCTGAGGCCGACAAGCTGTTGAAAATTCAGAGAGAGTTGACGAAACAAAAATTATTCTTTGCAAGTATCATGCCCAATTTTTTCCAGAACTTTCTCCATAAATAAAATTATTCCCATTTTATCGATTGTCTTGCTTATTAGTTGACTGGCATTTTATATCAAGTTAGTATGGATTGATATTTATGTTTGAGTTTCTAGCCCAAGAACAAATAGTAAGTGAAACGAGACACAGAAAGGGATTCGAGGTCCAAAGTCTGAGCCAATAGTTTTAAAAAATTGTTCCTTACTGGTGTTTGCCTATCTTATAGATACTCCTCAGTCCACAATTTGCATATAGTGTCAAGTTGTGCCACATTGTTCACCATGCACTGCCATTTCATGAAAATATTGCAGTAATCTCTTTTGTTGTTTCTTCATCCTTTTTTATCCACTCGTGATATACTGTTTTTGGCCTTGTCTCAGCACAAGACTATAGAAGGTGTGCTAGAACGAGGCGAGAAGTTGGACAGCTTGGTTGAGAAGAGTTCAGATCTTAGTGCAGCTTCGCAGGTGTCCATTTTCTTGTTAAATTTTATCTGATAAAGTGCATTATGACCTATACAAATAGCTGTTCATTCGCCATAGTTTTTTTTCGTTCCGCAAATCTCCCCTACTCATTTAGGCCATCTCCCTAGATATTTGGAATCAAGCTAAAGTTTGAGCTTAATAATCTCCTAGAGTTGTGCTTGAGTTAAAAGTCAGATTTTTAAATCAGCTTTGAAGCACATAATTTTATGGTTCGCATATTTTTTGCCCCAAGTGAAAAAAAAAAAAAAAAAAAAATCTTTCAGTTAGCTAGTGTGTTTCTAATTTTAATGGTTTCTTGGTTTTCTTTTTAAAAAAAAAAAAAAAACAGATGTTTTTACAAGCAGGCGAAGCGAACTAATCAATGTTGTACGGTCTTGTAAATGCTGTATAAAGAAAAGAGGATCATCTCAACTCGCCTCCTGTACGGCCTTCTTGCTTCATTGCCTTTTTTTTTAATTTTTTTTTAATCCCAAGTGTCACAAACTCAAAGCTGCCTATAAAAGGCTGCGAAAATTTATTTATTACTCCGTTTTTATCTGTTTCAAACGTACCCCCAACTTTCTTTATTAATGATGCATTAACATTTTTTGTGCTTAGTATACATTTTTTTTTTCTTTTTTTTTGGGGATGAGGGTTTCTCTCATCCTTACGTGGGTCCATCTTAAATATTTTAGGAAGCTGTGCTAATTCTAAAATC